>CM019742.1:8966273-9566273 GCA_009761775.1 Ficus carica | reverse complement strand
AATTTTTAAGAAAAAGACAAAAAATAACCGTAAATTATAGTTTAGTTCAAAATAAAATAGAATACCAAACATAGGCTAAGCCCTCGGTTTGGGTTGTCATTTGAAGCTGAAAATTTTAAGTTATAGTTGGTTGACTTTTTAAAAACAAGTTATATTTTTGCTTTTTCAAAAAAAAAAAAAAAAAAAAAAACAAAAAAACAAAAAAACTGAGATATAAAATTTAAGTTGGAGATTGAAAACCAAATGCACCCTAAAAGTATCATTTTTAGTTTTAATTTTTTAAATTCTTAATTTTCAATTTAGTTTAACCTCTGCATTTTCTATTTGTAATTTTTGTCTTTTAAATCTAAATTATTGATGTGTTTATAAAATCTAGAGAATTTTATTATGACGAGAAAAATTATACTCCATTCATAGCATTCTCAACACCAAGACCTGTATGTGCTATATATATATTTTATTTTTTTGGTGTGATTATCAAATTTATAAAAATGTGTACTCTCGAAAAGAATACTTTTGTCACAAAAATTCCTCCTAAAATTTGACAAAATTAAAAATAAAAAAAAGTTTCTAAGATAAAATATCTTATTTTGTACAATGTTAATTATAAGATTAATTTTTTCACGATTTGATATATGATTACAGTAATTACGTGTCATAAATTTTTAAAATAATCTGAATAGATTAAATTGTTCAAAGTAATTCTATCAATGATACAAAATAAGAAAATTTTTTTTCTCCGAACAAAATAAGAAATTATTTCCACAATGGTTATAAGCGTAAGTGCCTAGTAATGATTTTACATCACATCCTATGATAGGATCAAATCCCCCATTTAAATTTAAGAATGATTATAATAATTTAGCGTAAAGTTTGGTTCTTAGCCGTCATTCACTTGTTTATTGTTTTGTTTTAAACGAGTCAAAAACAACTCAAAGAAAAGCCTTTAAAACAACGAATTAATCAAAAATAAAAATGATATTTGCAACGTTTGTACGCGTTTTCAAACATTTCCTCCTCTAGGTCTACATTAGCCTGCAAGCTAGCACGCCGAACATGGTTCTGAATCTTTCCCATTTTATTTATTTTTTTCCTCGTTCAACTGAAAAACTTTCGATTTCAGCGTCTTTGATTACTTCTAAGCTTGATTTCCTCTGCTAAAAAAAAAAATAAAAAATAAAAAATAAAAAAATAGAAGAAGAAGAAGAAGAAGAAAAAGCTTGGTTTGCTCAGAGTTGGTTCGTGGATAAACAAGTTAAAAAGTCGTCGGCTTTGTTCCATTCTTGGTTTGTTTTGGTTTGATTTGGTTTGGCTGATCGTCAGAAAATGAGCGAGAAATGGAAATTAAATCGATTCAGGAGCCATTTTGGGGGACTCTGGGCTATGGTGATCGCGTGCTTATCGCTTCAGAATCTGTGTCTCTGTTGGTCTCTCAACGATGAAGGTTCGTTTTTGGGGTTTTTTTTTTTTTTTTTTTTTTTTCCTTCTTAGTTTGTGGAGCTAAATTAGCTTGAAAGTTGGAAAATTAAGAAAGTTTTTGACAGAAGATTTTTTTTTTTTTTTTTTTTTTTGGGTGGCAGGATTGGCGCTTTTGAGGTTTAAGGAGAGAATTACAAATGATCCGTTTAACGCTTTGTCTAATTGGAAAGATGAAAATGGGGAAATTGATCACTGCTTTTGGTTTGGTGTCGAGTGCTCCTCTGGAAATGTCGTCGTTTTGTAAGTTCTTCTATCTCTTTGAAATACAGAGGACTTTCTATTTTTAGATGAAATTGAGTTCTCTAATTTTTTTTTTTTTAAAGTTTTTGGATAAGGAATAAGAATGAAGAGGAAAAGAAATTGTCTTAGCATGTTTAACTTGAAAGGATTTGCATTTTTCTCTTTCCTCTATTTTCTTTAGCAATTGTGGAAAATGTTCAGCTTATGGATTTTTACTCAAAGTGTTAATAAGATGATTGCGGCCAATTTTCCATGTCGAGATTTTAAATTGGTCATGTATTCATTTTAGTTTAAGACAAATTATGTATCCAGATAATATATTAATTTTTCACGCGGAGCTCCTTTGAAGAATTGTTAAAAAATAAAAAATAAAAATAAAAAAAAGGTTCCTACTTATTACCTAACAAACTGAAAAAAAAAAAAAAAGGCTTAAATTCGTAGTTAGATCGCAGAATGATGCCCTGCATATTCCCGCAATGAGGAACTTGTAAACATGATAAAGTCCATGGTATTTTTACCCAAGTTAGATAGCTTCTACATTCTAATTTTAATTACCCATATCAGAGTTATAGCTTCATTACCAATCGGTCGATCCATAAATTAGACATGTATCTTCATATATTTTTAAGTGTACAAGTTCTCTTATCTCTTCTCATTTCTTTTGCATAAAAATTTTTAACTTTACTTTTATTTAATCAATCCTCATATTAGATGTATACATTGTGATCGTGCAGAAACTTGAGAGATCTTTGTCTTGGAGGAACGCTGGCACCAGAACTTACACACCTTGTTCATATAAAATCTATGTAAGCAAGCATTTCATCTTGTCAAATGCTGCTGTACTTATTAGAGGCATATACACACACACATTAGTGGTATTAATGTCAATCTATTGTTTCTTGCAGTATCTTGCGCAACAACTCCTTTACTGGAGTGATTCCCGAGGGGATGGGCAAGTTGGAGGATTTAGAGATGCTGGATTTAGGATACAATAACTTCAGCGGACCAGTTCCCGTGGACCTTGGCAGTAATTTGTCATTGGCAATACTGTAGGTTATAGAGTCCCAAGCAGTTCAACTTTGCCTCCGCGTCATTTCTTTCATATCAATTTTGTTAACTTGTTATTCTGCATGCATTTGCAGACTTTTGGACAACAATCGGCTTCTTGGTAGTATGTCTCCTGAACTTCATGAACTGAAGATGCTTTCTGAGTTTCAAGTTGATGAAGACGAACTATCTGGTGCAGCGAAAGCGTCATCGTGCAACCAAAGACCAAATGTGTGGTATGTAATCGCTGTTAAATTCCAGTACCTTCAGGAGCATCTTTACAGTGTCAATTCCATGGCTATTACAACTTTCATCTTGTCTTTTCTTTTTGATACTTCTTTTTAGTCTATGCATTTTGAAACTGTGCTTGTTCTCCTCTTATCAGTAAAATGCTGCTTTTTGTCAGGAATCTTAACCAGGGTGGAGACTTTATTCATCGGAGATTGATGCAATTCCCTCGTCTACCACCACCACCACCACCAACTTTGAATGTTCCTTCTACTAGGGTAGCTGCTGGAGTGTCACCAGGATCTTCCCTTTCCCCTTCCCCATCTCCATCATCGTCCGGAGGAGTTGCTAAGGAATCAAACACAACTTTGCCTTCACCACCGCCTCCAGTTTCTACTCCAATCCCTTCACCTGCCAAATCTAAAAGTTCCTCTTCAAATAATAATACTGTTGCAATATTGGCCGGAGCCATAGGAGGCGCCTTTGTTCTTATGGTTGCAATAATTGGCTATCTATGTGTAAAAACAAAGGTTACCATCGTCAGACCTTGGGCAACAGGATTGAGTGGACAGCTTCAGAAAGCATTTGTATCTGGTAAGCCTTCCTTCTCGTGGGCAAAAGAAGATCCGCTGCGAATTTTATGTTCGTAAGTATTGATTTGAAGTTTTGTTTCAGGTGTTCCAAATCTTAAGAGAACAGAGCTTGTAACTGCTTGTGAAGATTTCAGCAATGTGATAGATTCTTCATCAATTGGCACACTGTACAAAGGGACATTGTCGAATGGAGTTGAAATAGCTGTAGCCTCAGTTGCAGCAACATCTGCTAGGGATTGGTCAGAAAACTTAGAACTACAGTTTTTGAAGAAGGTATTGTGACAAAATTTACAAGATAACTTTGATTTATAGTACTCATTGTATCGATTCCTAAAATTTCTTGGTTTTGTCTTCAGATTGACATGTTATCTAAAGTGAACCACAAGAATTTTGTCAACCTTATTGGATATTGCCAGGAAGATGAGCCTTTCACTAGAATGATGGTTTTTGAGTACGCTCCAAATGGAACTCTCTTTGAGCATCTACATAGTAAGTACCTAGCCTAGTTTAAAGTTTCAAATGCTGAAAGTTTTAATAGCATACCTATTGCTAGTATTACACGACATCTAATGCGAGCGGATGGGATTGCAGTAAAAGAAGCTGAGCACTTGGACTGGGGAATGCGACTAAGAATCACAATGGGTATGGCTTACTGCCTAGACTTCATGCATCAGCTGGAGCAACCTATACCTCACAATAACTTGAGCTCTTCAGCAATCCGTCTCACTGAGGATTATGCCGCTAAAATTGCTGAATTCAGCTTCTTGAACGAAATGGCTGCGATGGCTCCAATGGAATCTCTGGGGATCAAAAAGCTCCCAAGCAGACCCTCACCAAGTCTTGAATGTAATGTTTACAGCTTTGGTGTAATATTGTTTGAGATGGTCACGGGCAGACTTCCGTACTCGGTGGACAATAGCTCTCTTGAAGACTGGGCAGCAGACTATCTCAGCGGAGACCAACCCTTGAGAGAAATGGCGGATCCTACTCTAAGTTTATACCAAGAAGAACAGTTGGAGCTAATTGGTGAAGTCATAAAGTCTTGTGGCCATCCCGACCCAAGACGAAGACCAACAATGAGAGAAGTTTGTGTCAGACTCAGAGACATAACCGGATAACACCTGATGGAGCGTCACCGAGGCTCTCCCCTCTTTGGTGGGCAGAGATTGAACTCATGTCCACAGAGGCAATCTGATAAAGGTTGCAACTTCAAAATGTAAATATGCAAAGTGCTACATTCTGTAGTTGGCCTTAGGGTTTGATGGTACTTGTATTTATGATTTGCTGTACTAGAGTCTCTTAGTTGTAAAAAACTGCAACACGGGGAAAAAAAAAAGATGGGAAAATCTTCTGCTCTTTTTCCTTTTCTCCCTTTCTTTTGTCGTCGTTTTCAGCATCAACATCAATGTAAAAAAACCCGACGTAAAGTGCAGTTTTTTTTTTAAATTGTAAAAAGAGGGTTATAGGGATAGAGGATGGTATACCCAGATAACTCAGGGGAGAGAAGTCCCATACGTGATATATGGATATCTCTCGAAGTAGATTTTCCAAATATCCCGACCACTGTGACGGTGATGACTTGAACCCAAGACTTCTAGTTGAGAGAGCAAGCGTCTTACCACCCAGCCTGGTTACTCGTGGTGCAGCTTAACAGGTTGATGAAAATGGATGAGAAGAATTATATTTCCTTGCACATAAGATGGAAGGAATGAACAGAATCAACAAGAAGGAACAGGAATTCTACCTAACAGCTTCACGTACACCAGCGTTTCTCGAGCAATCAAACCCCTGCGTGGCCACTTTTTAAGTTGCATATAACCCGTTTGTCTCAGACATATTTGAGTTGAGAATTTCATAGCTGATGTTGAATTTAAATTATAAAAAACTCTTCAAAATTCAAATTCCATTAAATCAAAATTTCGAAAAGAGATATTAAATCTCAAATGATTGGGTGGGGAAACCACTTCCTTTATTAAACAGGATTAAAAAAATATTAAGAATAAGAGACTATTTACATCAAAATAGCTTCCTGAAATGGTCAGGTTATACTGTTAAAAGCCTATTGTGAGACTAAAAAAATTATATTTTTGTAAAGATTAGGACGAGAAAATCTTTTAGATTGATTTCGTCATCCGATGTGTAAAAGAATCTGTATTAAACAAAATGAATGTGGCCTTCACGTAATAAGCCGTTGACATGCAATCTTAGTTGCTCCCACGTATATCATTGTGTTAAAATCAAAATTAGCCACACCTATATATATATATATATATATATATATATATATATCACCCTCAGGCAAAACAACTCAATCAAACATAAATTTCTTCTCTAGTTAGCTCTAGTTTTAGTCCCTTTAATACCCATCAAAGGAAATGGCAAGAAATCAACTCATAATCCTCATCTCATCTCTCCTTCTCCTCCCATTGGCCTTCCCTTCCACAGCAGCCAAGGAGGATGTCCCAACCAAGCCGGTGGAGAAGACAGCCGATGTGGTTGTGGAAGGCGTGGTCTACTGCCAGGGCTGTGACCGGTTCGGGACATGGTCTCTGACCGGTGCTGAGCCAATTCCTTCGGCGAAAGTCAGTGTCATCTGCAAGAACTACAGGGGCCAAGTCAGCTTCTACAAGGCTTTTGAAGCAGACAGCAAAGGGTATTTCTACGCCGAGCTTGAGGGCTACAAGATGAGCCATGTTCTGCTTGATCATCCCCTCCAAGCCTGCAAAGTGAAGCTCGTTTCCTCTCCTGATGCCAAATGCAGCCTCCTCTCCAACGTCAACTACGGAATGTACGGATCTCCTCTTCGGTTTGAGAAGAAGATGTTGAGGAGTGAGAATTATGAGGCTGTGATATATGCTGCAGGGCCTTTGGCTTTCCGTCCTAATCACTGCCCTCCCACAACTCATTACTGAAATTTGCCACCGACATTACCATTGACCAATGACAAATTCTAAGTTAAAGTCTGGTTTTTGATTCAATTTGTTGTTTTGATTCGACTGATGTTGCAAAATGTCTTACCTTGTGCATTTACTGATTTCATGCTTTACCTTCATTTACATTCTTGAGTTTGCCTAGAGAATGAAGAATCTAATCCATTAAATCGTTTAGATATAATGGAAATTGAAATAGCATTCCAACAAGAGAAAACAGAGCGCTACAAAAAAAAAAAAAAAAAAAAAAAAAACTACTACTACTAACTAACTACAATTCAAAAGCACGCTTGTTAATATCATCAATAGCCTCCTTCGTAACCATAGTAGATTTAAAAAAAATAAAAAATAAAAAATAAAAACTCTCTCTCAAGAGTTATTAAAATAAAAAAACACAGCTTGTTCTAAATCACCATCATCAAGAATTGTAAACCCGCCAAAATTACTTTTTCAAAAACCAAAATCAAAAAACAAAAACAAAAATGTAGATAAAAAAATTGGGAAAAAATTAATTGAATGTTGGATATTGGTACTAAATATATATATATATATATCATCTAAGCTTAGTTATGGTATTAAAATATTAAAAAAATTATCTAAGTAATAAGTGGGGGCATTTGGTGCTTGAGTAGAGCTTCTAACTCCTAAAGATGCCCTGGATGTTAATCAATGATATGTAAGTCACGTGTAAAAAACAGATTTCAAATAAAAGACGTGAAAAAAAAAAAGACCCAAGGTCCCAAGAATTATAGATTCATGGGGTTGAGTATCAAGGAAAAAAATCGTGACTAAATTATCAATTTTGAAAAGTGAATATTTATGTTTCCTGCTTAATTAAGGTCCGTTTGGGGTACATTTGAAGATGATATTTTAAAAATTGAGTTAGAAATGTGTGTTTGAGGGAAAATTTTTGAAAAAGTTATGTGAAACAGAAAATAATGTAAAATTTTGAAATGAGTTCGGAAAAACTTATTTGTCAGGAACATTTTGACATAAAAATTATCTCATTTCGATTTAAAAAAATTTATGAATTTTAAAATTAAAATTTTTGAAAATAAAAATATAAAAAAAAATTTGAGTTAAAAATGGTACCCAAACGGATAAGGGGAAAAATACAACGATACAGGTATGACAATTGCAAATGCTAATGACTCGATCCTTACGTGGCGATTGCTTGCATTCAAAATCGTATAAGCGCAGGGCTATATTATAGCAGTTGAGTTGAACGTTTATTTTGGGACGTACGAATATTATTTAAAAATAATCTCACATATGATTTTACTATGACTTTTAGAGTTCCAAACCCCCGTTATTAAGTTTAATAAAAAAGCATCCACCAAAAAAAAGGTTGAAGAAAAAGGCATTTAATTAGTTTACTGTAGTTAATAAATTTAACGTTGGATGGCCGACGAATATATCTTTGTCTCATATTGATTTTTGACATTATTTTTATACATCATAATCTTTTAAATTTATCTTGGTCCATTTATTAATATTTTTATCACAAAATAGACAAAATAGAACATATTCTTATCATCATGAGTTTTTTTATATGAATTTTAAGACTTTGTGCATGTGCAATAAGTCATGTGATTTCCAAAATCCGGGCGATTGCGCCAAAAATTCGAGTTCCTTTTGGATTTCCTTCTTGATCAATAACAACCGCAGCATTGTCATCATATCGTATTATCGTACCATTGTCGCGTTTTAGTTCTACACGTTGTATGTTCCAAAAATCGCGAAACATTTAATTCTTAGGTATAACTAAGTTTAATTTGATGTTTGATGTTTTATTTTTATTTTTTTTCCACGACAAAATCTTTTCTCGTCAAAATTCACCCCATCTTACCCAAGTTCAAAAGTGCAATCACTTATAAACTCCATCATGTCATGTTGCCTATAAGCAATATGAGACTCCACATTCTTAGCAACTTTTCAAATAAAATCCAATTTCAATAGACACACTTTGAGTATCAATTTCTCATTTATCCGATTACCATTTTAAGCTTATGAATATATGATTTTGATCTCTTCGCGAAGAAGAATGCAAATCTACCGAGCCCTGTTACTTTTACAAAGTAGATCCCACTCAAATTTGGGCCACAAATTGGCTCCTCAAAATGGTTTAAACCATTTTTTCCCAACAGGTTAGTACAGGTTTGGTTTTGGTTTTTGTTTATTGGGCAAGACTTTTCTGAGAAAATCCATGTTGCAACAAAATGATGTTTTTCCGCATGTACAGGCTCTATGTAAGAGAAGGATTATTGGCGTCATCTGCGATGACCTTAATGAACAAATTAAGTAACTTCTATTTTTCAAAAGTTCTTTCTTTCAATTCGTGATTGGAACAATTTAATTGTCTTTTTCCCATCAACAAAAGTGTTCTTTCTTTTCTTGTTTGTTCTTAAACTTTGATTTTGATTTTTTCATGGCCTCTATAGCATTCTCCCTTGTAAGGTCATTTTACCTTATGGGAAATACCAGTGCGGAGTAAAACGTATCATACACTCGCAACACCATGTTTGTCTATTGCGATAGAGATAATCTTACTCTCAACGGCTTCACTAAGTAAGAAATTTAAATTGTAAGGGGCAGAATAATGATAGACATACAGAGGTACTAGACCACTATAAATAACAGCTTGACCTTTAAAAATAAAAGTTCAATTCCTTTTAAGTCTCAAATTCTATAAGTTTAAAAACAAGCCGTGAAACTTAAAAATAAAAAAATAAAAAAAAAGATGGTGTATGGTTACATGCATAGTTTTGTAATAATTCCACACTTCTCTATCTCATGGTGCAGAGTTTGAATTCCCACCCTAAGTTTTTTTTTTTTTTTTTTTAATGGTGTCTTTGTCTTGCAATAAAGATAAGGACTAGAAAATCTTTTAGATTAATTTGTAAGCCGACGTGGAAAAGAATATCTTACATTAAACAAAATGAAGATGACCTGCACGTATTAGTCATTGACAATACATGCAAGTTCAGTTGCTCCCACGTTTAAAAATCTCAACAAAACGCTCACATAATCCAAATAAACCTCCACACCTATACATGTGTGTCTGTCTGTCTGTATATATATAGACAACCCCAATGCAAAGCCACTCAGCATTAGAGAAAGCTTCGTTCTTCTCCAATTTGTTATAATTTTAGTCCCTATAATACCCATCAAAGGAAATGGCAAGAAGTCAACTCATAATCCTCATCTCATCTCTCCTTCTCCTCCCATTGGCCTTCCCTTCCATAGCAGCCAATGAAGATGTCGCAACCAAGCCGGTGGAGAAGACAGCCGACGTGGTTGTGGAAGGCGTGGTCTACTGCCAGAGCTGTGACCGGTTCGGGACATGGTCTCTGACAGGTGCTGAGCCAATTCCTTCAGCGAAAGTCAGTGTCATCTGCAAGAACTACAGGGGCCAAGTCAGCTTCTACAAGGCTTTTGAAGCAGACAGCAAAGGGTATTTCTACGCCGAGCTTGAGGGCTACAAGATGAGCCATGTTCTGCTTGACCATCCCCTCCAAGCCTGCAAAGTGAAGCTCGTTTCCTCTCCTGATGCCAAATGCAGCCTCCTCTCCAACGTCAACTACGGAATGTACGGATCTCCTCTTCGGTTTGAGAAGAAGATGTTGAGGAGTGAGAATTATGAAGCTGTGATTTATGCTGCAGGGCCTTTGGCTTTCCGTCCTAATCACTGCCCTCCCACCACTCATATCTGAAATTCGCCACCGACATCATCATTGACCAATGATTAATTCTAAGTTAACATTCGATTTTTGTTTCAATATTTTGTTTTGATTCAGCTGATGTACTTGATTGAATAAAACAAGCAGTGGCAAACAAATGATGCAAAATGATGTCTCAGCTTGTGCATTTATTGATTTCTTGCTTTACCTTCATTTACATTTTAAGTAACATTACAATTAAACAGGTATTCAAGAGAAAACAGAGCACAAAGGAATCTCTAAAAGTTACCACAATTCAAAAGAACGCTGTACAAAAATCGTTACACACTCAAAAATTCAAAAACATCCTGTTAATTTCATCAATTATAGCCTCCTTTGTAACCTTAGTAGACTCAAACAAGCTACAGCCTCTAAGAATAATTCCCTTATTATTTTGGCATTTGCCCTAACTGGTTCAGGTTCCAAATTACCATCAGCAAGAATTGGAAACCCACCAAAATTACTTTTTCACACCGGGTGCCTTGTCACGCTTCTTCGATCTCTCGTGAAGCAGCAGATCTGTGATATATTCTATCATTTTATTCACCGTCAATAAAAGTAATTAAAGGTTCTTGGTCAGCCTGATAGCATGCTGCAGTAATGGAAAACTCTTCACTCCCTGCCCATTTGCTGGTTTGAATCCTCCATCGAAGTTTTCGTCAAGCGAATACCTGGAATCATTCATGGCCTCTTTCGTGTTTGTCGTTGGATCAACCAACTTGTGATGACAGGCATGATCTATTTGGCTCAGAGTTTCCAACAATAGCAGTACCAAATTTCACCACAACTGTATCATCACTGAAAAACATCTTTATTTCAAAATGTTGATTAGAAATAACGACAGCGATTCAGGAATCTAAATAATCAAGAAATTTTATTATAATTATATAATCGTGAAAGATAAAAAGATCCTTAATATTGAGTCATACGATTCCATTGTATTGACAATTTCAAAAAAAAAAAATATTCATACCATGATTATAGTATGATGACGGCTGGGCAAGTATGCCCCATCGTCTAGCGGTTCAACATATCTCTCTTCCAAGGAGGCAGTGGGGATTCGACTTCCCCTAGTGGGTAGGGTACTACGAAAGGAAGTTGATCGTGGACTATCACTAACCTAGATTGATTCTTCCCGGGTCGATGCCCGAGTGGGATTTTTATTTGTCCACTTGATAGTTTATTTTAAAAATGGGGTTTTTTAATGGTTGGAGTTTTGGTTAATACCAATCCACAGGATTCACATGTGCAGACAAATATTGGTTAGAAAGTCCCGACTAATTATGACAATATTAAAGGAGATAAAAAATGCAATTGCAGTGAGTCAAACTCAAGACCTCTCTCTAATAACATATTAATTTACCAATTCATTCCAAAATCTTAAACTGTTAGGAGGTGCAAAACAACAACAATTTTATATTTTAGCAATCTTAGATTTATCTGACCCTCTTTCAACACTGGATTACTACTGCAAAGGCATCCGTATGATTACATTTCCATTAATGGCTGAGAACTTCCTATGATTTTTTCTTATTCCATGCGTGTTTCTCAATAGAGACACTCTCTCATTGTTTATCGCAATGGAGGTTTCTTTAAGATAAATAAGATAACTAATATATGAGAAATTATTCAGTAGATCGGGTGTATTACGTTATCATGTTTACATGGTACATCCGTTTAATGAATGATTGACATTTAGATAATTTTTTTTTATATTTTGTAATTATAATATTTTTTAATTGACTCAGTATAAGATAATAATTTAATATTTATATTGAGATTTGAGAGTCACAATCTCTAGAGATAGGGATTGTTAATCCTAAATTAATGTGGCGCACACTGCTCTCACAACAACTAAAGAAGGGATTATTTTAGCAAAAAAAAAAAGGATAATATCGACATTTAGATAATTTTTTTAAAATATTTTTGTAATTATAATATTTTTCAATTGACTTAGTATAAGATAATAATTTAATATTTATATCGAGAATCCCTAGGGATAGGGATTGTTAATCCAAAATTAATGTGGCGCTCACCGCTCTCATAACAATTAAAGAAGGGATTATTTTAGAAAAAAAAATAAAGAATTAATAAAAATAAATAAAGAATTTTATTCTCATTCCTTATTCCTCACTCCCATTATCCACTTCTAATAAGTAAACACTAAGCATGCCACTAGTCCCAAATTCGAGCTAATATAAGCTTGTACCATTATGCCTCGAAAATGAGGACCACATGCGATTTTGCATGAGGTATTGAAGGATCTAGATATAAAGACTTTAATTGTCATTGTTCTAAACAATTTGGGTGTCCTTTCAGCAAAATTAAGAGACTGTTTGGCGATATTTAGAGACAGAGTTTTAAAGATATTTTGATTGGAGTTAAATTTTGAAAATGTGTATTTAATTAAAATAAATAAAAAACTATTTAGAGTGAAAAAAAATGTAAAATCTTGAATTGTATTCGGAAAGTAATATTAATATGGTTTCGTTATTCACGAAATTTTACAAAATTAAAAAAATAATCTCATTTTAACTTAAAATAACAAGTTAGTGACTTTGAAAGTTTTGAGTTTTTAAGAGAGATTTGAATATGTAAATAATGAAAAAAATTGAGCTGTAAAAAAGACCAAAAAAAAAAAAAAAAAAAAAAGAAACATATTTTGGAGATGTCCCCCCAACCCAAACAGGCTCTAAAAGATTGAAGGACTAAATTATCACCCTCTAAAGACTTTAGGGACTAACAATTTGGGATGTTGATAATTTTAAGTCAATGTCTTTAAAAACAAACAAAAATTATGATTTCAGTCATAACCTAGTTAGCAGTAATACTATAACTGACTTCACATAAAAGTACAAAGTTCGAATTCTCTATCCTCAAATTAAAAAAAATACAAAAATTTTGATAAAAAAATTAAGAAAAAAGGCAGATAAAACAATTAGGAAAAAAAAAAAAAATCAAAAGTTGATTATGGTACTACAACATAAAAATAATCTAAGTTTAATTATAGTATTAAAATATTTAAAAATTCTTACTAATAAGTGGGGGCATATTAAAAAAAAAAAAAAAAAACACTTTGATTGGGGACAAATTAAAACCATTTAAAGAAATTTGGGTCTTATATTTGAATTTAAAAAATTGGGATTTGTGCCCCCATTAATTAGCCCCTACTGTCTCTATGAGCTAAATCTACGGAATATCGATATTACGGAAATATCGATACTTAAATTTTATGAAAATATCGATGAAAAAATCGATATCAGAGGAAATTGATGTAAAATATAGAAATTCATTTAACATACTAGATTTTTAAATAAAACTTTATGAAACTCTAAAATAGTTGATAATATATAAGCTAAATGAAAATTTTAATTAAATACTTAGTACATAATAAATTTGCATGATAAGAATGGAGCATAATATATTAAATGATAAGTCGACGTTCAACAATTAGTAAAATCATCGAAACACAACATAATATAGGCGCATTATATTTATTATTTCATGCATGGTAAGAAAATATTAATATTATAAGAGCTTTTAGAATGTTCAAAACTACTTATAATATCTTATTTGTGTAAACAACATCAACACCAAGATGTGACATTTGAGTATTTAATTTATATAATTTTAAATATGCCATATGTCATTCAATCTCTACTATCTATTTATATATATAAAAAAAAAAATTTGTGCATGAATTAATAAAAAAGACCATGAATTTACTATATTAAAAGATAAAAAATAATATTACCATAGATATTTTACGGATATTTCCATGGAAAATTTCAGAAATTTCCACGATATTTTGCAATTACTACTACAATTTTACGAAAATCGAGATTTTCATAAAAAATTGATATTTATGGAAATTCAATTTCACGGATATTCTGCGAAAAAGATATGACACACCTCAGTTTCCATATAAGTACTTCCAAAATACGGAAATTTCAGCTGAAATATAGGTGGAAATGTTGAATTTTGAATCCTTGGCTAAACCCCATTTGCCCCCACATAATATATTGTTTTTACATTAAAAGGATATTTATCCGTAATCCTCGAGTATTCTCTGGTTTCATCGGATATCCGTTTTGTCTCAAACATAATCAAGCAAGTTTCAGCAAAGAAACAAACTTTTATCATAATTATTACGAAATTGTCATTTTGCTAGAAAGTTGCTTTTATTTATTTATTTATTTTTCTAATCTTCTTAAAAATAAAAGCAGCTTATGAAGTTGTTATGGGGCTTAGTTTATTTTTTCAAAAAATCTGTTTATAACAATCGTGATTTGAGAGGATTGTTTCTATGACACACTATTTTAAGGGTAAGAATTTTCACGTAATTCAATTTACATCTAAATCCAATTTTTTCACTGTTTTAAAATTACATCACTTTCTTTTTCTTTTTCTTTTCTTTCTTTTTTTCCCAATACATCCATTCATTTTTGTTGAATATTTTCGATTCAAGATTGAGTGTACAAATAATTTTTTTTTTACCGAAATTTATTTTCATAGAAACAAAAAGAAATATGGATCAATTATTATTATTTAACTCAAAATTAAGAATAAATACAATTGCCGTTAAATAAACAAGAAAAGAAATAGCATTAACAGTTTAAACTCTAACGTGCTATTCAAGTTTCTAATAATTTCTTACGGTAGTAAAATTTGAAACGCTCATTATGGCCGTCTTTTCTTTTTTTTTCTTTTTTTATTTTATTTTTTTTTATTTTTATTTTTGTAGTTTATCTCTTTGCTTTTCGTTCCCTAAAATCTTGGAATTTTTTCCCTTCCCCCTAAAATATGTATTATGAGATGTATTTCATTGAAAATTTTTATTTTTAATTTATCCCTATTAAAATAATATTTATATCCTCAATTAAATATTTTCTCATACAATTTTTCAATATAACCTTGTCAAATATGGCTTCCATAGATACTTTTTTTTCTTTTTCATGATTGGTACATTGATTTTTTCCCCCCAAAAGTATCATTATTTAAACATATCGTATCTTTTCTCATCTCGTGAATTGTCCGCTCCACAGTTTGTGTTTCGATAAAATGCAAATGCTAATTTTGGTCCTAACCTTTTTTTTTACTGCCTTTTTGAAATAGCTTTTATCTTATTTGTCCCCTAGTAATAATTTTCTATCTAATTTGCTCCCATTGAAATATATTTGTTCTAATGCTATCCAATGTACATTTGAACTAAACTCTTAAGAGTATAAAATTAGTAAAAGTGATGCCTTTTTATAAGAAAAAAATTATATACATTCATGTGTCTAAAAAATTTAACAGATTGAATACACATGTGACGCACACATGTTTTTAACTAGTATATACACACACATACCCTCTTGATTTTTGTTTCAATATTTTGTTTTGGTATGACTGATGTACTTACTTGGTTGAATAAAATAAGCTGTGCTACAGTTAGAGAGTGATGTCTCACTAATCTTCACTTGGATTATTGAGTTTGCCTAGAGAGAGAGGAGAATCCAATGCATGAAATCGTTTGGACATGATGGAAACTGAGATAACATTCCAACAAAACAATTATATGAAAGAGAACACAGTACAGAGAAATCTGTCGAAGTTTCAACAATTCAAAAGCACCACGGTTCATCATTACACACTCGAACGATTCTACAACAACATACTTAAGAAAAACATATGTCTTTTGCTAAAAGTCCAAAGGCATTCCAAACATCTTGTTTATATCATCAATAGCCTCCTTGGTAACCATGGTAGGCTCAAACAAGTCACAACCTCTCGACTTCCCTGATGATTTTGGCATTGCCTTAACCGGTTCAGGTTCCACATCGTCATCAGGAAGTATTGTAAACCCACCAAAATTACTTTTCATATCAGGTGCCTTGTCCTGCCTCTTCGATCTTTTGCTCCTTACAAAATCTATCGGCTTTCCAAACATGTTATTGATATCATCCATGGCCTCCTTCAGGTTGATTGTGGGGTCAACCAAGCCATGGTGGCAAACATTTTCCACCACGGGCTCGTCTGAAATGGTGGACCCGACAAACCGACAAACAACTGTATCCTCTCTAAACCTGGGCCGAGGTGAGCCTTCTACCTCCATATCATCAGAACTTTCAGATGGAAGATCCTTTGGATTAGGAAATACAAATACGTTCGTGCGTGAAGCTGATCTATGTTCACTGGAGTTGCAAATATCACTCTGTTCAAAAATATCTTCTGCGGGATTTCCATCTTCAATCCTATCACTCTCTGCATCATCGATAAAAATGCTTAAAGGCTCTCGTTCAGCCTGCTGGTTTCTTCTACCATGCTGCAGCAGTGGAAAACTCTTCTCTTCCCTTTTGTCTGCTGGGTTGAATCCTCCATCCGAGTTTTCATCAACAAATACGTGGAATCCATTGTTTGAATGGCCATCATTCTTTGGTTGTCTTCGGCGTCTAGGGGCTACCTCCAAAGGCTCACTAAACATGCTGTTTATCGCAATCATGGCCTCTTTCATGTTTATTGTAGGATCAACCAACCCATGATGACAGGCATCTTCGGTTTTCAGATTTTCCAACAATAGCAGTGCCCACAAATTTCACCACAACTGTATCATCACTGCAAAGCATCGTGGATTTATCTGACCCTCTTTCTCCTTGCTGCTTATTTCTAGGTATAGAGGCATCAGTATGATTACATTCCATTAACGGCTGAGAACTTCCCTCTAATATGTTCTTAGTCCCTGCGTCTTTCTCATTCAGAGGCAATTGAGTCAAAGATTCATCATGCAATGCACTCCTCGGTCTGCCCCCAACTCCACGTTCATTTTCATCGTTTTCTTCTGTCTTTCTTTTCATAGGCTTTTCAAGGCGCTGCATAATATTCTCCTATGATCAAGATTCAAGATGACAGGCAACTTTCTCTATCGAAAAACAAAGTAAAAAACAAAGACGGAAACAAAAGAACTACCTGGGTTATTTGCTTCTTATGTCTCTGTGTACGATGAAGGAACTGCTCATACGACTTCTGCAACTCGTCTAGGGGCTCTGCAAGGCTGTCCAACAATTGAGAGTAAGAGAGAAATCAACAACTGCCCAAGTTTCGAAAGAACGTCCAAACAACAAAAACACTTGACTTAGCTGTTACTTTTTTCTTAACCAATACTAATCAAAGAAAATCAGGTGGAGATAAAATGAGACATTTTAGCTTTCAGGAAATCTGTTCTTTTAGCTATTAGCTCAGCTATGTTTTTAAATTTCTAATCCAACCGGCCTAGAGATAATGAGACTGGGAATAACAAGCCGATAAAATGCTCAAGAATTGGAAAGAAAACTTACTTCTGAACTCCCAAATATACATCTTCTCAGCCTCATCAAATTTCTTGTTCTTCTCATAGTAAAGAGCATACGCCTGGTAGAACAGAGAGTGCTTCGTCCCAATTCCATTCGATTCCATGGCCTTCAAAAGCGCTCTTGGATTTTCCACGTAATCCATCTAAGAATAAAGAGAAACGTAGTGAAAACTCACAGTATTTGCTGATTCATTTAAAAAAAAAAAAAAAAAAAAAAAAAAACCTAAACTAGTAAAAAACCATAAAACTCCACAAATTCACATTCGTACAAGTCATTTTCTTCCAGTTTTCTCGCCAGCCAAACAATAGCTTCCAAAGATAATCGAAACCGTTAAAAAAAATTAGGGCTTGGATTCATCAGTTACCAACTGTAACCAAACGCGGAGGTAGCGCAAGTCGTTCCGGTAGCGCCGATCGGTCTCGAAGGTCTGGGTGCATTTCTGAAGGAACCGAGGGAGCTTCTCCTTGAGAAGTTGAGGCGGCAGCGAGTCCTTCATCTTTCGGATTCCTCTGAAGCAACAAAAATCATGAGAAGATTGAGCAAAGTAAAATAGTGGAGAGACTGAGACGGGAGAAATGGAGCGAATATTTGGGGATGGGGTTGTACCGGATCCAAGGGAGAAGAGGGTCTTTGCCGGCGTAGGTCTTAATGTCAAAGACGACGGAGACGAAGAGGTCGTTGTTGGCCATGGCGTTGAAGCAAAAGGAGATCGAAAATGGCGGTGATGGTGATGATGAACAAGGTGATGCGGTGGAGGCATAGGACCAGAAGAGTGTTTGAATTCAATTGCGCTCCATGCGGCTTGTAGATTCTGAATGATTACAAACTTAATTTGATTAATTATTATTTTAATCAATAATTGTTTAAAAAGCTTTTAAAAATTACTTAAACAACGTTTTTGTTTCATTTATGAGTTAATATAACATAAAATTTTCACTTTTTTTACTAATATAATATAAATTTTAATTGATTTTAATTTAATTTAATAATATATTAATTTAGTATTAATTTTTTTTATCATATCTTTTTTAAATGATTTTTAAATTTATATCATCATCTTTTATCTATTTGTCCCTGATATTAGGCCGCTAGAAAAGAATATGGGCAAGCCCAAGCCCAAATCTGATCCCAGCAACTGAGGACAGTAGAGGAGCCGAAGCCAAGCCCAAGTTCAAGCTCGTTTATTTACCTATGTTTGGTATAGTGGAAAAAGATGATTCAAATATGTCCAATTTTTAATATTTAAGTGATATCTAATTAATAATTTTATTTCACACCATTTTAAAAAATTTAACTAAACTTTAAAATCTAAACTTTATTTAATTATGTGTCAAAATATATTAATTAGATATTATTTGGAATGTCAAAATTAAACAGAATTTGTCAATCTGAAAAAGAGAAAGGAAAGAAGTTGCATGATGTCTTTCCATGATGGATTTTAGTTTGTTTTGTAGAGTGGAAAATGAAATTTTTTATTCGATAAAGTGAAAAATGGAAAGGAATGAAGTTTGCAAATCCATAGACATATCATATGTTTAAATCCTTTTGAGAAAAAGTGGAGGGAAAAGTATGATTAAAAAAATTGTACATAAACTAACTATTTCGTTATTAATCTCTTATTATCTTTAGATTTATATAAGAATATATTTATAAAATGTATTATAGTGTTTTTGATATGAGAGAAAAGTGGAAGGAATGAGAGGGATGAAGGGATTAGTGGAAGGATTTTCACATTTATGATTGTTTGGTAAAAGGGAAAGGAGAAAGTAAGTGATTAGGGGGAGTCCAAATCCTTCCAAACGCCCCAATTTCGATCTCTCCTAACTAGAGAAATTATTAGAGGGATTGCATACCAAACAACATAAGGGAAAAAAAAAATAATAACAAAAAAGAAAAAAATACCTAGAGAGATTTATTTCTCCGTCTAGGTATTTTACCTCTTTCTCCATTTTTATTTTCCATCTCTCATATCCGATACAGTGATTGTACTCCTTGTGATTAACACCATGTTTTTTTTTAATAATATATCATACAAAATAACAAAAATTATATTTCTATTGTGATAATTATTTTAATTTTGACTCTTATTTAAAATATATATATTTTAATTTTGACTATCCTTATTTGAGTAGTACGCTTCCAAGTGATTTTGACTATTGTGGATCTCTTGAGATTACATTGTTTCGGTTCTAGGATATGTGGTTCTTTTTCTACATGTTGGTCTTACACGATGATTTTATGTTATCGAAGTGTGTTATGGTTTTTCACTTTTCTTGATGACGCTGGTTTGTATAGAAGCTATTGTCGTTTCGAGCGGTTGTGTCATCTCCCTAGATATGCTGTCGTTTTCTCATGTTGTCGTTAGTAAGCCGTGTTGGTTTTGTGATGATGTCGTTTTTTTAAGCTCGCTCTCTCATGATGTAGATGCTGATAGTAATGGGGCAGTTTTTTTTTTTTTTTTTAATTTTTAATTTTTATAATTTGTATTGTTTATGGGATATTGATTGATTTTATGTGTTTGTCCCCTAGAAAATATATCGTTTGTTTAACTATTGTGTTGTTTATCAATTTTGCTGTTATTCTAGCTTGTTTACTTTAAAATGTTGCATTCTTACAAGATCTTTAATTGTTGCGTTCTTACAAGATGATGCCGCGTCAAGGTTTTTTTGGGTCTTTTACCTGTTGTGTTTTTTTTTTTTTTTTTTTTTTTGTAAGATATTGTAATTTGTATTTGGTTCGTTGGTTGGAGATAAAATTTTTAAATTAAAGTTGATTGACTTTTAAAAAACTAGTTATAATTTTTATTGAATTTTCAGAAATAAAAAAAATAAAACTAAGATGAAAAAATAAATTTAGTTAGAGTTGAGTTGAAATGCCAAATGAAGCTATAGTGTTTTGGTTGCGTCGTCTCCGCAACATGATGTCGTTTCCTCGCCCTGTCATTTTTAATCGGTGTCTGTTTTTGAGAATTGAGATATCGTCGTTTTCTGACTGTAAATTGCTTTCCAAATCCCATTATGTGGTCGTTCTCTTGAGATGTTGTCGGTTTTTAAAGACCGTGAAGCAAATCCCAGATAACAGTGTCATTAACAGAAGACTGTCGTTTTTCCTGATGATGTCGTTTACCGAAGACGAGTCGTTTTTCCAGGAGAAACTAGAAATCAGAATCGTGTACCATTCTTATCGAATCGTCCTGCGCCGAAGTCAAGTTTCAGTCCCATCGAACAAAACAAATCCCCCAACAACCGCCGTCCCCTCCATTTCCCCCCCACTTTCCATCCCTCGGCCATGGCGAACTCCGACGAAGCCAAACAGAACCTCAACATCCTCAACCCTAACAAGGACCAGGACCAGCTCGCTCCCTCCAACGCCGACGACGACGACGAAGACGACGAGTACGAAGCCGACGACGACGGAGACAACGAGGCCGACGAGGCCGACGAAGATGACGAGGAAGAACCGCCGCGGAAGCACAGGCCTCGGTCGACGGAGGCGCAACTCCGAGCAGAGAGGTCCAAGCTCGAGAACCTGGTCCGCCGACTGTCCAACGAGAAGGTTCCTCTGAGAGTCCACGATGTGATCATCAAGGGAAATGGGAAGACGAAGGAGTACGTGATCGAGGCCGAGATTGAGGGAGTCAGGAAGGCCAGGACCATGCAGGAGCTTCTGGAGGCGGCCGGGATCGCCAATGCGAAGCTCCAGGGGCTCGAGATCTTCGACTCGGTCAGGATCACTCTTGATTCGGGGCCTCCCGAGTTGCCTGGAACCGCCAATGTCATCGTCGAGGTTGTCGAGACCAAAAGCCCTCTCTCCGGCGAGTGCGGTGCTTACACTAAGCCTGCGGTACGGTTTCGTATACTGTGTAGTTGTTTTGTGGTTATTGGATTTTCTTGTCGTTTCTTGCGTGGAATTAATGGTGTAGTGTTGCTTTGTTTGGTTGCTGAGAAATTGGGGGAAAATGGAATGCGATATGGCATTTTGGCGCAAACAATTATAAGCATTTCAGTTATGCAGCTTGATTCAATCTTCATATTTTGTAGATAGTTTAGTTCATTGTAGAATTTGAGATTGATTGATTGTTCACATTGTAGTCGTGAATGGTGTGACAAGTGTGCATAGGGAGAACTATTCTGGTTTGTATATGGACATGCCGAAATGAGGTTTAACTTATGCAGATTCTTCAAGTCTTTTTAGGAAGAAATGAAGGACTTAGCTTGCGTTTGGAACGTTGGTTTGAAATGGAATTTTTAGGTTGAGGTTGGTTGACGTTTTAAAAACTAATTATAGTTTTTGTTGACTTTTCAGAAAAAGAAAAAAACTGATATGAAAAACTTAGGTATAAACCTGAGAGCCAAATGGACCCTTAGATAGCTGTGGATCCGTGTTGCTCATTGGTCTGGATTGTTTATGAGAGGATTTCTTTAATGCAAAGATAAGGTCATATAGTTACAATTATTGTTTTCAGTTTTACGCATCAAATAAAAAGAGGAAAGTACTTGGCTTGTACGCTATAACACGTAAAGCGATTTGTCTCAATATATATGATTTTATGGAAGTGAGTTTAAAAGCCTTCCTATTCCACATTCAAAAATGTCTAATTCTATTATGTTTTGAAATTGGATGTATTGACATTATTTTTTTCTTTAAATAAATTGTCATGTACTTCATGGACATTTAAAAGTTTGTTGTGTTTCCCTATAGAGTATTGCTAGGTACACCAACTATAATCCCAACTTTTTAAGTACCAACTCTCGTGTCATATTTTCATTGGTAGATGCAATCAATTTATGTGACAATTCTTTAAACAATTACTAATAAAAGAGCGACAACTCATATGCCACATAGGTTGGTACTCAAAAGTTGGGATTAGAGTTGGTGTACCTAGCATTTTTCTTCCCTATAGCATTCATTCATGGAATTTCAATGGTTTAGTTTATTTCATATATCTTCATGAATCCTTAATGCTACATTGTAGATGGCTTATGGGATTGCATAATGATTTTGTAGGCTAGATCTTGGACGCTTGAAGGTTCACTTAAGTATAAAAATTGGCTTGGATATGGGGATCTGTGGGATGGTTCTTTGGCATATGGTCCGAACCAGACTTCAGAGGTGAGTGCTGGTGTGTATCTGCCGAGGTTGAAATGTTTCTTGACTCCTGTGGTAGTACGAGCATTCTTGCTTTCTCAAGATTGGCAGGAGTACTCTTCTTACAAAGAGCGACAGTTGGGTCTATCTCTCGGCCTAATTTCGACCAAGCGCCATGACTTGGTATACAATCTTGGATGGCGTACCCTAACAGACCCATCACAGATGGCCTCTAGGACAATCAGAAGGCAGCTTGGACATGGCTTGCTTTCATCTCTTAAATACACGTTTAAGATTGATAGAAGGAATTCACCTGTAAGGCCAACTCGGGGTTATGCTTGTGTTTCAACCAGTCAAATTGGTGGCATTGCACCTGATCCTCGGTGCTTAAGGTTTTTACGTCAGGTATACTTGTCCTCTAGGCTTCTACGTGCTTTATCATGTGAAAAAATGGAATTTATAAGTGAATCTATAAATGATTTGTGAGATCACAGTTGGGACCTATAGTCTATATGATTTCTGTAGCAGTGGAAGTAATTTAGATTTCCGGGTTTACTTAAAAGTGCATGATACGTGAGAATGTATTTGGATTTGGGTTATATTCTGGAGCTAGATTAAATTTTTTACATGTCAATCCTGAGTTAAGTTGAAGCAAAATTTTCATTTTTGGACTTTCTTATTGTTGTTCTTGTTGTGTTGTCAAACTTATATGCTGCCGAGTGCACTCCCTGTTCTCCCCCTCTCTCATCATTTGCCTAGATGAAGAGAAGATGTACCCAAAAAAAAAAGCAATCCTTCTTTTTCTCCTCTTCTTGTGCCCTTCTTATTGCTATCCCCTTCTTATTGCACTCCCCGTTCTCACCCTTTCTCATTCTTTACTAGAATCTAGATGAAGAGAACATTGGGGAAAAAAAAGGCTTGATAATTCTTTATACAAAAAAGATTTTTTTCTCATCCTTTATGTCCTTTTTCCTCGCCGGTATGGAAGTATGAATATAGATTGCTGTCATTCCTTGTGATTCTCATTGAATGAAAATAATATTTCTCAAAATTCCCATTGCATTATTTTACTTTGGTTTAGCTTCATATTACTCATAAACTTCACCCTTTATTGCTCAAATAGCTTTCTTATGCTGAAATGTCAAACAGGAATTTGATCTTCGTTATGCTTTGCCTTTCGGATTTTATAATGCTGCTCTTAATTTCGGAATCTCTGCTGGTATTGTTTTCCCATGGGGTAGTGGATTCTTGATCAAGCCCTCATCTCTTCCAGAAAGGTTCTTTATGGGTGGTGATTTCTCTCCAGTTTGCACTCTAGGAGGCCCAACAACAGTTTGGGGATTTAAGACAAGAGGAATTGGCCCCACAGAACCAAGAAGGCAAAATAGTGATAAACCTGATGGCGGGAATTCAGACTCTTCTGGAAGAGATGTTATTGGAGGAGACCTTGCTGTTACAGCATTTGCAGATCTTTCCTTTGATCTTCCTATTCGCTGGTTAAGAGAACATGGAGTACATGGACACATTTTTGCAGGTTCAGGGAACCTGGCAAAGTTAACAGAGAATCAGTACCGTAACTTCTCCATCCGGAAGTTCTATGAGTCATTTCGAAGTTCTGTTGGTGCTGGGATTGTTGTGCCAACAAAGTTTTTCCGTCTAGAGGTTAGCTTTCATATCCTTTCTACCATAAAGAATACTAAATTAGAACCTTGGTTGATTTCGTGATTGCGAAACATTCAGTGTACTTATGCTAGGTGTTACACGGAACTTGTAGCAGATATTCTTCTTTGCATCTATGTTCTTTCTGGATGTACTATTGATGCTGGTCTTACTGACTTCCAGAAAGTCCCCCACCCGATAAAGCACGCAAAAGAAAGTGTTAAAATGAATTAATTTGCCATCTTGATTGATGTGAGAGGATATTGTTTCACTATTTAGAACAATCAGGGTCGGATTAGTGAGACACTCATGGAATCCTTTTCTTTAACACTTTATATCTATTGTTTAACACTTGATGTGCTCTATTTGACTGATATGTGTCGTTCTAGTACAATGGTTATGTGGAATGGTATTTTACTGGGTGAGTGCCTTGTGGCCATGCATGTATGGACGTGTTTTGATTGTTTGTTATAATTGTTTGTTTTCTATATTGCTTCTTTATTCGGCAAGAAATGGGGTCTTGTATTTTGACAAGTGTAATTTTATTGGCAGTGCAACTACTATTACATATTGAAGCAGTTTGAAGACGATCGTGGGAAGAATGGTTTTCGGTTTAGCATCTCAGCTCCGTCATAGAATCTTGGATCTTTTTTTCGATATTGATTGGGTAGCCCTGAGGTGGCAGGCTAAACATCATTTCAAGGTAACACAGGTGGATTTTTTTTTTTTTTTAAATTTTTTTCAGTTGAGAACTCGGCTTCTTCACTAAGCATCTTAGGCTTGGAGAGTTGAAATTTTTTGTAATTTCAAAGGCTAGACTGGGATCAAGAAAGCGTTCTCTTTGTTATGCCCAAATAGAGGAAAATAAATGCTTTTTCGAGGATGTTGGAACATGGGGCTGCGGCTGCAGCGGCTGCCCTTTAAGGTTCACAGAACCATGGAATGGTCTAAATACGGACACAATCACTTGTTCTTGCAGGATCTGATTTTTCTCCTGTATGTTGATTGTATCATCCAATAAGCACTTTGAATCATAAGTTTTCATCACTCTGATACAAGCTCGTTTAGAAGGTCCACTGTTGTTTGTGACGTGAAAGGTAGGGACAACATTTTCTTTGTTGGTAAATTTGGTATTTCCCGTCTATTTGCGAATGGTTTTGAATCAGCGGGTTTGCGTCTGTTCAACCAATTCAGAGATTACCCGGTTTACTGGTGTCAAATTGAGTTTACAAGGTACTTGACCATTACAACTTGGGTTTTTATCTTGGGCAATGTCCTCCAAAGATGATGACAGGTTAAAGGAATTTTTATTTTATTTTATAATTTCAAGGTTGATCAACTGGTATGCATTTTGAATAAAAATATCTAAAAACCAAATTCTATTTTGGTCAAATTTGGTTTTACTCTATTTGTTGTGGGTATATATTTTGGTCAAATTTGATCTTCAAGTATGACTTTTCCTTGTGAATATTTGGATTTGGAATTAGTATCGTGTTTACACTGCCATTACATAAGAATGAAAATGAAGGTAATTAGAGGTTGTGATCTAGCGGATTAGAACAAGATGATGGTTCAATAAGCGCTGTTAGGCGGCGTACAAAATTAATCATGGTTTATAAAATCGGTGAGATTAGTAACACATCAACTTCGTGGACCATGTAAATGGCTTTGAAAATGAGACAAAATATACTTTTTGAGATTTAAGATAATACTAAACGTGATATTATTCCATTTTGTCATTTTCTTTTCTTTGTTTTCCTTCTTAAATATTGACATTATTCCATTCCGTGCATAGAAACGTCATTATTTGGACCTAGCCATCATTGGTCAATTACAAAAATGGGAAACGAGCTCGGCATGCTCATTAATGAAAAATAATAATATTAATTAAAAAGAAAAGAAAAGAAAAGAAAAGAATGAATTTCTCATGAATTTAAGTATTACAAGTCATTATGCCCAATTAATATTAAATTAATTAAATAAGTAGATAGTTATCTACACCACAGCAATTGTAGGCCTAACTCAATTATTTCATATTGTGATTTAATATTTATATCAAGTTAGTGGCATGAAAAGGAATCTACTATAACATGAATTTCTGCTTATTGCGTAGCAATGTGTTCTTTTATTTTATGTTATTTTATTTTATTGATGTTTGATAATTTCGAATAATTTGTGACACTCCCATGAAGTCTTGCGAGTCTTCGTTGATTTATTTCTTTGAATTTCTTCGTTGGACTTTGAAAGCGTCAAAGGGAGATCTACAACAGTGGCTTGATGGGAAATAGGAGAATTCTACTAATATTTGCTTGCATGACATGACATTGGCATGCCATAACATGTAGATATATACATGATACATGTATAATACTTGATGATGGTGATGATATAGAACATATACATATTTGGTTTCAATAAAATTTGGGAAAAGACAGACATCCTCTTTCTCAAAGGATATAGATCCGCATTAACAGGGTCACGTATTTTCATGCATGGAAAAAATAATAAAAATAACAATAATAACAAAGCAATTACATTAGGTAAGTTAAAAAAGAATATTGAAGAAACAGAGGTGCTGTTGGGAGTTGACTTTACAGTTGGGGTCATGGGTGCTGCCGAATCTTTCAGACCAACCTGTATTTTAATAGTTTTCACAGGCTAAATTATTTATATATATACATATTTATATATATATTCTACAAAACTAGCCCCATGTCTCTGTAAATGCCTCGTTGTAGTTTTTTTTTTTTTTTTTTTTTTCGGGCTCCAATATGGGCAATATTGTTGTTATATAACAAGTTAATTACAAATGGTTTGAGACAATTCAATGACTGATGAGGTATTTTTAGTTTGTTTTTGACACATTTTCATCAATATGCCAATTTCTTTTCCAATTATGCTGCAAATAAGTTTGGTAACCAATATCTCAAGTGGTAATTTCATTTTCAAAGGGTAGATAGTATTTCTTGGGCGGCACTGAGTTTTCTCAGGAAGCTCGTGATGGGATTGAAAAATGTTGTAGCTTTAAGTGGTTATACGTCTTATAATTAGATATGTTGTGCACTTGTAATACCCATAAATGCGTAGAGAGCAAATACACGAGTGCAGAATATTGACTTCCAAATCTCTCGACACACACACACACACACACACACACTACACACATATATATGTAGTTATAATGCATGCCTCAGCCTCTGTCAAAGGTCACAATTGATTTATGAATCTGTTCAACAGAATCATTTTTAATAATTCCGGAAGTACATTTTCTTTTCTTGGTTCGGAAAAATGAATTAAAAAATATATATATAGAAGTTGGTCTTCTTTTTTCCCTTATCCCAGTACCATATATCCTTTAGTGCATTACAATTTACTTAAAGATGAGATTTCTGCATTGGAAAAAGCCTCTAAATTTAGTAATATAATAAGAAATTAATACATAATTTAAAAACGTTTTCCTAAATGTAGCAACACCCATACAAGTGGCATGTATGTTTTGAGTTATATATACACAGAATGGGTCCGAACTTTTTCATCTTTACCCGGAGAGACAGCTAGAGAGTACTAGAGAGATCGAGAGCAGCTTAAATTACTTTTTAAAATTATTGCATGGTTATGTGCGATATTAACAAATCAAATGCAATTAATTCAAATAAAACTCATTCCTTATTCCTCTAACATTCTCTTATAATTTAAGTGGTTTTTGTAATTAATTTTCAATGGTGCATTGATCAACATTCAAACACTACAAATACAATATTGCTAGGGCGATATGTATATACATAAACATATAAATATAAAGATAAGAGTGTATTAATTTGTGTACCAACACATATCCCCTAGAGTTTAAAAGTATAGTTGACTTAATTTAGTGGGGACAAAAGTACTTCCAAAAATAGAGACAAACATGATTCTTGACAAATGAACAGTGGCGTAATTTTTTTTAATTATAAAATATGTTAGGTTAATATTTTTGAGTGACTAACCAACGGGCCACTACATTGGTCTTGCCCGGTTTATATTTCAAAGTACAATCAAACTCTGCCAGTTTAAAATCGAGCCAAACATGGTGGTACAATATAAAACATAAACACACACATATTTTTATAAATATATTATATGTGTATATGTGTATATGCTTAATTTCTCTCTCTTTGATGGGTTCTATTTTATTCCTGTAACGTGTCTTTTCCACACCAAAGTCACGAGCAGACGGGCCACTAAACTCTTTTTCTTTAAATTAAAAGAGCCACAGGATTCTTGTTTCGGAGAAAGTAGTTTGTCCCTTTCTCTACTGTTCAACAAAATTTTACCCTATAGACAAACTTATTCTTAGGTCTTACAAATAATATAAACTACTAGTAACTGCAGAAAGTGAATAACTTCTAATTTGTTTTTACAGTAAAAGTACTTGTTACCTTTCTTTTTCCTGTTTGGTAGCTAGTAATTTAGTAGTTCTATTGGATTGCTAATGAAGATCGCTCTATAGCTTTTTTCCATGCAAGAGTAGTGGACTGATTTCCTTATAGTTTGTTGCATGTCTACTATGATTTTACGGGGCTCTAGAGTAAAGAAAAACTTGTAAATAATTCAAACTATGTACCTGTCCTTTTCATTTTTCTATGCACAAATCGACCAATATATATACACACAAAAATATAGGATTTGAGCCCTACAATTTTGTAGTCCTTATCATTAACAACTACTTCTATTTTTTTTTTAATCTAAACATAATTGGTTATAATGAGTTTGGATATCTTTGTGTGCAAGTATCTTTTCTCAAATTGTACTTATAACTATAGGTAGATATATATAGCTTGTTTCATTTCAGTCTCATGTTTAATTTCTTAATATTTTTATGAAAATGAGAGTTTCTAAGATGCTCTCTTTTTTAGCAAAGGGCCGGTATCATTAGACCCTAGGGATAATTGTTTTTACGTGTTCTATATGCATGGAAATTAATTATTTAAGTTAATTACATTATTAGTATAAACTAAATTTTTCGTTTTTACTATTTCCTGCCCTTCATTATACTATTCAAGCATAGATCGGATACATACATATATATATATATATATGTGTGTGATATAATTATCAAAGTTGTACACATATACATGTATATCATACACAAAATTGCGTCATACATGCATACATACAAGTTGTACTATATAGCTTTAAAGAATTAGAGAGAGAGAGAGAGAGCTTATTAGAAAAGAATATTGTTTCTTCAGATCACCATCAATTCTATGGCTGAGGTAAGGAGGAGAAGAACATCAAGAATTATTCCTCAAGCACAACAAATATGATATTATTACCAAAATCTCATCATCCTAATTTGCTGATCAAAAAGTGATCAGGAGAGACTAGGAAAGGAGAACTAAGGTTATAATTAAGAGATCATCATCATCAGATCATATGGAGAGAAGTGTTGATAGCAGTTCCAAGGTCTCCAAAACAAGCCCTTCTAACCGAAACGAATACGAGGATGAGGATGAGGAAAAGGAAGAGGACGAGGAAGGGGAAGAGGAAGAGGAAGAGGAAAAGATGATGATGATAGCCGGCAGAATATCAACGGTAGGAGCTCTAGCAACAGCACGGTTGAAGAAAATAATGGATCAAAGAAGGGATCGGCGTCCGGCGGATCTGTAAGGCAATATATTCGTTCCAAGACGCCAAGGCTGCGATGGACACCTGATCTCCATCTTTGCTTTGTTCGAGCAGTTGAAAGACTAGGAGGAGAAGAAAGTAAGTACTTTAAATTTCTCTGTATAAATAATATTTGATGAATTAACCTTAATTTATGTTAATTGCTTACTTGATCCTGGTTTTAATGCAAAAGAAAACGTACTTGTTCGGTGCAGGAGCAACGCCTAAGTTGGTTCTTCAGACGATGAACATAAAGGGTCTTAGCATAGCTCATGTGAAAAGCCATCTTCAAGTAAATTAATTATATATATTTAGATTCCATAATTTTCCTTCTAAATCGAAAGATTTTATACATAACCATTTAATTTTATACTAATTTGATTCATTTTCACTTGTGGGGATTGATTTATCTAGATGTATAGGAGCAAGAAGATTGAAGATCCAAGTCAAGGTAATTAAAATTGTGTCATTATTTCATCTACAAAATAACCCAATTCTATTTTGTGTAATCAGTACAATTGGTCTTCTATCTGAATCTTGATTCTTTGAAAACAGTTCATTCAGAACAAGGGTTTTTCTTCGAAGGCGGAGATCATCACATTTACAATCTTAGCCAGCTCCCCATGCTACAAAGTTTCAATCAATGGCCGAGTTCTTCCGGTTTAAGGTAAGAATGTTTGTAGCTGATCGTTATCTCCTTTCCAAGCCATGTATTCTATTTAGATGCGAGGACTAGTTTGTGAAGAATCAATTTCCACCATGCCTGTTAATTTGGTAATTTTTCAAATAAATTAGATCTACTGACTCTTGGAGATCAAGTTGCGACGGCCACCAGATTTACAGCCCCAATTCTCTGTTCCGGGCTGCATTTGACAGCGCCAGACATGGAGTTTACGGTTCAGTTGCCGAGAGACTATTCAGAAACAACAGTATTAATATTGGTTCAGCTACTAGTTCTTTAGATGCTAGTTGGAGAAGGCATCAAACTCATCAAGGTGACTCGTTTCGGAGATCGTGGAGAACACAAATCTTTAACAATCCGAGCTCAACGGAGTTAGATCTCGGTCTACCAAACAAGCAAATGTTGCACGAGAAAGGATTAGTGAACACTACTAATTTGAACGCTACAACAAGTTGCACATCAATTCAAGAAGGTGGTCAAAATAAGCTGAAGAGGAAGGGTTTGGACTCGGAAAATGGCGACTTAGATTTGAACTTGTCTCTGAAAATTAGACCAAAAGATGATCATTATGAAGGCGATCAAAAGGGTTGTTTAGTGGGTAAGGAAGAAGTGAATTTTAATAGTTCTAGTTTGTCACTTTCTCTTTCTCTATCTTCGTCGTCAAACAAGGTAATTAGAAGATTAATCAAGGAAGGAGGTGGTGAAGAAATGGATTGGAAGCTTGGGAGAACGGCAAGTACTCTGGATCTGACTTTGTGAATGAGACAAATTCTGAGTGAGATCTTGCGGTACTTGTTTCCTGTTTTAAATCAAATGAATAATTTGAACGTGATGATTGTCGTGTACTACCAGCTAGCTAGCTCACAAGGTGTTACATATATAGTCATTTTGTTCCACTTTGGATGTTTTCATTTTGTGCGCACACTGACTAGATCACACAAAATATAGAGTGTTTATCATAACATGACATTATCCTACCTAATTAATACTAACATTTAAAAGAATATATAATACTAGGATAATAATCTAAAGGTAATTTCGAAGTTTTCATTTTGTGCGCACACTAAATAGACACAAATACATAAAATATATGTTTATCCTTGACATTTATTTTATGTAATGTTAATATTTAAAAAAATGTTATAATATTTAAAAAGATAATTAACTAAATTTTTTGATACACATTTTTAACGTGAACACTAAATTAGAAAGATATATATATATATATATATATAATAGATATAACTAAATATTTGAGATTACGCTCTTTTTAAATCAGTGTCATGTGAATAAATATCATGATATGTCTCATTGTTATTCAAGTAAAAATGGTTAATAAAAATAAAATGCATGATTACGATTTTTTGCAATATATGCCAGAAATGGGTTTGATTAGTTCTAGGAGTTTAAGACTAGCATTATTTAATTACATACCAACTGAATGATAAAATAATAAGATGGGATAATTATCTAAATTATTTCTCGATATTTGATACTCTCAACATCAAAACTATATCAGAAAGATGTAACAAACCACCCTTTCAAATAAATATTATGCAAAATAAATATCATGATACGTCCTTCATATATGTTAGGCTGCAAATAAATATGGTCCTCTCTGAGGGCCATATATTACAAAAGTAATGTATATGATTATGATATTTTTCCTTGTATGCCAGAAACATGTATATGTTAGACTTGGGCACGAGTTTGCTTAGTTCTAGGAGTTTAAGACTAGCATTATATACATGATAATACATACCAATTAGATGATATAATTCTGGTTTGATAATCCAGACCAGAACAAAATATGATGCACGCTTGGTTTAAAATTGAATTTCCTTGAATTACTCAAACGATCCATTTTTGTTTTATTATCTTTGGAACTTTCTGGCTAGAGAGAACCTTTTACCAAGTTATATTTTCGTTTTGAAAAATTATCTTTGAAAATTTAAACATTTTATTTTTTATTGTAAATCAGTACAGGACATACTGATCTTGCATTGATGTGAGGGAAAATTCACAAGCTTGTGAGTGCTAGCTCTTATATATATGTGTATGTACACACATATAAATATATAACTCCTATTTCTCATTTCCAGCAAAACTCCTATTTCTTAATATACGATTCTCGAATTTCCTTTATGCCTTTTTTTTTAGTTAACCAATACAGGCAAAATGACAGAAATCACTTTAAGGGAACTTTTTGAAAAGTGAACTCTTGTCCTAATCCAATAAAATATCCAGATATATATATATATATATACACATTTTTGTATGCCGATATATATGATCTGGTCAAACATGTATGTTAATTGCATAGCACTAGAAATTATTTATCTTGTTTTTCTCACACTACTACACTATTTATATACATTAGATCAGGCTAAATATCCATGTGTCATACAAATGTATGTATATTTGATTTATGTGATGACAAAGAATTTATGGAGCCGAGATATTTTTAGATTCGCGAAAGACAGATCATGATCGCGATCGACTAAATTCTATGTTAATTCTGATATATATTTTCGTATATATTTTTATTAGTTTTCATACGTATTAGGCACTTAACTATTGGAAATAAAGCTATTATTAAAGTTCTTGTTATGCATACACATATATATATATATATATATGCATGTATTCATGATGTATATATGTTATCTTCTTATATGTATGTATATATGCATGTACTCATGATGTATATATGTTTTCTTCTTTGGAAACAGACTCTGAAATTTTATTTCCACAGCTGGTCAATGTTAAGTACACTGATAATAGTTGAAGAAAAATAACTAACAGAGATAGTATAGTTCGCTAATATTTTATATATAATGTTTTTCTTTTTGCTAATATTGTTGTTTTTAATATTATTAATGTTGCTTTAAAACCTTCGATACTAATAGATTTTCTCATAATTAAAATTACAAATATTAATGTTGTTATAAATGTTAGTTGTCACATTAATCAGTTCAATAGACTAGCTCCATATCATCAAACTACATTTTTTTTAAAAATATTTAGCAAGGAAAACAAATGCAAGGGAGAAGCTGATAATAAATAAAAGCAGAAATTTTTGATGTTATTACTCCAATAACACTTAAATATAATCCATCCAGAAAAAAGAGCTACAGAAGAACTAATCAATAAAATTATAGGTTTAAAATTCTATTATACCCATATATATCATTTGGTTAGTGGCATTCATAATAAGTATTTTATGTAGCATCTGCATCCCTATTTGACATTTCTAATTACTTATTACGGCCAGTTAATAACACATTTATCTGTAAATTAAAACGAACTTTTTATATTATTTCCAAAGAGTATCACCTATTACCTACTCTGGAGAAATCATGAAGGAAAAAAAGTTTTTGCTTAGCAAAAATATATTAATAAACCATTTGAGTAGTGAAATTTTTAAAACAAGAAACTTGAACATAAGAATTAATAATTATTAGACATTAACATGTATATTACTAAAAATTTACTGGTGTAAATAATTTTTAGGTGCAAATAGCCTTTATTATAAATATGAAAGTTTTGCTTAAGCCTCCAATAATTAGGTCGACAATTCAGTTTTGTCCGGTCAATGAGTCTAATTGTCATAACAAACTTTGGAATCAACTTGTAATAAATAAGAACCATCATTGTCGTTTAATGTGAGAAACGACATCTCACCTGTAGCCTAATTTTTTATTGCTACTATGTTTCTTTGGGTGCGAACGACATAACTTGGCTATTAAGGCATTTGTTGCTTGTCCCCTTAAAAAAAAAAAATTAAATTGCTAAATGTGTCCTATTATTGTTTAATGGTAAAAACGATTTGGCCTCCACATATCGAGTCCTTTGCCTTAGATCTTCGTTGGAAACAGGTTTCTCTTAAAGTTAACTTTCATTATATATATTTTTTATTTTTTATGTCTTTTGTCCTTTTATTAAAAAAAAATGAGTATTTGTTTATAGTATTGGTATTTTATTGTCATTTTACCGGTTTAAATACACTAATGAAACTAGAAAAACTATCGCGTAAATGAATAACCCTTGAGAAAATGGAGGGAACCATATTTTGTTTCCAAAATACCCAAATGTAGATAGCATTCAAATCAAGAGCATAACACAACATATTCTACCTAAAAAGAAAAAAGCAAACTCAAAATAATCAGGGAAATAACAAGGGCCTAATTAAATCAATATATATATATATATATATATAGATCTGACCAAATGATATACAGCTTAATCAATTTTACTATTCAAGAGCAAAAAGAAAACAAACTAAGAAAAAGAATAATCATTTTATATACACGGTTTTAAAGTGAACATGCGTTGGAACTACATAATTGCCATGTGTCTAATTTATCTCTATGTATAAATTTCAGAGAAAACAAGTATACTTAATTAATGTCCTATCACTCGTTTGTAAAAGTCTCTTGGCTGCATTTGCTGGGACGACTTGTTGCACTACTTTTGTGAGACGAATCTGAGGTATAACCATCATCCTTGTAGTCATGATCGGCATGATCAGCAGATATACGAGCATAAATATCATCATAACCATCATCATCAGAGACTTGATCATCTTCTTGAAAATTGTCATCAAAATCTGCGGAAGAAATATAACCATCAGCCTTCGAATCACCATCATTAAGCTGAGCATCCAAATCAGCCTCGTCCACGAAATCGTCAGCTTCTGAAACAGTGAACTCAAAACGTTTAAATTGGCTCGGCGGAATCACGCGCATTCTCGGCTTGTATTGGAGGGAAGGAATGTGAGCAGTTCCAGTACTTTCTTCAAGAGACAGAGCCTCTGATTCATCTTCCTGATCTGTATCATCCTCAGCAGCCATATCAACGGTATCATCCCGAATTTCATCTGCTACAAACTGATCAACATCATCTTCATCATCGTCATGGAGGTGAGCATCCAAATAGGCCTCGTCCACGAGATCGTCAACTTCGGTTAAACTAGTGAACTTGAAACGTTTAAACTGGCTCGGCGGTATCACTCGCATTCTCGGCTTGCGTTTGAGAGGAGGAATATAGGTTCCGGGACTACTCTCCAGAGTCAAAGCCTCAGTTTCATTATCAGCAACATCTGCAACTTCATGATGATCACTGTCATCACTAACCGGGACAGTCTCATCATTCGCAATGTCGTCCTCAAAGAAATCAACTTCTGTTGCATTGAACTCGAAAGGCTGATCAAGCCCAATCGGCATATAAATATCGCGAATTATCCCCACGAGTTTGGGAAGATGACTATAGGCTCCAATACATGCTGTACTACTATAAATATCAGCATCAGCATCATCCTCATAATCAGTATAATCATCACCAGAGCCATGATCAGCGACAATCTCATCCCCATCATGAAGGTGAGCATCCAAATCAGCCTCATCCACAAGATCATCATCTTCCGATGTACTTATAAACTCGAAACGGTGAAATTGGCTCCGCAAAATCACGCGCATTCTTGGCTTGCGTGATAAGAAGGAACGGGAGGTTCCAGTAACACTTTTGGGAGACAAAGCCATTCTCTGAATTAATTAATTAAGCCAAAAACAACAATTTAATCAAAATCCTATGGATTAATTGTTAAATGCAAACTCAAAGTCTACTTTTCCTAGTAACTATCAATTGCCTAATTTTTATCTTATTTGTTCAGAAAAAGGAGGGGGGGGGGGGGGGGGGGGTGGGGGGGGGGGGGGTGGGGGGGGGGTGGGGGGGGGGGGTGGGGGGGGGGTGGGGGGGGGGAAGAACTTGAAACTCAACGTACCTTGTAGATAGAAGACGAAAGCAAAGACCAAAGAAGAACCAACAAGATCAATACTCGCACTGTGGTGGAAGTTTAGAGGCTTGAGTGGAGTATTTATATGTAACAATCACAAGTCACAACCTGACTTGGACAAGGAGTCGAATACTTTCCTTTTTTGCTTTTTTATTTTATTTTATTTTTATTTTTTAACTTAACTGCATTTAAGGAGAAAAGAAGTAAAAAAAGACTTTCATAATGGGAAACTAATGAGAATTAATTTACGTATATAACCTTTATATTTGTTAATATTTCGACCCAAAAAGGTTAAAGATTTTCTTAACTACTTTTGATTTATCCTCGACCGTGTGAACACTTGCAAAATTCAAACAAATAAATAATAATAAAGTAAAAGAAACAATCATAATCAGACTAAGGAAAATAAAGTCCCTCTCACGATAATTAATTATCTTGAAATAAAAAAGAAAAAGAGTCATCTTCTAAACTAAATCAGAATTAATAAATAAGAGCATACATTAGGGATATACTACACAAGTTCGGAGTGGTGTAATTTTCTTACTAATCTATCCTACAAATAAAAATATTTCTTATAACGTACTACAGTTTTAAAAAAGAAGGCAAGAGAAAAGGAGTTGGATAATCACCGGAACCCATAAGGCCATATAACGTACTACAGTTTTTGATTTTTTTTTTTTTTTTTTTTAACTCTGTCATTCTATTAATCTTGAATAAAACGTTGCAAACTTTTGAACAGTAGTTGGAACTTGGATGAAATTGAGATTCAACTCAAGAAGACATTTTTCTTCTACTTGGATATCTGATATCTAAAATAAAAGACTAAAATACGGCAAAATAAAAAATCAAGTTAATAAACCCTATAACAATCGTTATATAAATATAGACCAATTATAATTCTTCGCAGTGTTAATCGAGGTATTGCTCTTCAACTGTATGCAACCCGAAAGGCTCAAACCCAATGCCCTCCAAATATATGTCATCATCATCATCATCATCATCATTATCATCATCAAAATCAGTCTGATCATCACCGTCTTCAGCAAATGTATCATGATCCGTCACATGATCATAGACATGAGAAACATCCTCATCATCATCATCATCGTCATCATCATAAAAGTAAGCATCAAAATTGGCCTCATCGACGAGATCATCAACTTCTGATGCATCAAACTTGAAACGGTGAAACTGACTCGACAACGTCCCGCTTATTCTTGGCTGGTGTGTGATGAAGGAACGGGAGGATCCAGTAATACTTTCGGGATACAAAACCATGCTCTGAATTTAAGCCAAAAACATCAATAAATCAAAATCTATTGGATTAACTAGTTAATCACATATCAATCAAGTTTTCTTACTTAATTTATAAATATTATTTGCAGGAAAAAAAAAAGAGAGAGAGAGAGAGAGAGAGAGAAAAGAAAAAACTTGAAAGATAACGTACCATGTAGAAGAAGATGAAAGCAAGAGCGATTAAAGAGCCTAAAAGAAACTTACGTACTCGCGTCATGGTGGTGGTTTAGAAAAATACGTAGTCGCATTGTGGTGATGGTGGTAAGTATAGTTATAGGTATGAATCAACAACTTGTTCTAGAAAAGGATATACTTTCGTTAATTATTTTTTTTTCCTTTATTTTTTTAAATTTCGACCCAAAAGGTTAAGATATTCTTTCTTTAACTATTATTGATTTATCCGTTCAGGAAAAAAAAAAAAACTATAATTGATTTATCCTCAACATTGCGAACACTTACTAAATTGAAAAAAATTATAAACAATTACAATCAGACTAGAAAACTAAAATCACCTCATGATAATTATAATTAATTTGCAACTTTTTATTTTTTATTTTTATTTTTTTACTTTGAAAGATTCGAATATTTTGTTTGAAGAAGTGAACTAGTTATACTTTTATAAAACAAACAAATTCCCTGCAGGTTTGTTTTTAGTTTTCTTTTCATTTTTTTTTTAAATATTAACCAACATGACTTCAATTTCTCCTCTTGACCAATATGATACAAAATTTATTTATATTTTTTTATCTTATTAGTCTAGTGTCAAACTTATAAGTCATATTCGTTGGTGTAAATGATTTTTAAATTTGTATCATTCATATGTATAAAAAATAATACTAAAGTCCATGTCATTATGAAGGGTTTTTTTTTTTTTTTTTTTTTTTTTTTTTTTTTTTTTAGCGTTTTTGAGCTAGGTCTCTTTTTTAATATTTTATTTGTTGACTTCTTATTCCTTCTTTTATATCTTCTTTTCTTTCTTTTATTTTTTATCTCTTATCTCTCTCTCTCTTTTTAGTGAGAACGTCACCTTTTGTGTGGAAAAAAATTGATGCAAAATACAAGAGGCTTATGTGATTGTAGGTATAATTCATCGATAATTTAACACTTAACTCCATCAAAAGATGCAAAGTTTAAATTCTTCACCTCAATTTCAGAAAATATAAGGAACACATGCGTAGTTAATTCTCATTTAGTTTCACCCCCTTCTTCTATCTCGATAATTATCAGGAGACTATTTGAGTGAAGTTTCCAATTGTGTTTTCTTTTTTATTACTTCATACTTGTTCCCCAGTCTGGTAGGATTTCCTTTCCTTAGAAAAATAAATAAATAAATAAATGAGTGTCCTCATCTACGTAAAATCAAGATCGTCTCAAATAGTTTCTTCTTTCAATAATAAGTGTGCGTTTGAATCATATATTGCATTCGAATTTTCATTAAAATTGATATTAATTTGAATTCAATGGTATGTTTGGATAAATCATATTTCCAATAGTTATTATTGAATTCCAATTAATATCTGTTTGGTTGGTCAACTACTAAAGTGAAATTATTTGAATGTTTTACTATATTATGATGATTCAACTTATATCCAAATTTTCACTTTTAAGAAATCGTATCACACTTTTTTTTTTAATCCTTATACTATTCAAATGTTACATTTAACAAAAACTAACTAAATACAAGTTTTTATGTCATAATTGCTTTTACTAGGAGGAAAAAAAAGAAAAAATAATAATTACTAGAAGTAAGATTGGCAATTCGTGTTCACGTGTAATGTTTGGACCAACACAATTATGACACACATGATCACATTAACCACAAACGTCACATGAGTAATAAAACTTGTCAGAAGTCTAATTAACCATGAACACGGAATATTTGTACCACGGATAATATAACACGACAAAGTTTTGAAATTTTTTTAATAGTTAACCTAAAATAAACTAACTATTTATTACAGCTAACTCAAACATATGAATGTAACTAAGAAACAAAAATTCAAATCTTCTTCATAATCAAAAAACACATAAAAACATCTAAATACAAGACATATCTACGCATGATATACATTTAAAAGATTTTCTAAAAAAATCAGAGACGCAAACGTTAGGATTCATATTTGTAAAGCTACATATACAATGGTTTATGACATAATTATAAGTAATAAAGTTTGCACAATTAATTAGTATTTAATATAAAACTTTTTTTTTTTCATATTGATAAGTGAATATCATAAGGTTCCTGGACTAGTTAGTATCTTTTAATTATATGTATGTAATGTTTAATTTCAAGTAACTTAGTATAAATTGTTAAGTTAATAATCACTAAATAAAAAAGGCCCGATGAAGTGCAATTATTTATCGAATTATTATAATGTTACTTACACAATAAAAAGAACTTATGTATTTTGGAAATCATTGAACTTGATGACAATATAATGATTATTCTTAAATTCGTCATTAAAAAAACTCGTAATAACGTGGATGTTATTTTTTTGGTATACGTGGATAAACTGTTTTTTTTTTTAATTTTTTTTAATAAATGACAGAAATTTTATGAAATTAAAAAAGACTATTTGTTCAAAAATTTTTAATCAGTGATTGACCAATATTAATATTTTTTTTTACTGATTAAACACAACCAATCAATCTAATGGCCATTTTTCTAAATAAAAAATTAATTTAACCATTTAATTAATTAAATTTAAAAAAAAAAAACTATTTATCTAAGTTTTCCTTTCTAGAATATTAACTGGCATTTCATTACAAACCTAAAAACAAACCTGCTTTCTTTTATTTATTTATTATTATTATTATTATCATCATTATCCTCGTGGTCGTCGTTGTATTTTTGAATTTTGCTAGTGCTCGCACGGTTGAGAATAAATCAATAATAGTGAAGAACATAACCTTTAGGGTGGAAAATCTAAACATCTTCGTTTGAAAAAAATGCTGGTGGAAATTTTAAAATATAAAAGGGTAATTTCTACGTAAATTAATTCTCATTTAGTTTCCTATTATGAATTCTTTACTTTTTAATTAAAGCAGATAAGTTCAAAAATAAAAAATAAAAAGGAAAATATCGGACTCCTTTTCTAAGTCAGGTTTAGTACAGGTTGTGATTATTACTTATATATACTCCACTTAGGCCTCTAAACCTCCACCTAGTGCGAGTATTGGTCTTGTTGCTTCTTCTTTGGTCCTGCCTTCATCTTCTTCAAGATATATACACCTTCAGTTTCAAATTTTTTCTTTTTTGCTGAATTAAAATTAGGCAAAAAAATTTAATCAGTGCATGAAATTGACTCATTCTGGAATTAAATTTAGTCCATAAGACTTTTATTGTTGTTTTTGGCTTAAAATTAATTCAGACAATGGCTTTGTCTCCCAAAAGTGTTACTGGACCGTTCCTTCTTCACACGCAAGCAAAGAATGCGCATGATTTTGCCCAGTCAATTTCACCGTTTCGAGTTTAGTACATCGGAAGTTGTCGATTTCGTGGACAAGGCCGATTTGGATGCTCATCTTCGTGATGATCGATGATGATACCATTGATATGGCTCCTCAAGATGATGTAGTTCAGGAAGATGAATCGGAGGATTTGGTTCTAGAAGAAAGTACTGGAAAGTAATCACATTCCTTCCCTCCAACGCAAGCCGAGAATGCGCGTGATTTTGCCGTGTAAATTTCAACTATTCGGGTTTACTGTATCATCAGAAGCTGATGATCTTGTGGATTAAGCTGATTTGGATGCTCACCTTTATGATGATGAAGAATTAGCTTTACAGGGTGTGTGTGTGTGTGCTGATTTATCTTTTCTTTTGGGCATAAATATTATTTGTAACAAACATCATGGTTTTCTTCTGTAATATATCGACTACATTTGTATTTTCTCGAAGCTTATTTATTCGCTGTGATAGATTTTTTGTTATGTATAAACCGAAGCCATTTTTCATTATCAGTTACCATATCTTTTTTACTTATTGAGATAATCAATTTGACTCTGCATTCCACCAAAAAAAAAAGAGCAATTAAAATCCATCAGCAGTGACCAAAATAGTAATTGCGATATTATGTGAAAATAACATCTACAAAACTTGAATCTCATGTTTAGTGATCATTCTGTCGTTTATCAACATAAATGAGCTTAGTTTTTATTGGATTTTTTGTTTGAAATTTACGCTTTGTACTGGAATTAGATAAAAGTTAGTTTTTTTTTTTTTTTTTTTTACCTTCCTTAAAAAAAATTGGAATCTTGTTAGACTTTACTTGTAGAAGAGAGCGAGGTAAAAAAGAAAGCAAGAGAAAAGGAGTTGGATAATTACTGGGACCCTTAGTATAATTATATTATGTGCTAATGATATATGTTCAACATTTAGATAGACTAAATTATAAATAAACCTCCAATAATAAAAGGCTAAATTACTCATTGATAAAATATAAAAAATAAACCCTAATAACAATCCTAATATAAATAAAAACTTACTATAATTTTTCAAAGTCTTAATCGAGGTAACGAGATTCTACTGAATCCTCAATACCCAAAATACTTTCTTCAGATTCTTCATCATCATCAGCCAGTCCATAAAAATCATCATCGTCCCTATAACCATTATCCTTTTCAGCAAACATATCACGATCCATCACATGATCAGAGACACGAGAAACAATCTCATCATCATCATCATCATGAAGGTGAGCATCAAAATAAGACTCATCGATGAGATCATCAACTTCCGATGCAGTAAACTCGAAACGGTGAGATTGGCTCGGCAACATCCTGCGATTTCTTGGGTGGTGTGTGATGGAGGTTCCGGTAAGACTTTTGGGAGACAGAACCATGCTCTGAATTTAAGCCAAAAACAAAAAATTAATCAAAATCTGGTGGACTCATTAGTTAATCACAGATCAATCAGTTTTTTCCTAATTAATTAAACATTGTTTAACTAATTTTTGTTTTTATTCAGGAAAAAAAAAAAAGAGAAAAAAAAAAAAGTTGAAAGCTAATGTACCTTGTAGAAGACTAAGATAGCAAGAGCGATTAAAAGAGCTATAAAAAAAATACGTACTCTCATTGTGGTGGTGGTTTAGAAATTAGAGGCCTAAGTGAGTATATTTATAAGGTAACAATCACAACTTGAGGATTATTAATCCATTCAGAAAAAAATAAATAAATAAATAAAGAAGCTATTATTGAATTATCCTCAACATGGCTTACACTTACAAAATTCAAAATAAAACAAGTGTAAATTGAATTATTTTTTTTTAACTCTGAATATTTGTTTGAAAACGTGAACTAGTTATAATTTTATAAAACAAACAAATTCCCTGCAGGTTTGTTTGTAGTTTAGTTTTTTTTTTTTTTTTAATCAAATGCTAAAATTTCAGAAAGAAAGGGAAAAAAAAAAGTGAAAATTATCTAAATAGTCACCTTTTTTTTTTAACCATTGACCAACATGACATCAATTTCCCCCTCTTAGTAATATCACAAACTTTAGTTATATTTTCTTCACTAATCATGCTTTCAAAAGTTGTCGTTTTAAGGAGTACTAACATATTATTTTTTTTATTCCTTTTTGTTTTTTCACTATATGAAAATCGATTGGACTTTACAAAAAAATTTTGCACTTGAAATTAGGGAGTTGAATTCTAAACCTTTTAAAATCAAGTACAAAATTATCATTAAATTATACCTGCAATAAAATAACGTTAAATTTGAAAGCCTTGTCTCACATATATACAAGGAAATAGCATCTTCAATTTCTCACAACTCTTAGGCCCTTTTTTTTTTAATCTCTCTTTTTAGTTTAGTTATAAGGGAACACATGAATGACAGAAATCTATTTAATAGAACGTGTTTTCTAAAGCTTCGATTCATTAAAGTGTTTTCTTAATCACATTGATTATTATACAAGCGAGGTGCATAATAATCAGCAAATTTATTGAAAAACTGCTTGCTTTGGTACTCTGCCCATAACAGGTCGTAAATTTTTTTTAAAAAAAAAAATGCTGATGGGGTTTATAATAAATTATAGAGATATATATTCTTAACCAGGATTAAATAGTTTATTAGAAAAAAGACGCCCCCCCGGTCTCCCCCCTTTTATTAATGTTAAATATATTATTGCGATAATCAATTACCTAACTAATAATAATAAGACAAAAAATTTTAAGTAATGAGGTGGTTAATTAATTGTGAAGAGCTAGAAGCATGTCGTTGCACATGACAGTTAGTAACTCCCCCTGAGCTACGAGACCGCATTTTATTTTATCATTAGTATGTCAAATATTGTATTTCTACAGCGTTGCTTTTACTGTAATAAAATTTATTCATTACTTTGTTTTTGTTTCTATTGGAACAAATCTATAAATGACTGTTTTTCTGGGCTTAACAATATACGTTTGGCTTTCTCATTACTTCAAGAAAAATAAGGTTTTATCACGTACAATTCGAAAGACATTAATTATATTTTAAAATATATACAAGCTTATTAGTAGATTTATTTACTTGACATAACTAGTATTATTAATTCTATCCCTACTCACTCTTTCTTAACAAAAATGCATGAACAATTAATTTTAGATTAACAAATCTACTATAATTAAATATAATCTACAAAATCCCCTTAAAAATTCTCCAAAAAAAAAAAAAAAAATCAACTGTTTTTATTGAGCCGATCGACCCTGCATATTGTATATAACTGAATTGATGTATCCTTATTACAATAAGTATGACAGTAACGAATTAGAGCCACATAAAATACTAACAAATTATATAGGGTTTTGCTGCTTCTAATAAACATATATAGTCAACCTAGTTACTTGCATTAATTATTAAAAACTTAAACGTTAATTACACAAACTTAATGATCTAACTAAGCTAGCTGAAGCACATTTTGTAGAAACTCGCCGGTGATAACCGAGTATGCGGCTTGTGTAGTGTGCATGGAATCCCAAAAGAGGTATTTCGATACGTCTGAGCACATTGGCAGATGGCTGTTGCAAAACGGACCCAGCTCCAGCAGGCCTGTACAGCAGCATGCTTGAACAGTCTGTTCAAAACCTTCAATTAAAAAAATTAAAAAAAAAAAAAGTCATTAAGAAAGTTAAGTTAATTATACGTGCTAGTTTAAAAACCGAGGAAATAAAAGGCGGTGTGAGTTTGATTTTTAAAACCGTATTTGGAGGGATTAGTGATCATGTCCGTCAAGTAATGGTAAATGTCAAAGTAAAGAGCTCTGGAACCTGGCAAGGAAGAGTGGAGATTGGAGAGAAGGTGCTGAAGCTTGAAGTTGTAGGCTTGAGAGTCGATGTTCTGCTGGCGAACGCAGCGACGCTGCAGCATGCGTGGGCTTGGCATTATGCTGCCTACCGTCCCTTGCAACGGCAGGCATCCCACTGGTGGCAGGCCCGCCACTCCGAATTTCCGTGCTCCCCGCTTGTAGAGACACTGCATTCCACACAAAAATGAGGGCAACTAAAACCTTAACAACAAAAATATTATGTTATCATGTTTAGTGATAATTATGCCGTTTGTTTATATTGACTAGTAGTGATCAATGCCAATACTTAATAGTGACATGAGTTTTCCCCATAACTCTTAATTAGATATTTTAGAGTAAATTGTTAAGTTGGTCCCTAAACTTTTTAAGTTTGTGTTATTTCAATCTCTCTCTCTCTTTTGTGATAGCTGGAATGAATCTAAGATATTAAAAAAGTTAATATAATAGTCATTTTAATTAATTTTTGGACGAAATTAATACATTAGTTAGCATCATTTTTGATCAAATTACTGACAGATTCTGTTAAAAATTTAACAGAAATGTTTAATGTAACAATATTTTAATAATTTAAGGACATTCAGCTATGGAAAAAATATCAAATATCAAAATTGTACAAAATGAAAAGTTTATAGACTAAATGAATAATTTATCCAATATTGTATACCATTTATTTATTTTAAGTAAAGTGTATGGTATATATAAATATATACATGACTACGTCATTACCTCGATTTTTCCTTTCAAGGAACTGAAATAGAATATAAATATATATATATATATATATAACCAAAAAAAATTTAACATATTTGGTAGCATATATAGGACATGCGCTGAATATCTTCAAATTAACATGAAAAGCAGAAGAACTAATTTTTTATTTTACCTGAATGAAAGAGCCAAGTCTTTGGATCAAAAAATCTTGATAGGTGGAAGTTGTAAGCCACTAAGCTGAAATCTCAGCATCGTTTTGTAGAATTTAACCAGAATGTCATTAGTCCCAGCACTGATCACAAACACCGAGTCCCTCACCAGTTCCTGAGACGCGTTTCTCCCCACGGCCCTCTCAATCCTCTTCATGGCTTCATCGAAGTCCCGCATCTGCGCCACCAAGTTTCGAGCTCCGGTGGCCTCGCTCATGGCGTCGTCTAGACCCGAACCGGAGGAGGCGAAGCTGACACCGGTAACCAAGTCGCTGTCGGTCAGCCTCGGGTCGTGGTAGGCCGGCAAGAGCTCCTTGATGCCAAGGCTGGAGACTAAGAAGTCCGTTGTGAGCTTGCCGTTGGAGAACCTGCCCGAGGGCACGTGGCCCGGGAAGTCCTGGCCGTAGGGAGGGTGAATGGCACAGGATGATCGTTGCGACACCGTTGTTGTTGCCGGAGTCAACGGTGGAGTCACCGAAGGCGAAAACCGCAGGCATTGATTGATGGGATTTTCCGGTGACTGAAATTGGAAGTAACAAGAAAGCTAAAGAAAATACAATGCAATAGATAACGTTTCTATGCTCCATAGCGTTTTCTTTGTCCCGCATTGTATAATAGCACATTAAAATGCATGAAGATTGCTGCAGAAGAGCCTTTTTTTTTTTTTTTGCCCCCTCCTCTCTCTCTCTCTCTCTCTCTCTAAAGATTGTTTGGTTGATTCTTATTCTTAATTAGAACTCTTTTTTCATGATTGTTTTCTAGTGTGTGCGTGTAAATATATATATATGTATATATATAAATGTATATACATATATGCTGGTGGTTGTTTAGAATTAGGAGTCATAAAAAAGATATGACTTCTTTTTAAATATTATCTATATATTATATAAAAATGTGAAAATATTTTACTGTTTTCGTCTAAAACGGTTTTGGACGAAAACAATTTTTCTTTCCTTTTTTTTTTTTTTTTTGTCCTTCTTTTCTTTTCTTTTCTTTTCTTTTTTTTCAACCTAAATTTTTTTTTTTCATTTTAGTCAATTTTAAATCAGTTTTTTTTAGTCCTTCATTTCATATATATATATATATATATATTTTTTTACCCTTTCACTCTAAAAATTTAATTATTTTCTCATTTTAGTCACTTTTTTATATTGGTCTTCTTTTTTTTTCATTTTAGTCCTTTTATCATTTTTGTTTTTCTTAAAATTTTTGATTACTTTTTTTAAAAAAATTATATTAAAATTTTGCTATTAATTATCTTTATTATCTATCTCGTACGCACAAGTATGCACCATTTTAGTCCTTTTTTTTCTTTTTATTTTCTTCCTCCATATTGTTTTTCATTTTTTTCATTTTAGTCCTTTTTAAGTACTGGTCTTTTTTAACATTTTAGTCATTTTATCTTGTCTCCTTTTTTTTTTTTTATGCCTCCTTCTTTTTTTCTTTTTTTTTTTCCAGGTACTTTGTTGATTTTTTTGTCTATTTTTTACTCATATATATATTTTTTTCTATTCAGATAATTTTTTTTCAAATATATCCCATAATGTGCATCACACATGCTTTTTAATTATTATATATATGTACTACAATTTGTGTGTTATTTAATCCGTATATGTATATATATATATATATATTATTTTTAAGGAATCCGTACGAGAATTGCCTTATAATTCTAGTTAAGCATCTTAGGGTTTAGTATTAACTTTAATTAATTATGACGTGATCTAATACGTCTAATTAGAAGTCCAAGATCTAAAAGGAGTTAATATTTCTTAGATGTATAAAAAATGTCTTAGCGTCTATTAGAGTTTTCTGTGCGAACTTCATTATAAAACCTTAAATTTATCGAATACCAAAATCAAATCTCGTTCACCTTTTAAAAAATTTAAAATAGTATTGCTTGTTATCAATTTTATAGAATTGCGAACATGAAAAAGAAAAAGAAAAGAGAGAGAAAGAGAGAGAGAGGGAGAGAGAGAACAATTACCACTATATAAATATATATTTTTTTAAAAGGAAATACCACTATATATTATATCCTGCATTTATTTCAAAGGGTCGTGAGTTTTCTTTGTAAATTTCAATATAAATTAAAAATCTTTAATATTTTTAATATCAAAATTAAAAATCTATGTCTTTACGTGTTCATTCTTAAACCACAAACCAAGTTTTTAAACATAAAACGGCACGTCGTAAACCCGAAAGGCCAAAAGTGTCGATAGAAAACAATATGTCGTATTTAAGTTAAACGAAATCCAGAAAGGACGTCGTTTTCACGTCAATGACTGCAAACTGTCTATCAAACGACAAGTATTTTTTCTATAACATAAATAACTATAGCTTTCTAATAAACAATAAAAAAAAAAGGGGATAAAAATTGTAGTGTATGTGTTGTTTTGAATATAATAAATAAGAGAGTCTATTGACACCCTTCCGTTACTCTTCTCATCCCCGTATTTAATGCATTTTATTATTATTAAATTGCCTATGAATAAAATTACTTTTAAAAACAAAAGTGTTCTTAAAGTTACTATACACACACCCCACTTTTGAAATTAAAAAATAAAAATGTATCCTTTTAAATACAATAAATATTAATATTTTAAAGCAAATTTATTAAGAAATATATGCAGTTTGTATTCCGATGAAAATGAATTTTATAAAAATTAATTTCTTTAAAATACATGATTATCATTTTCTTTGCAGAAATTTTCTTTTTCTTTTCTTTTTTTCTTTTAATAAAGATGGTGATGTAAAATAGGAAGAAGTTTGACATAAATTATGTTTGCAGTAAAATATTTTTTTTAAAAAAATAACAATATATTGAAACAAATTATTTAAAAACAAAGAAAACAAAGGAAAATACGTAAAATTATAGTTTGATTTGAAACGATAATTTTTTTATTATAAAAAAACATGACTTTAAGAGTTAAATCACATTCAAAAATAAATTATATACCGATATAGAACAGAAAACTATGTATATATACATATAATTTTATTAATTCTCAAAACAAAGTAAAAAAAAAATTTATGAATAAATCTTATGATGTTGAATAATTAAAATGAGAACCTAATAACGTGGAAAACAATAAAATTGAAAGAAAAAAAAACTTTTTGTTTGATGGAAAAAAAAAAAAAAAGGAAGGAAATGTTATTTGTTAATTGGTGGGTGGAAAATGGATTAAAAATACAAATTATAATAGAAGGGTGTGGAAAGTAATAATTTTAATTTTAATTTTAATTAATGGGTGGCTTAAGAAATAGGATGGGAAAAGTATAATAAGAGGTGTCAATAGACTTCCCTTAATAAATATTGAGTTCACATTTTTCTTTTTTCTTTTTTTTAATTATTTCTTAAATTTAAACAAGGTGATTCGAACTTTATATTATATAAATATAAAGTTAGGTGTCATATAACTATTAAATTATACCTGCAAGCACTATTGAATCACGTTTCAGGAACAACAAAGTTTGAAGGAAAAAAAAAACCCTGAAAAAACTATAAAATTAAAATGAAAACTGAGATGTCATTTATGAATTAAATGACGGCAAATACTACATGAAAACGACCTGTCGTTGTTTTTAAACGATACAAACAGCTTTGATATGCTGCATCATGTCGTTTTGCTTTCTAAACGACAAAAAAACCTTTCTTTCTTCACCAAAACGACAATTTTTTTAATATAATTTTTTTTTTCTTTTTTGTTTTTTTAGTGGTCGGAGCGACATTTTGGAAGTGTTTGATGAATGAGTTTAGTTTAAAATTTTTAAGTTTCAATAGTAATTTTTCAGAAAAGAAAAAAAAAATTCAAAAAAGATAAAAAAACTTTTCAAAAAAAGATAAAAATGATGATAAAAAAAATATAATTTAATTTAAAATAAATCGTTAACTAAACATGTCCTTATTTTACGACGGGGTACGTTTATTTTACCTTATTGATAGAGTAAACAATCTTGATCAAATAATCAATTTTAACGGTTATAGATCGAGAAGTTGCATTTTAATTATAATAGTTTCTATACATGAGATTACACTTAAAAAAAAAAAAAAAAAGAGAACAATTCTCCATCCCAGGAAGATGGATGTTCGCCAGAGGTGGGAGGGACTGGTTCACCGGACCGGAAAAAGCTCTCGAGGAGGTGGGAGGGACTGGTTCGCCGGACAGGAAAAATCTAGCGAGGCTGTGAAAGGAACAGGCGGCGACGGAGATCCGAGCTCGCGATGTTGTGGATGCCGGCGAGCTCACGATCCCAGGTCTCCGAACGTTGACGAAGCCCGCCTTGGAGGATTCCGGCATGCCTGAGACCATCGCGAGCCCGGAGGGAGTCAAGTTCGACTCGGTGAGTCGGCGGATAAGGCCCTCTCGGGTTAGAGAGATCCGGAGGCGCCGCCGGCCATTGAGATTCCATCAAAAAATTCAGATCTGTCCTCGGCCTCCGTCAAAGCGATGGAAATCGTCAAACCCACCCCCCCTTAGCCGGATCGTCGATTCCATCGCCGAGGACAGAGGGTGCGGTGGCATGGCCAGAGACTGGCAGGCGAACAACTTGGAGTGGGTAGCCGGCTAGACCCATGGCCTTGCTTTCTTTCTATATTTCTCTCTCCTTTTTTTTTTTTTTTTTTAATTTAGTTCTTTTTTTTTAATGTAAAATTTTAAAATAACAATGATCATATGTGGGATGCTTTATTCAAATTTGGTAATCCTTCATTACTTTCTACCATTCCATTTTAATCGGATGGTGGGTAAAATTTACCTCGTGGAAGTCCCCTTTTTTTAATCCAGTTTTCTGATTATTCCACTAATTTCGCTTGACTTTTTCTTTCGATAACACACAAACTATAAATGGAAAACAAAATTAGACAAAAAAAAATAAATAAAAATAAATAAAAAAGTAAACAGAGAGAGGGAAATACAAGCGACCAATCAAAAGCTTCGGTTGGAGCAGAAGACGATAATATTTAGGGGACAAACTCCCTCCTCTTTTTACAGTTGATAAACCCGCCACTCTCTCTGTCTCCTTCCTCTCTCTCTCCTCTCTTTCTCTCTCATAATTCTTTGGTATATGCTCCCAGCATCTATTTTATCCCTCCATTTCTCTTCCTCTCTTTAAATTAAAGCCTCTCTCTCTCTCTCTCCCCTTCACAGACTGTCCAACAATGGCGAAGTCCTCTCCAATACTCAATCACAAGAACCAATTCCTCTTCGCCTTCACCTCCAAAACCTCCAACATATATCTCTTCCCCACCTCCCACCCTCATTACTCTCCCCGCCTCGCAAAACCGCCTCTCTCCCTCGGCTCCTCCTCCTCCTCTTCTTCTTTGCCGTCGTCGTCGTCGTCAACACCTCGTTGCCCCGTCGTGCGAGTCACCACCGCTCCCGTAGAGTTCGCGGCACCGCCGCCTCCAGAGTTCGACCTCCGGAGAGAAATCTCGCGGCTGAAAGGTCTTCGCTCCAGGCTGTCGAGGTCGGGAAGCCTCCGAGAGAAGCTTAGAGTTGTGGACGGTGACCGGAGAGTGAAGGACTTCTTTAGTTCTAGCAGGAGCGGGTTCTCTAGGGTTTTGGACTCGTTGAATTTGAGCTCCCATGATATGTTCTTGCTCAAGTGCCTGGTCGCGTCCGGGCAGGAGCACGTGCTGGATTTCGGGTTTGAGTTCGTGGACAGCGAATTGGAGTCGGTGAGGGGCTCGATCAAGAGCGCGCTTTATGCTCTGGTTGGGATGATTGAAAAGTTGGACGTCAATGGCGGTGGCGAAGCCAATGGGATTGGGTTGGTTTGACTTTGAACGATGAAGACATTGGGGACTTGAGGAAGCTGTTGAAGATTTTGGGAGAGGTTGAACAGTTCTATGATTGCATTGGAGGAATTATTGGGTGAGTTTCTCTTTGCATTTCTTTATATTATATATATATATATATATGTATGTATGTATGTATAATAGTTTGTCTTTGCATTGTTGCTTAAGAAGTGTCTGGATAGTTTTTCGCAAAAAAGAGTTTGCAGTCAAACTTTCACAGTTACAAAGCATAGCTTTGATTAATTTAAAATTTTGGTTCTAAACACTGACTAAAAAGCCACAAATTTTACTGTTCCTTTTTTTATTGCCTGAAAACATAAGCAATGTAATGCCAAAGGTTTGTATTGTTTTAGAGTTGGTTTTATAGGTTGTTCAGTTTAATAATGGATTTATTATGGTTTAAAATTTAGCTAGGTGGGGTTAAGAAGATGTTAAGATTGATAAGTTTTCCCATTTGATTGATAATGCAGATAAAAATCAGTCTTATATGCAAGCAAACATTTGAATTTTGTGGAAGCAATATTTCCATCTTTCTAGATGGTTATACTGATAAATTTCCTATATTATGATCTTGCTTCAATTATAAGTTTCTGGGTCTCAGTTTGAAAACCTTTTGCTGAAAAGATTGGGTTTTTTTTTTCCTCTGTCTAATACTCGAACTTTCCCGGAGTAATTTGTTAATTGAATGGCAAGCAAACAATTTTTTGCTTTATCCGAACTATCAAATTCAAGTTCAAAGTTACCTAGACCTGAGTTATTGAAATTGCGAAGATGCTGGAAATGATGGAGATAATTGATCCCCATTCATATGTTGATAATTATTAGATTCAATTTCAATTTCAAATTTATCTCCTACAAAGTTCTATGTAACATAGGTCTATATTTGAAATTTTATATTCATGCTGAAAATTTCAAAGTAGACTATTTTTTTTTTTCCCAATTAGTCATGCCTTTTTCTTGATTTGACACCTGACAACTTGAAATAATAGATAAACAAATAAACAAACATCAGGCAGGTATTAAGCATATTTGCAAGCTAAGCTATTTATGCAAAGTACGAACCATGATGGTTTGTCTGCTTACAAACGTGCTGCAGATATCAGATAACAGTTTTGGAGCTTCTTGTCGAGACAAGAGTAGAAATACAGACCACAAAAAGGTCCAAACACAAACATGAACTGATGGATTGCCAGTTTTTGGAAATTCATACTCCCAGAGGACTTGATCTTTCTCAAAATACAGAATATGCATTAGAGGCTGCTTTATGGGGAATTGAGGTTAGTGCTTTTGTATATCTTTTACTCCTTGAAAATGATGTTCTGCAAGTTGGCTTGAACTACAAGATCTTATTCTTCTTTAGGGTTTGCCGTACCTAGGTGAAATTTATCCTTTGGGAGGCGCTGCAGATAGGCTAGGCTTGGTTGATCCTGACACAGGTGAATGTCTTCCTGCTGCAATGCTACCTTATTGTGGACGGACTTTGTTGGAAGGTCTCATAAGAGATCTTCAGGTATATGATCTCTGTTTTCCCAAAATGACCATCTGTGCATCAGATGCTTGCATGGGATAATAACGAGCATTAAACCATTAATCGTAGACAATGAATTCACATGCATCTTATGGTTTTTCTTCTTTTTTAATTGCAAGGCTAGAGAGTTCTTGTACTTCAAGATTTATGGCAAACAATGCATCACTCCTGTTGCAATCATGACAAGTTCTGCAAAGAACAATCATGAGCACATCATGTCTCTTTGTAAAAGGCTTGGATGGATAGGAAGAGGTCAATCAAGTTTCCAACTTTTTGAACAGGTTTTTGATTGGAATTGCTATAAGTACATAAAGTATTCTTTTACTTAGAGGAATTAATTTCTTTTTTTGGGTTGATAGATATTGGCACTCATTTACGTTAATAATTTGTGAATTTCCAGCCTCTTGTTCCAACTGTTAGTGCAGAAGAAGGCCAATGGCTGGTTAGCAAGCCTTTTTCACTTGTATGCAAACCCGGCGGTCATGGTGTAATATGGAAACTTGCTTATGACAAAGGTATATTTAAATGGTTCTATGATCATGGAAGAAAAGGAGCAACTGTTCGTCAAGTCAGGTAAGGCCTAGACTTGGAACATTTTGGTTTCAGCAAGTCCCCCAATCCTCTCCAACTAACAATGGTGACCTGCAGTAATGTTGTGGCAGCCACAGACTTGACCCTCTTGGCATTGGCGGGAATTGGTTTGCACCAAGGAAAGGTAGGATTTTGTTTTAGCAAGGAACCTAGAGGGAGAAAGAATAAAAGCTTATTTTCAAAATTTGTGTCTGAAGAATTTACCTCAGTATAGCGCATGAACTGCACTGATTTTGGGGGAAGTCAAAGCTATATTAATTGATTAGTTCTTGTAGTACTCCTTTTTTTGTTGATCATTTTTAATTTGCACGTGCCAGAAACTGGGCTTTGCATCCTGTAAGCGGAACTTGGGGGCTACGGAAGGAATTAATGTTCTGATTGAGAAGAAAACTCTTGATGGGGTCTGGGCCTATGGTTTATCATGCATCGAGTATACAGAGTTTGAAAAGTTTGGAATAGTTGATGGACCTCTTTCTCCTAATAGGTATATTCTGGTTCAGTGTTTAAATGGCAGAACCAAGTAAAGATATTTAATAACCAAGGGTTACCCACTTAATAATGTAGTACGTCTCAAAAATATGAGAAAGTGAAATCTTATAGAATTGTTCATTTTGATGTTTAAATGAGCTTGATGGTGTGGAAATGCGTAGTTAATAAACTTTACGTACTGGCATTATTTGCCGTGAATTTTATCATGCTCAGAGTTCTGTTATAAAAAAGTGCATATGATGTTGTTTTCAACTGCCAATCCCTAGGGAAGGGGAGGGAGAGATGAAATTACCTTGTTCAGTTTGGTTCTGTTTCTTGGTTCTTAAATGTGCTTCATTTTTTTATTTTCCTTCTTGCATCATGTTCTTTCATATTAGAGGCATCTTGTAGCATGAGATCAGAAGGTTGAGTTATAACTTTGTTTTCTATAATCAAGTTTGCAGGCAGAGTTTCCTGCAAATACGAACATCTTGTACGTGGATCTGCCTTCTGCGGAGTTGGTTGGATCAAGTAATAATGGTAACAGCTTACCTGGCATGGTGCTCAACACGAAAAAGAAAATCTCGTTTGTAGACTATTATGGAAAATCACACAGGTATATTACGTCTTGACTTCTCTTTTGCACAATTGACTTTTTGGTTTCAGCAATAATACTTAAAGAGTGATCCTTTCCTGCCAAAGATCTCCTTTTAGCCCTATCATTTTTTGTTCTTTTTGTTTGATGTAAAGGCTGCTCTTTTTTTTTTTTTTTCCTCAAAATTCTTTTTCAAGAAATTATTATAAGTTATTAGTTTCCATTCAAGATGTCATTAGAGAGCCCTAACACTTTTCTATTATTCAGTGTTCCAGGTGGCAGGCTGGAATGCACAATGCAAAATATTGCTGATAGCTTTCTTAATACAAACTCATCTCGATGTTATAAGGGTGTGGAAGGTATATACTTGTTTATGGTGCTTGTCATTTCTACATAGTAGTCAATTTCATATCCAATTTATGGTATGCACCATAACTGTCTAAACTTGTTTCAGCAGATACGCTTGATACCTATATCGTGTTTAATGAAAGAAAAGAGTTACATCATCTGCTAAGAAGAAAAGAAGACATACAGACAAATCTTTACACCAGGTCATGTACTTTTCTGATTGTTATGTTCTATTTACTGTTGTTCTCTAATTTTATTTTCAATTGGAGGATGTTGAGAATGGCATGACCTGTTTCTTGAGTGACTGTGGACCAGTCTAAAAAGTAAAGCTGTATTTGCTACACGTTAACATGTCTATTCAAATTCACGTGCAGACCCCTGACGGTTCACTGTTGGATATCGTTAGAAATGCCTCCGATCTTCTTTCTCAATGCGATATTAAACTTCCTGAGGTACATTCTTTTAAGATTCCTGGAGTATCGATATCAAATTTACTTGCAGTTGGTTAAGCCATCTCTAATTGTTTTCTCAATTTGAATTTTTCTTATTTTGCTTTTTAGCCTAAGACTTTTTTTTTTTTTTTTTTTTTAACACCCATGTTCAATTATGGTACTTTATGTTGTTGCATACCAGATTGAAGGTAATGAAAAATATGTTGGTTCTGGACCGCCATTTCTTATCCTTCTGCACCCTGCTCTGGGTCCACTTTGGGAAGTAACAAGGCAAAAAGTAAGTTCGTAATAATCCGTGCTATTCATACCATGTTTCAACTCATATTTTAGTTGTTGATTTTCTTTATGCCCAAAAATACTGGAGAGGTTCTGCAATGCAGTTGCTATAATCTTAGAACATTCATTTTTGGTTCTTTTTCCCCTCCTTATTATTCCAAGAGTGAAGCACTCGCAACTGCTTGTCATATATAGCTAAAGTTATTCTTTACTGCCAGTTCTATGGAGGTTCCATATCCAAGGGCTCTGAATTACAAGTAGAGGTTGCAGAATTCCTGTGGTGGAATGTTCAGGTTAGTAATAGTGAAATAGGTAATTTGCGCGGAGCTCATTATTGCTGGTGAAGTGATCTGGTTTCTTGTTTGCAGCTTGATGGAAGCCTGGTCATAGAGGCTGACAGTGCTATGGGCTCAACTAGGATTAATGAGAATGGAGAACACATCTTGCAATATGGGCACAGGTATCATGCCGTCACAATTCTTGAAAATTTTTTAAAGGAAATTATAGCCTCCGCTACTAAAAAGTATTCATCTGGACAGGTGTGGAAGATGTAGATTAGAAAATGTTAAGGTACTGAACAAGGGAATTAACTGGGATTGTGAAGACAATGTGTACTGGAAGCATGCTGTGCAGCGCTTTGAGGCATGTAAGATTGTATTACACGGAAATGCTGAATTTGAGGCAACAGATGTCACCATAAAGGTTAGATTGACTTGTGGCTGCTAAAGTATGCTTCATGTTTGGCAAAATCGTAATTTTCACATGTTAATTTTTAAGACTCGAGGGTCCTCAATAGGCACCTCTCTCTCTCTCTTTCTCTCTCTCTCATAGAATATCCTTTATTCCATTTCCCCCTTTTTATTAATCGGATTCGAAATTATAACAAGATTGTAGAGGGAAGGTTGGACACAAGGATAACATTTACTTATATTTCAGTCTTTTTTTTCTTAATTTCAGATCAGTTTAATAAAACAAGGAAAAAGTGTAAAAAGGACTTCTAATGTCCCATATGTATGTACAAGTAATGAGGAAAATGGAGGTTCATTTAGTTGATAGAACCACCATACTCTTTGACCTGGTTATTATAAATACCTGACAAGAAATCTAATGAGCTTCTTTTACTGTTTTTAACCATGCAGGGAAATCATATATTTGAAGTTCCGGATGGCTGCAAATTGAAGATCACATCAGGAAGTTCAGGTTTTCTTTGTGCTACAAACTTTTAAATATAAATAACCGCTTTGTCTATCTGCTGAATTCACTTGTCTAATATCCCATCAAAGTTTACTTTCCTCTTAAAACCAAGGCCTCATTACAGTGACACCTCCAACTGTTCTCACGCAAACCCGGACATTTTAGTAACAGATGATTCTGGTGGCTTTAAGAAGTGTCCGAACACTAGGCATTCTAGCTTTACATAATACATCAATCATAGACATGCTTTGGGCTATGCAAGTATAATATTTGATGACAGGTTGTCAAAATTGACCACTCCTGCTCCCGCTCCCGCACACGTACACACACATTCGACACACAAGCACACACAGAATGCATGCCACGTGAGAGAAATTCCATTATTCAGAATTCATTTCATTGGACGTACAGGTATACAAGTCCAATTAGAAACTATTGGAAAGGATAGGATGGACAGTGGAAGCTGGTTCTGGAAATACAAGATAAATGGCGCGCATATTCAGTTGGAACTAGTAGAGTTGTGAGGTACTAACCACAATTCTCGGCTGCCCCAGACGTGAATTCTGGTTCACAGATGGCATGTCATGGATCTCTGCCTATCATAAAATCAAACCGTTGAGATCTGATTGGTTAAACATAAGTTGAACCGTCTCTCATCGTATTTTCTTCTTTGTTTATGCATATTAATTTCTTTTGTTAGACCTTAAAAGGGGTCTACCGGCTGCAGCTTACATCTACTTTTTATTTTTTGCCCTTTTGGGAGGGGGGATAGAGCTGCTCTTTGTAAACTTATGTAAAATATTTATGTGCTCAGCAATAAAAATATGTTCGTTCAAATATTTCTAACGTCTCGTTTGGATCACTCATTTTGTTACAAATTATGAACGAGAATAGGCAACAGAGAAACAAAAACAAGAACACACAGATTTACATGAATAACCCTAGACGAGAAAAAACCACAGGCAGAGGAGAAGAAAATCCACTTAATTAAATATAGGTACAAGAGAGAGCGATTATAGTAAAAGAGCATAATGATGAAACCTTAAAATTACATCATATATATATATATCCAAACCCTAAAAGAGGTTGCCTATCGGCCCAATTCCTCCGTTACCACCACAAACCCCCCAAAAAACTCTCATAATTAAAGCTCCACCACATATGTCGTACCGCGAGCTTTTCGGGTTGGGCCAAATAGAATTCGGGCCACCAAACTCTTATCACATTCAATTCCAATATGATGCCATATTCATTTGGTTCCTCAATATATTGGATTTGAATACATCTCCATTTGAAAGTACACTCATTTATTTTACTATTCATCCATTCACTTTTTCTATCTATTTTTACCAATTACATCACATACTCTTTCTTTCTCTTACCAATACATATTAGAATGATTATTTAAATGTAAGCAATCCAAATGCAGATTCCATTTGATTTTTGTGGTTAAAGAGGATATTCAAACGCATGTTGAAATACATCCATCATATTGGAATATAATACCAAATGAATGTGTGATCCAAACGCTCCGTCTCAAACTAATCAAAGAAAAAAGCTTGTGTAATAATGTCACTGGAAAAAATTGCTAGCTTAAGTTAAGAAATGTCCGATTCTGCACATTTTGTTCAGATCCTCAAAATGCCTGTTTGGTTAAAAGTTTTAACAGGTTTTGGATTTTGATAGTAAATATGTGCAGGCTAAGAAGATTTTGGTGAGGCTCTTGGTTTTGATTCCAATTTTCACCGTCATAGTATGAAAACGGTCAGATACAAAACCATAAACATAATAAGAAGAAAGCTCTAAGATCTAGATACCATAACAAATGAACAAGATCTTTATTATAAGGTTTTTCCACAAATATACACCACTTTTTTCAAACTTCTTCCACTGTTACAATCCGACCTGATTATGCGACTGAAAACAACACCTATTGAGTAATCGAAGCAGAGCATCGGCCTTTCTCTGAGCTCTCAACGACCCTTCCGCTGCCAAGCTTTGAAGAGAAGGAATACTCCGCGGGTTGATCAGCAGTCGCCTCGCCACCTCCTCTCCTCCATCTTTACATAGCCCCAACAGAAGAGTGATTGAATTCTCCTTCCCTTTAAGAGAACCAAACCTCAAAAGATCAATAAGAATAGGCATGAGAATTTTGCTCTTCCTTATCTCCTCAAGTCCCTCAGAACACCCCAAGAGCATTGCAAGAACACCCAGGGCATCGTCGGTTATGGCTGCTTTGTCATCCATCAAAAGATCGACAAGCAAAGGAACCGCCCCAGCAACTACAACGCCTACTTTGTTAGCAATGTAAACCGAAAGGTTGAAGAGCGCCGTGGCAGCGTCCTTTTTACCTGCCGGAGTGCCTTCTTTAAGCAGCCCGACCAATGCAGGGATTGCCCTTGGACGTGCCCCGATCGCCACCTTGCAGTCATCGATCATGGACAAGCTGAATATTGCTGCTGCAGCATTCTCCCTGGCCTCCATGGTCTTCCCCGATTCCAATACGTATATAATGTTGTCAATTGCCCCTGCAGCCATGATCAGAATCTTGTTGTTGTTGAAGATTGACAGATTGAGCAGTGCAGTGACCGCATTTTCCTGAATTCTGGGATCATGAGAACTGAGCAATGTCACAAGAAAGGGAATAGCTCCAGCCTCGGAAATAATCCTTCTACTATCCATACTAGTTTTGGCAAGCAACCTAAGCTCATAAGCCGCTTGTCTCTGGATATCCGGTGAGCCGGTGGCTAGTTTCCCGACTAGAAACTCAGCTGTCATTTTAACAGCATCAGCAGCAGCCTTCACGGCAGAAATATGGTCAACAGCGCTCTCGCATTGCCCTCTTTTTCTGTCGCTTCTCTCCAAGCCCGAGGGAGACTGCGATTTAGACTCTGATAAAGGGATGTTGTTATCCTGGCACCATTGTTCCATTAGGCTCTTGAGCGCGTAGTTTGGTATGAGTGCCATGTGCATTAGCCTCTGCCCGCTCTTGGGACATGTGTGGTGTCCTGAATTGATCCACTGTGCAATCGAGTTGCGATCATAAGTGTGGCCTGATGCGACGATCACAGGGTCTCTCATCAGGTCCAGAGAAATAGGACAACGGAATTCATCTGGGATGTTAGCAGTCATTGATTGAGAAGAGGAGGAACGCTTGTAGTTCTTGTTCGCAGATGATGAAGAAGAAGACGGCTTCTTTACCTCATCTTTTGATCTCTCAGGCACACCACTGAAGATCATAGATTTGCAATATGAAACAAAGGATATAAGATTGTTAATATTGGACACAACTATTAGTCCACCGGTCCCCGCTTGTTTCTGCACTTCCGCCTCTAGTTTCAACATCTCTTCCTCATAATCGAGCGGTGTTCTCAAACCAATGCTGCTAAAAATCTCCCTTACTTTCTCAAAATCTAAGAACCCTTTTTTCTTGCTGCTCTTCTCATTATTGGTAGCCATCAATTGGAGAAGCTCTTCTCTTCTTTGAAGCTCTTGGAGATCGATAAACAACTCCGCCCTTTTAGCTTGCTTGTGAAGTAACTCGACTTGCTCTCTAATATCTGCCGAGATGTTGAGCAAACTGAGAGGCAAAATATCAAGTGCACTTCCCATCTCCTTAACGAGGACATAAAACTGGTTAGAGACCAGCTCAGTCTGCATTAAGCCCCACAAAGAGCTGCCATCTTTGCAGGCTTGAATGAGGAACCTCACTCTTCTGATCACCGAGAAAAGCTCGGTGAGACACAGGATCGAAGACGGAGGAAGCGAGTGATTCGTGTCTTGAATCTCTTCAAACAAAGGAGAGAGAAGCTTGATTCTTCTTATCATGGTTGAGATGTTCCTGACCTGAACAATTGGAAGCTGTTCCATGGCGAAAACTTGGTTTGACATGTGAACCAAGGACTCTAACAAAGACCCGGTTGGCAAAAAGCCCTTGGAGATGATCAGAGGAGAAAGATCAGACACATCCATGGGAATTCAGATCACCTTTCTCATTGTTATTACCAAAAAAAAAAAAAAGTTTTGTTTTTACTTCTTGTGGTGGTTGGTTTATTAGGAAAATTTTGACAATTCCTAGAATAAATACTTGAGAAAAGTTACCAAAAGAGAGAAACATTAAATAAGGGAATTGACTCTTGGCAGCTTCTGTTGTGTAGTTGACATTAGAGACAATAGAAAGGGTAAGTAAAAAAGGAGGGAAAAGGCAAAGGGCTTTTGTGGGTCGCTGCCACTTGGAGGAATTTCAGGCCTCGTTGAATATGTTGCTTATTATTCTTCTTCTCTTGTTATTATTTTTTTATTTACAATTTGGGAAACGTTATTAGTTTATTATTAATCCTTGTCAAACTTGTATTCCTTGGCCTCTAGTACCTTGCAAGTGTTCGTAATTTGTTTTACTTTTTTTTTCTCTCTCTTTTCTTAATTATTAAAGAAATTGTGACTTCAATCTTAAAACATGTAGACACTAATTTCGTTTTGTATAGGTGGGAAAAAAAATAAAATATAAATAAATAAATAAGAAAGCAAAGAACACTTTGGCGGGACCAATGGTCAGTGTGTGTGAGAAAAATCGAATGGCTCAAAAATGATAGGATCAAATGAGAATAATGGTGAAGCTAGTTTTTGTTTCAGTGGGGGCGTATTTTTAGGATAAAATTTGTAAGGAGTTTATACATGGATCAATTAATTTTTAGTGCAAGAAAAGTAAGAAAATGTATAATTTCTAAAGATAAAATTAAGAAAATATGATATAATATAAAATCACCTCCATTCGAAATGGATGACTCCGCTCTTAAATGAGAAGTTAACTTTTTATTTTTTGAATAAAATAAGTTAAATAATCCTTGAAAACCTATCGTACACTAAATCTTCAACCCACAAGCATACATTGTTTTATTATTATGTGACTATTTCTTTCTAATTATGTATGTACATGTATAATAAACTTAATAATCTTTGAACATGGACAAAATCAATGGTGAAATTGGTTTGAGACTTTGCGTAACTCAAGAATATTACATAAGCCAGTTTGCGTTTGAAAATGATGCAATCAAACTCATATGGATTTAACCTTTCATTTAAAAAATAAAAATAAATAAAATAAAATAACTTTTATTTTCCTTTTGTCTCTTATGCATAGTTTAATCTTTGATTGGATTCTTTGAATGTAGGAGATTTAATTAAGAGCCTGTTGACAAGGTCCATACAGTACACACTTAACTGGAATTTTCTGTTTGGACTATGTATAACATGGTCGACTTTTTATGACCATTCTCTTTTCCATTTTTATTTCTTGTTTGGCCAAGATGATAAGAAAAATATAAGAAAGGCACGGAACCATTAAGTAGCATAATGTATCAATTCTTTTTTTTTTTTTTTTTGGTCACTTCTGCTGCATTCTCCTCTTTTTTATTAACTTTGATTCTTTGGTTTTTTGTGCTTTTGCTCCCGAACTTTGATTGAATTGACAAGTTTCCCTTTAAATTTTTAATTGTGGTATATTACCCCTTTCCGAAATAAAAGGTTGCAGAGTTCTCCTAAATTTATTGATGATGCTAAAATTTTGAAGAAAACGCTCTCATGAGTATGACATGATGTGATTCAACGCCATTTAAAATTTTATTCTTCCTTTAAAAAAGTCTACATAAGAACGGCATTTGTTCAAATTTTTACTCTTATCAACTTGAAGACTCTCTTGTCAAACTACATAGGCTCCGTTTAGCTTTTAGGTTCAAACTTAAAATTTTCATCTCAATTTTTTTTTTTCTGAAAAGTTAAAAAAAATTATAATTAATTTTTGAAAAATCAACCAAATTCAATGTAAAAATTTCATTCCAAACTCATACACAATGCAAGCTAAAATGTTTGAGAAATAACTTATATATATATATATATATGGTAGGACTGTGACTGAGGGTCTCTACCGGTAAGCCTTTTTTTAGGCCGTTTAGATTTTATCGAACAGTTGAAATGTTATTGGTGTACCATACTTATCATACACCTTACCTCATATTACCCTTCCCACCCAAAGTCTTCTCCGTCGCCGGCGAAAGATGCCGACAACCCACCCCCGACGCCGGCGACCCACCCCCGACCCCCCCACCACCGGCCCTAGCCCCGGCTGCCCCCCACACAGCCCCGGCCCCCACTCCCCATTCCCCGGCCCCCGGCAACCCCCCCCCTCCCGGCCCCAGCCCCCCGGCGCCCCCCCCACTCCAGGTCCCCCTCCCCAGACCTCCCCCCACCCACACCATCCCCCCCCCCCCCCGGCGCCCCCCCGACGAGGACCCCCCACCCCCCTTCTCTCTCTTCCCCTTTCTCTCTCTTCCCGGCCCGCGGCCCCCTCACCCCACCCCCACCCCCGACAAGTACCCCCCATCCCCCTCTCTCTCTCTCTCTCTTTCTCCTCGCATCGGGGGTGGGGGGGGGGCGGGCCTGGAAAAGATAGAGGGGAAGAGAAAGAGAGGAGAAGAGAGAGAAAGGGGGGTGGGGGGTCCCCGTCGAGGGGGAAGCCGAGAGGCGCCAGGGGGGGGTGGGTGGGGGGAGGTTGGCGGAGGGGACCTGGGGTGGGGGGGCGCCAAGGGGGCTGGGCCTGGGGTGCCGGCAGGGGAGGGCTGGGGGGGGGGGGGGGTTGTCGGGGAGTGGGCGGCTGGGGCTGGGGCCGGTGGTGGGGGGGGGCCAGGGGTGGGTTGCCGGCGTCTGTCCCCGGCTGCGGGAAGGTCGCCGGCGACAGAGAAGACTTTTGGTGGGAAGGGTAATATGAAGTAAGGTAATATGATAAGTATGATACATAAATAACATTTCAACCGTTCGATTAAATCTCAATGGCCTAAAAAAAGACTTTACTGGTAGAGACCCTCAAATGTCTCTACCACAGTCCTACCCATATATATATATATATATATATATTTTTTTTTTTTTTTTTTTTTTGGTGCTGCTATCCTTTTATATAACATTTTGGTCCAAACTGTCGAAGGCTATCCCTTTAGAGAAAAAGGCCTTGACAACTACAAACAATGGGCATGTTGTGGGTTGTTGAGATAAACCCAATTCCTAATAAGATCATGTAAGTGGGCTTCTTCATGGACGTTGAGCTTAAGTCATTCCTCCGTTCATAGATAGTTTTCTACACAAAAAATTACTTAAATAACCACTTTTTTTTTTTTTTTTGTTAATTAACCAACATAACACAAATTTTAGTTAATTTTAGTTTAATTTTGTGTCATATTAGTCTAGTGTTTATTTTTTGTGTCATATTGATATAATGATCTCTAAATTCACGTGCTTTCTCCTTTTCTATGCTCGGTGCAAGGAAGGTTAATTCTCTTGTCAAATATTCTACTGCAATGTTATCCTTCTATTCATTATTTTAAGTTAACCATTAATAGAAAACCTAAAATTCTATTCAATTCAATTTTCCAATTTTCCAAATCATTAGTCCACTTGCTCATAACTGGGAACTCACTCTCTTATGACAGAAATTCACATTAGACTTTAGCAGAACAAGTTGATAGCTTTTAACGTCATATGATCACTCAACATTTTTCCTTTTTTCTCGAAAACATCTGTCCAATTATTTTTATTTTATTTTTCTTATTTTGGTGTTTGTGGGACACACCTCTAATGCCTTGTTGTAACAAAGCCAAGATAGGCATGAATCATACTACAGAAAACCTATTGAGAAACTACAACACTTTAGACAACTATTTCCAAAACACCCGCCAATTATTTATGCATGCATATATAAGAAAGAAAGCTAATGTAACAGACAAAGATCCATCAAATCATATCCTAAATTTCAAACAAAGCATTAATGAGAAAAGAAATGGAAAGAATAATTTAAAAAAAAATTGTTAAATTTATGTCACAAATATCAAAAAAAAAAAAAAAATATATATATATATATATATATATAATGAAGCATTATATAGGTAAAGGTACAAAGCCCTCCACGTTTGTTTCCCCTTTGAAGTCTCACCCCCATTTCCACCACATGCAATTCAAGCTCTATCCTTTGCTAGCTAGGCCCCTTCCATTGCCCTTCCCTCTCTCTCTCCCTCTCTCTCTCTCTCTCTCTCTCATATTCATGAAATCACATGTGGTGTCTCTTCGGAGTCAAATCTGGAAAATGCTGTGAGCATAGGCTTTAATGAATCACAATTGGATTTGTGACTCTTGTGGTGGGGCTGCAGGGGAAAAACATAAAGACCACCCGATTTTCCATCTCTCTCTCTCTCTCTCTCTCTCTTTCTCTCTCTCTCAACTCTCAAATCAAAGCTACAGTTTCTCCTCTCACACGCCCTCTTTTCCTCCACTTTCTAACCCCCAACAAAATATCAACTCCCTTTGCTTTGCTTTTGTTTTTCTCCTCCCCCTAAATCTAATAATCTCACTTATTACTCGGGCCGTTTTTCATATCTTCCGTTGCTCCTTCCCACGCTCTTCCTAAGCATGTGTACTTCACTAGTTAGATGTTGCCGATGTATTGTCGTTATCGTTGTTTATCATCGTCGATGATGATACCAAAATTTCTGTAGTAAAATATTTCTAACGCATGTTTATAAATGTCAGATCAATTGAAAATCATATTATGTAAAAATTAAAAAAAAAATTTGAATTTAATAACAAAGTCTTACTAATAAATTATTATTTTAATATCTTACTGTAGAATTCTCGTTGTGAAAAAGGAATATGTAAAATGGAGGTCTTATTGATTGTGGTGATGACTCGTAACAAAGACTATACGCTAGAGGACAAAATCTACAATTATAAATTTAGTGTCAATGATGATTGCTTGCAAAATCATGACCACTGCACTAATGCGCTCGACATGACTGTAGTAACTTGGCAAAAGGGTCTCTAATGATTCGACTCAAGTTAGAGTGACTTTTTAAAGCAAGTGGATTTCTTTCTTCTTGTGTGTTTTAATGAAACAGAAACTGATTCAATTTTGCTTAGAAGAATGGTTCAATTTCAATTTTACCACTACAAATATAACGTTACATTGTCTATTATCAGATAAGTAACTTAGAAACGAGGCTTCGAAAAAAAATATATATGCTACACCAATCAATTGATGATAATATTTCATCAAGTTATTATTTGGATAGTTTTCTATAACTCCAAGGTGATAATCTCAATTTTTTTCTATAAAATTGACCATGCTTCTTATAGAGTAGTGGAATCATAAAATCAAGTTGCTCATTTTCAACTTTGGGGAACTCTTATGGTGTTGGAAGAATTCTCGGCATCGGTTCTTACATTAACTTGCTTATGTTACATTGAAATTTATGAATTTTGACTTTTGGAGTTGTATAAATTATGATAGATTTGTGAATTTTGTGGGAAACTATTATAATTTGTATATTTAAACAATATAATTATGAACTTTAAATGTTAAAGTGACAAAGATACAGTAGACTTTGTAGATTGGCAATATATCATAAATGCACCATAGAAGGACCTTTCGAGTTTGACATGCTAAAGTTTAACAATAAGAGTTGAACCTTTCGACTTAAAACAATTCAACCATAATCACTTGGACTAGGTTAGCTGGTCCATTTTATAAAAACATAATTTAAAACTAAGTTAAACTAACAAAGATTGCTGTTCTAAAAAAGTAAAATGAAAAGAAAAACATAAAAGTGATGAGATAAGGAGACATTGATGAAACAAAGTAAACCAATTAGTTAATCAGAGTATACTAGTAGTTAATTAATTACTAATATTAGTTGTAGGTCTTACCTAACTAAATGACATCTTTATATAAATATATAATATGTAAAGCAATCTAGTCTTGATTGAATCTTGAGGTGGGGAGGGGGGGTTGAGAAACACTCGCGAGACTTTGCCTTTTTTTGTTGAGTTTGTGTGGGTATGAGAAAACGACGTGCATTAAATAAGTGGGCTCTTGAACGGGGAGCACTATTATCGTTTCTGTCCTTTTTTTCACTCCCTACCACAATAAGTTTGAAGTGACACATTTATTCCTTCTTGACTAGAAGTAAAAATCCCGTAGAGGCATAAAAAGAAATTCCAAAAGCTTAAAGATAAAAGAGAGTTATAACAATAAAAATAAAGAGCTCTGCAATTGTTGATATTTTCATGAATTTCATTTTTAATCATTAATTATCTGAAAATCGTAACTTAATAAAGTATATTATGTTTCTTCCTTTTGGTCGATTTACCATGTGAGATTAATGTGTGTATTGTTTTTTGTGATTAAAAAAAAAAAAAAACTCTATGCTCTTTAATTAATATTTGAGAGTTCTCAGCAAAAAAATAAAATAAAATAAAGATGGAAAAAGTCATAGGAATTCATTTATTTTGCAGATGTCCTTTCTTTTCCTTACTAGCTACAAGTTAAATAGAGAGTCACTAAGTCCAAAAATGATTTAAATATGGGAATATTGGAGGGTAAATCGAGCTTGGCTGTTAGGAGTAATTTTGAGCTTTGTGGTTGTAGTTATCTTATTATAATTATTATTATTAGTAGTAGTAGTAATAGTAATGGAAACTCATTTATCTGTGAAATAATTTGTTAAATTCCAATATGATCGAAATTCATGGATTTATCTTCATGTCATTTAAAGCTTGTTAGGCTCTTGTGAAAGTGATGTGCATTATTGCATTGCCCATTCAAAGAAAAACAATAATGATAAGATGAATTCAACTTTAAGTGTGAGTCTAGAGTGTAAAAAAATAAAGCAAAAACATATAGTCTTACAAGAGGGACAATTAGTAGTTTACTAAAAGAGATAAAAGAAATTAAAAAAAAAAAACTTAAATAAGACAATAGCTCTACAAAAGTGGGGATTAAAAAAATTAAACTTAAAAGAAAACACCCCTATTCTTAGTACTATAATTTTCTTTCTAGTGGGAAATCATGAATTCCAAAAACTTGCACTTTCATGTAACAAGATTACAAAGAAAAGAAAATGCTTAGAAAAGAAGAGGAAAATTATGAAAAATCTTATAGGATGAGGATACATCTCTATCTATTAATTGATTCTAGAAACGTGGAGAGACGTTTCATTTCACCACAAAAAAGCTTTCCAATTTGGTTATCTAAGTTGGAGTTGGCACGTGCAAGAGGGTACTGAAAGACCTGTCCTTCTTTTGTGCTAAGGGCAATAAAATACCACCAAAAAAAAAAGCTTACCGAATGTAGATGCTTATAGCCAACACTATGTGGGGGGCAAGGCTTCCTAAATACAAGTCTTTTTATTTCACTTTGCAAGTTTCCCTCGTGTGGGCAGGTCCAACTTTCTTCAACTTTCTTGCGAAACTTCTTTTCTTTTTCTTTTTTTTTTAACTTTAACGAATTGAAATATCTCACTCTATGTGGACGGACTATCATGTCTCATGTCTTGCCCCATCTCATCTTTAATTATTGAGACAACTCCTTAGTCCTTCCCACTTGAAAAAATTAAAACAAAAGAAAAAATTGAAAACATGAAAAGATAGAGAGAGAGAGAGAGAGAGAAAGCCACAAAAAAATGTCCCATGCAGGTCTCGAACCTGCGACCTTCGCGTTATTAGCACGACGCTCTAACCAACTGAGCTAATAGGCCAAGGCACAATTCAAAAAAAAAAAAAAAATTCTCCTAACAAATCATAACCAAACTTTAAACCACTATAAATATGCATGTGTAGGGAAAAGGGAAGTTATTGCGTTTGAAGAAAGAGTAGATAGATTTAGATAGATAGATAGGGGATAGATGAAAGGCAGCCACGAGCCAAGATCAAGCTCCTCTTGCGCTGCCTGCAAGTTCCTTAAGAGGAGATGCACTCCCACCTGCATATTCGCGCCCTATTTTCGCTCGGACGAGCCCAAGAAGTTCGCCAAAGTTCACAAAGTGTTTGGAGCAAGTAATGTCAGCAAGATCCTCATCGAGGTCCCCGAAGAGCAAAGGGAAGACACCGTGAATTCCCTCGCTTATGAGGCCGAGGCTAGGCTCCTGGACCCGGTCTACGGTTGCATTGGTGCCATAGCTTTGCTGCAGAGAAGGATGGTCGAACTCCAACGTGATCTGGCCATTGCTAGGGCTCGTCTTGCTCGGTTCGCCGCCAATTCTTCTTCATCCTCATCTTCTCTTTGTTCTTCTTCTTCTTCTTCTTCCACTTCTGACTACAATATCTTCGAAAGTCGGGTCACCGAGGTAGGTTTGAGCGGTTTTCCTTGTGCTGGATTCAGCGATGGCTTTAGCCAGAATCCTTTTGAATTTGGCCAGAATGGACCTATGTATGATTATAGCTTTGTCCCGTATATATTATAAATTTTGTGATGATCATCATCTACCAATTATAATATTATTAAATGGAGTTTGTCCTTGATTTGTTACTTCTTTATCTCAAACTAGATGTAGACCTATTCCTATATGTACCTAACTACTTAAAATCATGGTATGAGCAGAAATTGATTCAAAGAATTTAAAGCGATTTCGATGTCCAATTAAGGTGATCATACATTTATACATATACTTATATATATATATATATATATATAAGTATTGGATGCAACAATTATTCAAAGAAGGAAAGCCAATCCGGGAAAAAAGACGAAAGAGATGGGTTTGGATGTCGTTTCATTGCAATTTGATAGCCAAAGTGGAACCGGGGGTTGGGGGGGGGTGGGTGTTTGGTGGGAGCCGACGCCATTATTCCATGCTACGGAGGAAATTGAGGCCATGATTTCCAAAACCCCACATCACGCTTTTTTAACTTCATTTGCTGCAGTGAGAATCCAAAGACCTTAAAAATCTGATCAGACTCGACTCGATAAGAGATATATATATATATATATATATATATATATATAAGTTATTAATTTCCGTGAATGTGTAAGGTACCAAACCACCTCTTACAAAGTTCAGATCGATCGAATGTAACAATGATTGATTTCCACACTACCCCATTTCAACACCCACCCACCCCCCACCCCCCACCCCCCCCCCCGGCGCTGTGTGGATGTCAATTTTATGCGAGCTGTAATAGACCCTGTTTGCCATATAATTGGGTTATGCTCTGAGAACCAAAATCATGCTCTTCAAAGGGTAAGGGGACAACCAGAGTTAGCATACCCCACTAGACATTATCAAACGGGCTCCCCATACGCTAATAGGAATATCCATTAAAAGGCCTACTGGCGGGCCCTACCCCTCGACAGGGAGTGCGTCACTCCAACTCCACCGAATGTGCTAACGTTAATCCATTACCTTTGATCACAGACCCACCACGATAATCCATTACTGCTAGGCCACTACACTTGGTGGTCCCTTCAAAAGTAGATTATTATGGAAAGAAAAAAGCTTGGACGCAATCTCACCTGCAAGGGAAGCTATGATGTGAGTTTTGAGGCAGTGCCTTGTTATAGACGGCGAGATATTTTACTTGTTGATCTCCGTCTTGAAAAGGGGCTCAAATTAAGAAAGCTGGTGAGTGACATGCAGAAAAATAATTTGGGAAGCCAAAGAATTTACAATGGACATGGAGATTGTGAATAGATATTAATGTTACATTTTCTTTCAGAAATTCAAAAGGAGACACAAATCTGTTACAAAGGAGAACTAATCCTGTACACAAGACATTACAACAATCAAAGCGAACTAGGCTCGTCTTCTTCAAAAGCTCTAAATTTGCAAGCCTGCAAATGAATTGAGGAAGGTCTGTGTCGAGGAAACCAACACAGGCTTCCATAGATTTCCAAAATGCATTTCCTTTATGAATACGGTCCATGGATGGTGTTCTTGTGATTTCAACACATTATTTCTTCCCTGCTCAAGGTAAGCAAATTTAGACCATTATTTTGAACCAAATTCAAGTAATACAGTTAAGTTCCCCAGAAATAAAGCAATGCAATGGACTTATAGCAAACAGCAGCCAACAGATTCTTTGTTTTTTTCTTTCCAAAACTATGTTTCTCGGACATGCTTATAGGTTTAGATTGCTAATATCATCCAACATTGTTGTTGAACTTGACCGCTAGCTCTAAATAATAAAATCAAGATAGCCTTTCGTCTAATACAAGTAACAACATAAAGAGCACTCAGAGTACAAGTCGAGGGGGGCAGAAAAACAAACACTACCTTTCTCAACGAAATCTGAAAATTCCAAGTTTCTTATTTCAAATTCGTTATCAGCGGTGCAGTAAAACATGATTCAAAATGTTCATAAACTACACGAGCAAGCACAACGTTACATAGACTAGAATCAGGTCATCCTCACATGGCAAAAGAGCAGAACCATCCGTCATGTTCAAATAACAGGTTATTTTGAAACCACAACTAAAATACACACGGAAAGCTTGAAATTCCAATGCAAAGGAAGCGCATAAAACACTAGGACACACAGCTCCCTACTTCACACATGGTCGGATTCTGGTTGACAGATCAAACGCCAGCACAAGATTCTAGCCAACATACTAAACCTATAAGCTCACTAACACGGCGACACTCTTGTACTCAAGGATATTCCTGATACAAGACAAGCCTACTTCAAGTTTCACTAGATTTACTCAAGAAGCCTTTCAAATTCAAGCCTAAGATTTCTTAATCGTATTAGAAGCAAACAAAAATAAGATCTTCCATGGTACCAAGACTGAGCCGAGCTTGAGATAAATATTTGCGCATTTCTTCAGGGATTAAGCTTCGGTCGAACAATTTTCTTTAGAAAAACCTAAATTTAGACTTCCGCAACATACAAGCTTAACGGTGCGAATTATCGAACAAAGTACAGGACTCCCCAGAAAACTTGAACAAAACACAAGACCCTAAATTTTGAAGCATATTTACAACTTTCTAGTTTCTAGTTTTTACACGTTCTTGACGCCTTAAACCAATGGTAATTAGAATTAACTAAAATTATTGAATTCCTTTCAATGCCAAACACTACTCTCTTAATCCGACAATCAAAACAATTTTCACATACATACAATTCAACCAACAATTCAGATCAAAAGTCACAAATTTGAAATCGAGTTCCGATTGCGAAAATTTTTACCGGAACCAGGGGCGTACTTGGGGCGCTTCCTCTTCTCCAACTCCAATTGAGCGTCCATGAACATGTTGAGCCTCTGGAACTCGAGGTCTTTGGCAAACTCCATCCTCTGCCTCTCCAATTCCATCATCATCTTCTGCTTGGAGCTCTCGATCCTCTCGTAAATCTCCCCGAACCTCAGTATCGCCCGGGCCAATTCCCTACACGCCGCCCCATCGGACAACTCCACCGCCTCCGTCCGATGCTTCCTCGCCACTTCAGCGCCATCGTCATCGTCATCGTCGTCGTCGTCATCGTCCTCGTCGCCGATCGAGCTCTCCGGCGACCGATTACGCGCCGCGGGCCGTGGGCCGGGCCTGGAAGTGGGCTTGGTTTCGCCGGATTTGATCGTCAGAGTCACGGCGTTAGCTTTGGCGTTGGCGGCCGCGGGCTTCTTGGTGTTGGCGGCGGCACCGATGAGGAAATCGAGGCGCGGGAAGAAGCGCCAGGAGGAAGGGGAGGGTTTGGTTTTCTCGAGCTTGTACTTCTTCTTCAGCGTGTCGATTCGGTTCTTGCACTGGACATCCGTCTTGTACGGCTTCGATCCTTCTCCTCCACCTCCTCCGCCGCCGCCGTCAATTTGGCCGTTGACGGCGTCGGAGATTTCCTTCCAGTCCTTCTGACGGAGGTTGCCGCGGTTGAGCTGGAGGAACCGGTCGCCCCACGACTCGATCAGGGCCTCGGTGGCGACCTCGCTCCAGCAGTCCTCGCGGCCACCGCCGTGAGGCCTGGCGGTGGGTCCCGGACGGTCCATGAACGAGAACGGGAACTGGTCAGGTCAGGTGGGTGTAAGTATGTACGGCGAAGGTGAAGATAGAGAGAGAGGGAGTGGGTTGGAGAGAGAGAGAGAGAGAGAGAGAGAAAAGGGGGATCGGATTCGGAAGGAAAGGGAAAATGTTGGCCGAACATTGCGACCGGCGGTGACGTCAGCTACCGTATTGTGGTTGGACGGAACCACTTAAAAAGACTTTAGTTTAAGGAACTAAATAAACTAACTATTAGTGCCACCTCTTTGGTTTTTGGTCGTTTGGACATGTTTCCTAAGTAATATAAATTTTGCCCAAAAAAACGTCTACATTTCTTTTTTTTTTTTTTTTTTTACTGAAATTTTTTTTCCCACTGTTATTAGAGAAAATATTTTGCATTGCAGGAAAGAAAAAAGACACTAAGAGACGAGACAACAGCTTCTGCAGGTGAACTCGGGAAGGCGAGTGGCATGGGACACTAAAAAGAGGTCTCCACCTATTCAGTGGGTTCTTTATTTTTATCTATATATATGTCAAGTTTTTAATCTATTAAATTATTCTAAATTAATCATTCCATCAATCCAAGTGTTAATATATCTATTAAAAATAACATAAATTCCCCCACATGTAAAATCACAATTTTAACTCCTACTAAATCGAACATGATCCTCAATCAGGAGACCTTTTAATAAGGACTAATTTAATATAATTTGACAAATAAGGAATTAATTATGCAACGTTTTAAGTTAGAAACTAAAACGGAATTTGTTTTATAATGTGGGGTTTAAAATGAAATTAACAAATAATAATGATAAAAGGCGAGATCTCTTTTTAATTTTATTTTAATTGTATATTTTTTGTGAGTCGAAAGGGAAAACCAAGTTTATAACCTAATCCCAAGCTCACTTGCATTGCCACGCCCTTAAAGCATATTTGTTAGGAAGGAGAAAAAATATAAGGAATATGTGGTAGATCATTTAGGTGAGGAATTGAAAATAAGTGAGAGGTCATTTCTCTAATGATGTTTTGTATATAATTCTTCAAACAATCTCTTTAATTTAAGAGAGATTATAATTGAGATGTTTTGAATATTTGAAATCCTCTCTTTTACTTTGCATCAAAAAGAAGAGAAAGTGAATAGTAATTTATTTTTCCACTTATCATGTGTTTACTTACAAAATGAGAAATGAGATTCTAGTGATTCCCACATAATATAGGTAAATAAAAAAGGGGAATGTCAATCCTTACATCCCCTTGATATTGATTCCTTGTTAGATAGAATCATATCAAATTTACTCATTTATCATTAATAAATTTTCATATGCTAATGTTACTTTTGTTATATACAAAGTATATTTTAGTAATTGCATTAGTAAGAATAATATTGTTATGGTTAGTAAACATTACAAATAGAACAGAATTGTTTCCCTCTGCACCATCTAATAAGTAGGTAAATATTATAAAGTGAATCAATAATCATCATTTATATTCCATTATTTTACTTTATAATCTCGTTACCTTTCCTGTTATATTTTTTTTATGGTTTAATAAACGTGACATAATCCATTCATTTCTCTTTTTCTTTCGTATCAAATAATAATAAACAACAAAATCCTTCTACTTTCACCCTTCTCTTTCCATCTACTTTTCACAGCTCTTCAATTTTTTATTTGTTCCATGCAAATTCAAAGCATCCATCCAGAACAAGACTATAAAGAATCATACTTCAGCTTGAACAGTAAGTTTATGCAAAAAACAGAATCTCTAGTGTGGGTATGGGTTACTCTTGTCCAAGATATGTTACTCTCTGACACAGAGATATTCATTCCAGTTCAAACTAGATCAAATAATTCCATATGCCAATCAAAGACGATTTAACAAACTCTTCAATGTATCACGGATCTCCAGTCCTCTTGTTCTCATCTCATCCAAAACCATTCTCGCTTCCTCCATCCTATTCAGCTTCATTAGCCGTGTCGCCAACACCCGAAACTCTCAGCATCAAGCCACGTGTCCCTCCCGCCATATACCCTCACAAACCTCACCGCCTGGTCGTAATATCCCAAGCTCAGCAGCGCGTCCACCACGTACAGGCGCGTGGAGAGCAGCATCGGCACTCCATCGTCCTCCATCCTCCTCAGCACCACCAGCGCCCCCTCCACCTTCCCCGCCCTACACGCGCCCAGCACCAGCGCATCGTAAGTACGCCCATCCGGCTTCAGCCCCTGCCCCTGCCCCACCATCCTCCCCAGCACCGCCGCCGCGGCCTCCACATCCCCGGCGGCGCAGTGCGTCGCCAGGAAGTGGTTGAACACCGTCGCGTCCGGCGAGACGCCGAGCTCTCTCATCCGATCCACCACGCGCCACGCGCCGTCGACTTCGTTCCTCCTCGTGAGCGCCTTGATCACGTGGTGGAACGTGGACGCGCCGAGTCCACATTCCGCACGCACCATGGCGTCGATCACGAGGAGCGACTCGTCGACCCGGCCGATCTTGCAGAGCCGCGCCACAAGCGCGTCGAACGCGCCCTTCCGGACGACGCCCGCGTCGAGCCTGGCTAGGGTCTCGCAGAGGCCGGCGACGGCGGAGGGCGAGGCGTCGCTGCGGGTGACGAAGTTGAAGGTGTTGGTGGTGTTGTAGAAGCCGTCCTTCACGCGCTTGCTGAGGAGTCGCCGGAGCTCGTCGAAGTCGCCGGATTTTCCGGCGGCGTTGACGAGCTCGTCGTAGTGGGCCGTGTTAGGCCTGTCCGAGGATCGGCTAAGGCTTGTGGTTGTGGATGTGAAGAAAACGGTCGGAGAGGGTGAAAATCTGTCGGAATTCAAAGGTTTTGATAGGGGATTTGCGTATTAGGGACATGGTTTTTCGGGTTTTCGAGAGATCGGGGTTCAGGAAAGTCAGGGTTTAAGCGAAGAACAGCGACTTTGGCGAATCAAAATCCTCAAGGATTGGGCTTCGTTTAATAAAGCCCGCAAGGTGTATGAGGCACCAGAAGATTTTAAAACGGGCCGTGCTACTTAGTAGTGATGTTCATGCACGCATGTGAACTAAGCATCCGTTTGGATTGGATTGCAGCTTCAAACCAAAATTTTTTATCTCAATTTTTTAGAGAATAGTAGAGTAGCCTAATGGAACACATGGTTTTAAAAAAATAGAATATCTGAAATTATTGTTAATAAATAGCATAATTAAAATAAATGACAAGAAGAAAAACCCAAAAATACTCCTAACCCTTCATTCTTTCTCTTCCTTCTTTTTCCCCCCTCCCAAAACTGTCAGTTCCCGTCCCTGCCTCCAACGGCGAGATTCACGACCGGCACCATCGCGACCACAATCGCTGGCTAGATTAATGGTCGAAATCGTCGCCAACTCCATCACGACCATGATCAACGACGAGATTCGCAGATCCCAACAGTAGAAATCCTGAATCCTTTCGTGAGGCGAGAATCAAGAAATCATGGTGAAAATCGTGCTTCTTTGTCGTGAATTTTCTCACTGCTGCAAGTGGATTTCTCTGTCAAATTCAAATCACGATCGTGACGTGGGAATCACAATGAAATCCGACGAGATCTCGTTGTTAGCGACACAAAATCTCCGGCGATCCCGCGGTTTTATATTCTCCGTCTCCATGATCGTATCATCCAGCAACTCCATAGCCAATCCCGGTGGTGGCTGGCATGTTTCGAGGTGGGTTTGGGTTAGGGTTAGATTTGGGACTTAATTTGGGGATAAATTGAGGCTTTTTGCAATATTCAAAATTTTATAGAAGAAAATGTAAATACAAAAAATAACTATAACAATTTTTAATGATTAACATTGATTAGTAATAAATGTAGTATTATTCTATTAACCTGTAAATAAAAAACATTAAATAAGGATATTTAACTGTAAAATATAATGTTTACCTCACTTAATCATCAATAAATTTTACATTTATTTGATAAATCTGATATTTACTTGTTAGATAGAAAATAAAAAAAAATGGTATTTACCTGATTTATATATTAATAAATCTAATATTAACTTGATAAATGTGATATTTACTCTTTAAATAAAAAATAGTAAATAATGATATTTACATGTAAATATTAGTATTTACATATTTATTTATCAGTAAATCAAATTTTTGTTAGTACTATTATTTACTAATAAATCATAGATTTGTTAATAAATTACTAATTAACATAATATTTGTCAGAAAATAATATATTTACATATTTATTAATTATTAGTAAATAATGGTATTTAGACGTAAATCCTTTTCTCGTCCTGTATTTTATATTTTTTATGTAAAATACTAAATCTTAATATTTACTAAGTAATCTTAAAAAAAAAAAAAGATTTACTAAATAAATATTAATAATTGCAAATAAATATATTAATTTTCATTAAATTTCATTAATTACAAATGTACCCTTGAATTAACCCAAATTAAGCCCTAATTCAATCAAACCCTAACCCTAAATTTCATTAAATTTTAAAAATTACAAAATGTACCCCAAAATTATCCCAAATTAAGCCCTAATTCATTCAAACCCTAACCCTTAAAACCATAAATACCATCGCCGCCGCTTCTGTCGCTGTTGCCATATCGCCAGAGAACGCGTCTCGAAACTTCCGAGAGCATCCGCCGTCGCCCTATCGCCGAAGATCTGAGTGCGTTGTTTCCGCATCGCGATTGAGTTCGCGAAACATCATCTCGCCAGTAAGATTGTTCGCAAAGCTTGTAAAGCCGCCGCCGTTGCCGCAATATCATCACAGATCTAGAAAACGTGTGAATTATGCAGATCGCGATCACGTGAAACGTCCAATCGCCGATGGGAGATCGCGACCTTTGCTTTTCCATCGCTATTGGAGATTTGTTTGCGATCTCATCTTGCCGTCGACGTGAGATCTGAGGTTCACCATTGGCTAGACAAGAACGATGATCGCGACATTGATCTGCGCCGCCGCTGCTAGCATCACGAGCCCACTGAAGCACCGTTGGAGATCTCCGCTAGCTACAGTTCATGCAACCATGGTTTTGGGGCAAAAAAAGAATTATAGCATTAGAAAAAATCAAACCTGTTATTTTTTTCAATAAAAAGTCATACATGCTATATATTAACAATGGATATAAGAAATATGCTATTTAGTATGATTTCCGAAATTTTTGTCTTTTTTCTAAAAAATCAATAAAAATTATAACTATTAATTGAAAAGTCAACAAACTTAAACATTAAAATTTCATCTTAAACTCGTGTTCCAAACGACCAATTAAGAGTGACGTGTAGGGTTGCCGCTTAAAAAAATGACATCTGTAGATTATTATCCCAACTATAATAATTTCAGTTTTTACTTAAATTAGAAAATATAGAGGGTGGATTAAAAATTTAAATAAGAGGGAAAAAAAAAAACATAAACATATCTATTTAAGTAGTTGTTCGGAAGAAACTAATCTTAGAAATCTGGGATTTTAGACCTATATTAAAATCTAACAAGTGAAATTGAAATATCACAAATAAAAATTAGAACATTTTAAAAATTAAAAATGACGTCATTATACTAATTACTATGTAATTATGCTATATAAAATTGGTACATCATTATAATAATTAACATGAAACTATGATATTACTAAAATAATTAAAAAGTTTTGGTATATCTCAATTTCCTATGCATAACCATGTTATATAATATAGTTTCCCTTGCATTTTTCAAGAACGTGATAAAAGGATCTCACTTTAATTTTCATCAAAGATTTTGAAATTTAATACTTTTTACCATGTAAAAGACTCTCGATCACTTTTAGTTTTGATCAAGGTTTTGAAATTTAATATTTTTATTACCATGCAAAAAGACTCAATCAACATTCAACCTAAATGAATTCCGAAGATTATAAAAATTATGTCATTGATTTTTAATATATATATAAATTTGTGACATGCCATATAATTTTCTCCTAATGATATAATTAATCTGAACTTTCCCTATAAAGATAAAATATTACAAGAGGGAAAACTGATCCAAAGGGGCACAAAATAATCGTCAGATTTTGTTGACCTACTTGTTGTAAGAATCAAAACCAAACATATACATTATTCCAATGAAATCTATAATAATGTCACGGTTTGTTTCTGTATTGTCTATCTCACAATTTTCTATTCATACTATAATTGTAGCCATAAATTACGGGCAAGACAAATGTCCTTTGTTTGTCAATATATCTTTATCAATACGCCTATATAGCTCTATTGTTTTTTCAAGAGTCATGGTCGTAAATTATTTATCATAATGCTTGTTCATAAAATTAATATATAAATGCATCAGCTATCAGAATTCAGAGGAGTGTTCTGATACCTATAATTATATATAGACCAAAAGAAGTATTTGTAGTTTAAATTGTATTGAGTTTTGTAGAAAATAGAAGTGTAAACAATATTAAAAAAAAAAAAAAGGCAAACAATTTAAAAATGTTGCTGGTAAATTTTAACTATACTTTAAAACTATACACGTCATCTGGTATCCATTAGAAAAAAAAAATGTTTATACTAGGAGACCTAAGGGCTAAGCATCTATCACATTTTTAATATGCTTATGGTGCTAACTAATAAGTTTATTAATTAAAAATAAAAAAACTAATAAATTTATTCGTCTTGTTTGAATTGTGAAGAGTTGAGTATTTCATTTTTTAAGAGATATATGTTTAGGAACTAGTTTGAAAACGAAGGCTATAATATTAATTTATACCATTATATTAATTCAAAGAGACAATTAATGATCATATTTAACACATGTTTGACTAACGTGATTAATTAATTAGAAGTTGCAGTTCTGATCTGATATTAAAAAGAAGAAAAAAAAATTTCAAAAAACAAGAAGAAAAAAAAATCTTCTTGAATACGCACCTCAACCTATGTTTCGTATTTAATATAAATATGGATAAATTTCCTTTTTTTAAATTATAGTTTCAATCTTCTCTGAAAAAATTATTATTTCATTCTTATGTTAATCTTAAATTTTAACAAATCTCACATATTGCATTATAATTAGGATTAGTTTTATCATGTCATATCCTAGAAGCTAGAAACTGCAGTTAAATTTGAACTTCAATTTTATACGATATAAATTTTCAAAATACTTATACTTTAATATCAAAATGATTTATAAAACTCACCGTGATTAAAATGCACATGATTTTCACATGATTCATTTTACGAAAAGCTTATGTATGATCATTTGAGAGTTCAAAAAACTAAGGGCCATTTGAAACATTAGCTCCAGTTGAAAATTTTCAACTAAATTCCAAAACTCTTTTATCTACATCTCACAGCTTTCTCTTTTTTCTTTTTTCAAAGAATTCAAAATTTCAAAAGTTTATAAATTTCTTATTTCAAGTAGAAATAAAATATTTTTTCAATTACAATGAATAACGATATGAATGAAACAAGATCTTTGTGACATATTTTTTCCTAACACATTTCAAATTTTTGTATTATTTTTTATATCACAGTTTATTTCTAATTCACATTTCAACTAAACACACATTTAAATTCCAACTATAAATATTCAACTCCAACCTACAGAACTTCAACTCCAACCATTATTCTAAACGGACCCTAAGTTTGAGACGTCTTAATATTCACAGACATTTAAGGACTAAAATGGATTGAACCAATAATTCAATTATAATATTAAAAAAAAAAAAAAAACCCCTCAATAGTTTAATTAAAAAAACAAATGTAATCCAAAATAGTTACCCCTATTTGTTACGTATGTTCATTTATAAAATGGGTGGGAAATAGAAAAACAGTGGTTTTCTCAACTTGATCCATCATGTTCCTCATTTTGAAAAGAGTGGACGTTTCATTTTCAAACATATTTCATAAAATACATTTTTAGACTCGTTTTGAATTTTTTTTTTTAATTCTTCTTCCAATTCAATATTCTCAACACCATTTATTCTCATTTTATAACCTTTATAATAAATTTTAGACTTTTTTGGTTTTAAAAAAGTAAATTTTTTTTAATACATTCAAATATTATAACTCTCTCATTTTAAATAAAAAAAATTTACAATATTAAAAATAAATATATGATTTTAATATTCCTTACACAACACCGATATAACTTATCTTGGTCATCGCACTGTTATCTATCTGCCCTTACCCTAAAGTTAAATTGGAATTACAAACACATGGTATCAAATCAAGAAGGACAAAGCTATAGCCCCTCAGAAAATCTTGGTCTCTGTCTCTTTTTAATTTGTTGTTCTGAAAAGACGTGATGGGTTTGAATCGCAGGGGAAAACGCGGGTTAGAGGGAGATCAGAGAGTTAAATTGAAATTGAAAGCAAAAAAAATAAAATTATATAAAAGCAGGGTCACGAAGAAACAAATTATTAATAATAAAAAAAACGTAAATATACGCATGCATGCAGGAAATATCAGTGCATGGTTTATCAAAAAAAAAAAGAAAAAAGAAAAGAAAAGAAAAGAAAATATCATGCATATCCGTTAAGTAAAAGCAAAGATTTTAATTTTGACCCTCTTTTTTCGTGTTCTTATCTCAATTCCATTGATCTGTCTTTACCCTTTATCCCTTGGCCGGAAAAATATTATGCTTTCATCTTTTTTGTACCGTAGGCCCCTAGTTTGACCTATTATTAATTATCTCAAATTAAAAAAAAAAAAAACACACACAACGTCATGACTCATGAGCTTTTTGCCAGCTATATATACGGCTGTCTATGTATATGTATATATATTAGCTAGCCCATAGCTTTGTATTCCTCTTACCCTATAATGGTCTCTCTCTCTCTCTCTCTCTCTATCTCTCGGAGTGATGAAGAAAAGTATATTTTCTTAGAAGAAAGATTGGATTTGACAAGGGAATCTCTTGTTATGTCCTGGTCATTATCATTTTTTCACATCACTATATATGTGTGTGTGTGTGTATATATATATATATATATATATATGTAGTTATATACGCGCACACTGGCCTTGTACCCAGCTTAGATGACATCTTAGTCGGCAAGTAAAATAGAGATTCTGATGCCTTTGGCAGTACTTTTTTATTTTTTTTTTAACTTCCTAGCTAGTTTGAAAAATTTCCTAATCGTGTCTCTCTATTTTTCCCTAACAAACTTACATAATTAATTGTGTTAAAAAAATATTTAGTGTTTGAGTTTGAGTTAAAATTTTTAAATTTTAATAATAAATTTTATTGATTTTTTAAAAAAAATAAAAAAAATTTCAGAAAAAAAATAAAAACTAAAAACAAGTAAATTCATTTAATCTATCCTTGTAGAAGATGAGATATGTGATCAAAATTAGTTGCAATATCACCCTAATTAAAAAAGTACTTTATCGAATTAAATAGCGGAAAAATTATTTTGCAAAATTACCACCGATGATTATCACTTCATTTTCTTTTCAAGTAATAATATTATGACTTCATTAAAAGATAGGACATCCACCAAATCATGATTCATATCCTCTGCAAAAGTTAATTTGTACAAACAAAATCAGTCCCATCTCACTTCCTATGACATAATTAGTTCCTCGGCATTTGTAGGTCCTATAATTGGTTATCACTTCCTTATCTTTTTCATTAATTTCCAAGTAAAACTTAGCCCCCTAAATAATGCACTCATGACAAAATATTCATATAGAAATTTAATCTAGCACATTATCATCTGCAATAAAATAATAATATAATAGATCACTCATAGTTATTAAGGTATATTACTTGATACAACCCCGGTAGAGTTAACAATAATCGAGTGAGGGAAAGCGATCGGTATAGAGTTTGAAATCTGAAAATATTTTTATTTTACTTTTTTAATAAATTGAAAATATAACTCTCATACCGTAAAGTAAAAATAATAATTATAATATAAAAACAAAGGTTTATTACTTTATACCAAGAATATTGCTTGAGTAGTTTCGTACTAGTTTCTTGAAGACAGTGGTTTTTTTTTTTACTAATTATTGGTGTCTTTATCAATTATTTTTTAAAGGTAGAGTCTTTAATTAGTTAATGGTTACTCGTAGGTACGTATAGTTATGTTGTCGGAGATGGTGCTTCAAAGGGTTAATAAATAATATTAAATTAAGTGCCCTTAATCTAATTATTAATCATGAAAAATTTGTAGTTTAAAACTGTTTCTAAACGTTTATTAAGATCTCTCTGTCTGAAGGGAAAGTGGGGGCTCGAAATTAGATGCATATTGGACACCCCATCTCATCCCTTTTTATCTACTCCAAAACAAAGGCCATATGGTCGGATACTAAATTTGCTTTATATTAATGTCTCATGAGCATATATTTATTTGTATATATTATATGTATATTTATATATATCATTATCTTAACAGAAGAAAAAGGTGTTGGTCACGCCCATTAAAAGCTGGAATGGCAATTCTTTAATTTCCATCTTTGTTACAATAATACCTTTTTATTTGGGCACACCTACATATATGTGAGCTTTCTATTAGTTGGGATATACAACTTTTCAGTTTAAAATTTCCAATTGTCAATCAATAAAAAGTGGGGTTCTTGTGACAAAATATTAAAAAAAAAAAGTAGGGTCTTGTGACAAATCATGGTTGAATGTGAAGCATTTTCTTACAAGTTTCGAAAGGGTAATTTAAAAAAAAAAAAAAAAAAAAGTAGTAGATAATTAAGCTGATAATTACCTAGTTTCAACTAATTATAATAAATAGGAGCCCACATGCAACTTTTAGTGGGCATGACCAAATCCTTAGTTTCTTTGACAATATAATATATATATAATGTGTAGGTAGCTAATATATAGTGTGTATATATGTACATTGTAAATTCCAAAAGCAATATCTAGCTAGTTCTTGGTCATGTCCTTTTGTTAGACAAAATCCAATGGATCACATGCTCTAGATTATGCATTTTCAATGACTTATTTACGCACTGAAAGGGTGTGAGGGTTATGACATGAATTGCAAAAAAAAAAAAAAAAAAAAAAAAAGATCTTGAATTTGGTTCAAGCAACCTAAACATGATATGCCATGTGCTAATTATAAGAAAAATTCTGTTTTTGAAATAGGCATACGTTACCCCCTCTCCCTACTCCTAAGACCTGTGATTATATATATATATATATATATATATATATGGAATTAAAATACATGATAAGACTACAAAATTTTTAATGGACCCAAGCCCTTAAGCCAGCTCATACATGTTGTATCATTATCCTATTTTCTTATATATATATATATATCATCAAAATAATTGTTATAATGGATTAAGTAAAGAATTTAAATGTGATACAGGTATAACTAAGTACTAATTTCATACTTGATTCCATTACAATGTGCAGATTTCGAATTCCTCCATCTTTAAATTTAAAAAAATAAAACTATAGAATTTAAATTTTGTGTTTTTTAATTTAATTAGTAAATATCTTAAGCTTAGTAGACTAGCAAAAAGCATGTTTGGTTATTAGTTTATTTTAAACTAAATTGTACTTTTTCATCATAATTTTTGTCTTTTTCTGAAAAAGTTTTTTGTCTTTTCTGAAAAAGTTTTTTGTCTTTTCTGAAAAATTACTATTGAAACTTAAAAATCTTAAATTAAACTCATTCACCAAACACCCCCTAAATATCTAAGCTAGTAAATTAGAACAAAATTAAGAGTAATGGACCTAAATAGTCTCTTAACTTTTTCGAATGTAACGGTTTGGTCCTTTTTTTTTTTGTCGAGATAACCCTAAACTCTTTATTTTTTTTTCCATTACAGTCTTTTCTGTCAAAAAACTAACGGATTGGATATGTGAAAAGCACGTTTCTTGCTTTTGGAAGGTCAAATAGGTAATTTCCTATTCAAACCAGGTTTGAAGGGCAAACTAGATTGGAAACTAGGAAGGGGGGGGGGGGGGGGCGAACTAGATCGAAAGCCTGGGGGGAAATCGGCGACCTGGAAATTTTTTTTGGGGGGGGGGGGGGGGGGGGCGATTAGAAACTCGAGGGGGTGGGGGCACCAACAAAGTCGGAAGCTTTCGGGGGGGGGGGGGATGAACCAGATCGAAAGCTTGGGCCAGTGGCCAACAACCTGGAAATTGGGGGGGGGGGGGGGGGGGTGGGAAGGGGGGGCCGAATTAGATCGAAAGCTTGGTCTGATTTTGATTCTGAATCAGAACAACAAGAGGAGAGAGAGGGACTTTTTGAGAGATTTGAGAGTATTTTAGTCTTTTAATTATAAAAGTCTATTTCAACAAAATTCTGTTAGAATTTAACGAAGTTTGACGGAAATGACTGTAATGGAAAAAAAATAAGAGTTTAGGATTATCTTGGTAAAATAAAAAAATAAAAAAATAGAGATCAAACCGTTACTTTCAAAAAAATTCAGGAACTATTTAGATCAATTATTCTAAAATTAATCTATGAATCAATCTAGAAATTGTAAGACAAACAAAAGCGACATATCCGGTGGGGTGACAAAAGATTAAGCCGACAACACTATACACACACACACACACAGAGGATTAAGCCTACAACACTATACATACACACACGCAGAGGAATCATTATAGATATAGTTAGGACATTTTGGTCTTACAAATGTGAAGTTAATTAGAAGACACCATGAGTTTATAATACAAGTTACATACATAAGAAAGCGGACGATCGAACTTACACTCAAAGACCCCACATGGATCATAAACCAACACATCAAATCTCAGTTTTTGATGGGTTTGTTTGGATTGGTTAAGATTCTTAGAGATATTCCAGGAACAAAAAAAAAAAAAAAAAGATGGAAGATAAAAATTCCCAAAAATTATATTATCGAATTTCAATCATTGTCTCTTTCAAATATAATTGTACTATGCCCCAGCTGGCATTGAGAAAGGTTTTTGAAGAAACAGAAAAACGAAAGGAAAAATAATAATAATAATAGTAATAGTAATAATAATGATGATGATGATAAAATAATTATGATTATAATTGATTTTATTTTTAGCCTAGAGAAGTATACATTGTCCTACTTTATCTTTTAGAATTTAAAAAGTCACGCTATTGTCACCAGAGCTTAATAAACTTTCATTAATAGGTCCCTTCAAATTTAAACGTTTAAAAAAATGATGGAATAAAACACATGAGGATCAATTAGGTAAAGTGAATCCAATTCAATGCGTTAATAATCCAAGAGACCACCCAATACTGATTTTACTAAATGGCCCTTCATATGCGGTTCATATCTCATCATTATTTTACGTTTTTTGTTACAGAGAGACTAATAGCGAAATTTTTGATAAACTTGGATGTAAATATTCGATATTTTAGTTCAAATGAAATAAAACGAGACAACATATATTTCTTTGATGGTTATAAAATGAAATTAACCCTAATAATAATATGGACATGAGGAACTATTAGGGCACCAAAGAGAAGTTTTCAATATGGTATCGATACCAAATCTGGCACATATATATTCATATATATATATATATATATGTTTAATTCGGTGATCAACTAGTGATCTATGAAGTAATACTGCACCGTAGTCCATATCTGCTGGAAGAATAAATAAAGGGAAATTTGAAGGAAATATTGTCTTTTGTGAAATGATTAAGATTAAGTTCCCAGTAGGAGACATATCGTTTTATCCTCCCTAAACCCTATCACATCAAAATATGTATATTTATAAACTGAAAACGTGTAGTACTGAGATTCTGCCTTTAATTTTATTATACCTATATCACCCCTACTCCACAGAACCAGGGACAATAAGTTCTTTACAATATGTAAATCGAGAGATTTTAAGATTCTTGAAATCAAGCATATATACTTGAATCTGATTAGGAGCATCAATATCATAAATTCCAAGCAGCTGCTTGTTATATTTTCAAAAGAAGTAGTATCAATTTCTTACCGATAAGACGTAGTACTAAATTTGTTTTTCCTTTAATTTTTGCTTTGCTAAAAGTCATGTCGTTGCTTAATGTCTTATTGTTTCTTTTTTTTTTTTTTTTTTTGGGGGGGGGGGGACAACATTGGCAAGCTCCCGCTAAAAACAGGTCTTTCACGACGTTAAATGTTGTCGTTAAGTTTGGTTTCCTATTCAGCGACGACAAGATCGCGATAGTGAATTGCACAATGTTTCCATTTAAATTACGCTATTTTATTTTGTTAGTCTTAAGTAATGTGAGAGTTTTTGATTTTAATTTTCACTCAAAAATTCAAGTGATCAGAATTCGGGATAGAAGTCGTCGTAAAATCTGTTTTAAAATATTCCGGTTCACTGTTGATCGAAGCACACTCTCTCTCTCTCTTTTTTTATTTTTATTTTTATTTTTTTATGCACAACGACACCTTGGTATGTCATATCATGTCGTCGTGAAAAGTGTATGTCCTTATATGTTAGATGTTTTTCTTTTTTTTTTTTTTTTTTGGGTTCATTTCCCATTTGTCATTTTCCCTTGCGCTCCCACTAATTAATCAAAGAAAAGAAAAAAGAAAAAGAAAAAAAAAACTGTCACAATACAGAAAGTGCAGTATATAGTTTTTGCAGTGTATATATATGTAGATACCAAAATATATACCATGGTATGTTCTCAGCAATTACACACACACACACACACATCCCAGCAATCACACAATCACACACACACACACCATTGTATGTCTAACAATATTTAGCCAGTATCTTTGGTCCTTTCACCTTTGCCTCGAGCCATATGCATAGTCTTTCAGACAGGAGACAAGTTGAAAGGAAAAAGAAAAAAACCCTAAGCTAGAAATATAGGTAACTATATATATATCACAGAAAATATTCTGCGAGTCGGAGAAATTAAAACAAAAGAAACAGTTATACATATTCTTGTAGCTAGTCTACTCTCTAATTAATATTTTTTAACACATGATCCAATGGATAGTTAGAACATAGAATTTGGGAAAGTGCAAACTCTATATATATTATGGTAGAGATATATATGCTTTATATATATATATATATAAATATTGTGAACCCATATTACCGTGCGATACAAATGGGGTCCAGTGTCGCGACAGCCACAGGTGTGCCTCAGTACCACTTGCTATTTTGATGCTTCCCAGCTTCTGAATTCTTATTCTTTCATATATATACACACATATATATGAGTACCAAAAAATTGTATGTTTATTACTTTGTATAATTAATTGATCCAAAATTAAATATATGATAAATGATGTGATTTTACTTTATTTTGTTTAATGATGTATAATATGCAAGCATCCCAATTCTGAATTGAATTTATCTCTAACGTCTATGAATAGACCAAATAACGGAAATATATTGTTTTGGATAGGCCACCAAGAAAATCTTATTGCTTATTTATTTATTTTTTGGTTGACAATATTACTAGATATTATTAATTCGATGAACTTGTTTGTCGAGAAAGTTTGAGTGTTGAATTAAAAGTGTTTTTTTTTTTTTTTTTTTTTGTGGAGATGCAAAAGAAAACACTATTAAATAACAGTTAAAGATTGAAAATAGTTGAGTATTGTTCTAGATATGTAAGGCCTACCAAATCATTAATATTATCAAAAACATCAGCCAAATCACCATATCAATCATTATTTTGAAAACAGCTGAATTGTTTTTAAATACGATCTTAATAATTAATCCATCTCCTTGGTTGAACTTTCATACGTTTGTAGTACTTGTCCTTTTGCATATAACTTTTCTTTTTCTAATTTTCCTTTGTAATTTTTGAGTAAGATTACTATATATTAATTTCTTTTATTTTTATTTACATGCTTTTCATTTATCACCAGCTGCTTAAAACATGATCTCAACCTTTTAAATTTGTACAGCTTTTATCAGGTATTAATAAAACTATAAATATAGGGAATAAAATGTAAAAATATAATATTTTATAATTACTTAAAAATAATTATCTAGTAAATAAATAAATAGAACAAATAAATTATTAATCTAATGAATAAAAAATTATTTATCTAGTAAGTAAAAAAACCATTTATATAGTAAATAAGTCATTTATCTAGTAAATAAGCTAATTTACTACGTAAATAATTTATTTACAATACATACAAAAGTATTTACTCATAAATCTATGTTATATATTTCGTTTTAGCTTGCATAAATATGCTATTTATAATTTTCTCTTATAATTTAGGTCGGACTAGATAAGGACTACCCGTGGCCTGCCTCTTTGACCTATGACCCAATCTGCTGCTCTTAATTACTCGTGAGCCATTCTGCCCAAATGGTGCTTTTATTTAGAGAAATTACAGCAAATATGTTTTTTTTAATGCTCGAAGTAAATAGTATATTTTAAAAACGTTTGAGATAAATAGTATATTTATCGTAAATTATTTATTTACGAGAATTTTTTAAGATAATTTTATTATAAATATGTTTTAAAATATATTATTTGTCACAGATATAATATGTGCCGCAAATATTTTATTTACAAGAATATGGCTCAGATAGTTTTGTCACAAATAATTTTTTTATAAATACATTATTTACCGTAAATATTCTATTTACCATCATTTAAAAATTTTATGCTATTTATTCTTATTATTAGAGGTTTTTGGCTCTATTTCCCTCGTTCTCCCTTTTATTTATTTTTCCCCTAGTCTATATAAATATATTAAATTTGCATATAAAGCACGCCCGTGGCATGCCGGAGTAGACCTAGCTCCCCTTCCTTCATCTGCTCAGCCTAGCCTATTCCTCTTCCCTTAATTGTCTCTCCGTCCAGTATGAATTGGACCGGACGGTTTATATTTACAGCTTTACGTATTAATTGTCAGCTTCTTCTTCTTCTTCTTCTTCTTCTTTTTTTAGATTTATTTTTTAATCTCTTCTCATTCCAAAATGTTATAATGTACCGTAGTACTTCTACTTGCTTCTAGCCTGCAGTTTTCAATGATACCTTCTTCTAGTTATATGATTTTTGCTCACAAATTTTTTTTTTTTTAAATAACGAATTTGAATTTGAATCCCCAAAATCAGCTCAAAACCCTCTAAACAAACAAGATCTTACCCATTTCACACCGTTTGGACCATTTAAACCGTGCTAGCCATTTGAATTTGCGTTTGACTGCACAAAACATATCCAAATGGTGCATTTAGTCCTCTCTTCTCTCATACAAAAAACTTTCTTTTCAACCCTAATTAAACTTCAATATGCTATGATCTTTTCATTTCAGATCCGATTGAAACAATTTTTCTTTTATATATGTTCAGAGCAAAGAGGAACAAAACTCCATCTATATACTCCTTCAAAATCCTCCATGATTATTGAGGTTTTGTTACAGTTGATTGAATTGTTAACAATACGCTATCAAAATACAGATTCATTATTGTTTTCTTTTCAAATTACAATTTATTTGTGTATCCAACTGCTAGTTCAGATGACAGTTGAAATGCTTTTATTCAGATTTTTCTATTTGGATTAAAAACATCCGAATTGTAACCCTTTGAACATGCCAACCAGACAAACGAAGCCTTAGCTTTTATTTCTTTGCAAAAGTCTTATAGATTTCTAAGGTTGTTAATTCAAATCCTACTTCTACAATCTAATTTTTGTTTTTTTTTTTAACTTTATTATTCACACAGTTTTATAACTTAAATTTTAAAAATTCATAATTTTGTATAGACAAATCTAAATGAGATATTTTTTTTTAAAATTACATAGAATTTCGAGACAAATAAAATAAGTTCCATATTAATATATATTTTTTTCTCGAATTCATTTTAAGTTTTTATATTTTTTTAACTCAAATAATTCAAATACATTAATAAATATATAATAAATCCAAACCTAAATTGTACCAAACTCATGCAAATATTCTTGACAAGCTACATGTATATATGGCCTATATATATAAGATGGGTAAGTAGGCAGTACAAAGTTGATAAATGGGGTCCACCGACATCCTGGCCCTTTTTCACTTAAATTACATCATATAAATATAAATATAAATATAAATATATATTGTATTGTATCAAGGTGTGCATCTTCCTAAAATACCGTTCCAAATCAATCATGCTTTATTTGCAGCTTATGGAATGTCCAACACAGAAAAGGCCAAAAAAAAAAAAAAAAAAAAAAAAAAGAAGAAGAAGAAAGAAGATAAATGCCAATTCCTACAAATTATTTCCCTCATGGACTTAAGACCCATCGCTTAAAAAAAAAAAAAAAGGTTTCTCTGATCATCTTGATTCACACAAACAAGTTTTCCATGCACTCTTCACAATAATAAAAATATCTACTTATATATATATATATATATGTACACACACACACCAGCAAAAGATACCGCAGACATGAGCTAGACAGATATCAGCATCCACGTCCATCAAGTCCTTGCCCCAAAAACTAACAAAAACAAAAACAAAAACATGAAAAGCACCACGTAAAAAACTGAGATCAGAGAGAGAGAGAGAAAAGAAGAGAGAGAAATATATAGAGAGAGCACAGAGTGATAGCTATCACACCCTCCGAACAGACAGAAAGCAAAGCCAAGCTGTTATTATTTTTTTGTTTTGTTTTTTTTTGGTTTTGTTTTTGGTCTTCACATATTTTAAATTTTAAATTTTTTTTTTCCTTTTTTCCGTAAAGCAATGCCCGGAGAATCTTGGCACAAATCTTTCACAGTTCAGACACAGCAAAAGAGACACATGGGTCACTACCTTACAATAATCCCCCCACAATAATATTTCTAATAATTATAATAATCACTACAACACCAATAATAATACACACAGACAAAACAATCCATAATTACTATTATTATTCCAATTATTATTATTTTTTTCTCCTCTCTTATAACTCAACCAACCTCAAAACCCACCCTCTCTTAGCTCCAGCCCACATATCACTCCAAATTTCCAACTCGTTCTCTCTTTCTTACTCTCTCTCTCTCTGCAACTAGCATGGGAAGCTCCGAGCGCATCAAAGAAGCTGTGGTGGTGACTCCATCGGAACCAACCCCATCTCACAACCTCACTCTCTCCGCCATTGATTCCCAACTCTTCCTCCGCTTCACCATCGAGTACCTCCTCGTCTACCGAGCCCGGCCCGGCGGCGGCGATCAGGCCTCCACCGCGGCCCGTGTCAAGTGGGCCCTTTCGAAGGCCTTGGTCCCCTACTACCCTCTCGCCGGAAGAGTCCGCCCCAAGCCCGACGGCTCGGGCCTCCTCGAGGTCGTCTGCCGTGCCCAGGGCGCCGTGTTCATCGACGCCGTCTCGGAACGTACCGTCTCCGATTTCGAGCGGGCCCCACGAAACGTGGCCAGCTGGCGGAAGCTTCTGTCGGTCCACGTGGCGGACGTCCTCATGGGGGCCCCACCCCTCGTCGTCCAGCTCACATTTCTCCGCGACGGCGGCGTCGCCCTCGGCGTCGGGCTCAACCACTGCATCTGCGACGGAATCGGCAGCGCCGATTTTCTCAACCTGCTCGCCGAGTTGGCCGTTGGGAAAAAATCGTTGACCGAGTTCAAACCCAAGCCCATCTGGGCCCGCCATTTAATGGACCCCCCGCGGCCCAATAACATGATCACTACCACTCCTCCTCTCCCCGAGTTCGACTCGGTCCCGGACCACTGCAGCTTCATGACTCGGTTCTCGTCGGAGCGACTCGCTCCGACGTCGTTTGTCTTCAACAGGAGGTCTCTCTTCGAGCTGAAGAATATCGCGGCTGGGTCCCACTCGTACTCGTTCACGTCGTTCGAGGTCCTGACGGCGCACGTGTGGAGGAGCTGGGCCAAGGCATTGAGCCTACCTCCGAGCCAACCGCTGAAGCTTCTGTTCAGCATCAACGTACGGAGCCGAGTCAGGCCGAGTCTCCCGGCGGGTTACTACGGGAACGCGTTCGTGCTGGGGTGCGCCGTCAGCACCGTTAGGGAGTTGACGGAGAGGGGGTTGTCGTACGCGTCGGGATTGGTGAAGACGGCGAAGGAGAGGGTTGGGGATGAGCACGTGAGGGCGGTGAGGCAGGCGGTGGCGAGCGGCGGCGCGTGCCCGGACCCGGTGGGGGTGCTGATAGTGTCTCAGTGGTCAAGGATGGGGCTGGAGAGGGTTGACTTTGGGATGGGGAGGCCGGCCAACGTGGGGCCCATATGCTGCGATAGGTACTGCCTGTTCCTGCCGGTAACGGATCAGAGAGACGCCGTTAGGGTGATGGTGGCGGTCCCCACCAGCGCCGTTGACAAGTACGAGTACCTGATCAGGAGCCAGTTGTGCACGTGAGGACCACCTGATTGTTAGTGCTCACCCATTGACTTCAGCGCTCTTTGACTTTTCTTTTTTCCTTTTTTTAATTTAAACCAAACAAAAAAAAGAGAGTAAATTGATTCCCAAACGCTGATCCAATATATAGACTAACTAATGTCAATTTTAGAACTACCTTCGCCCCCTCTCCCCCTTTCTCTCTCTCTCTAGTCATGTGGACTCCATTTTTCCCTAATGGAAACGAGTTTCCTCACTCTTGATGTTCCGTTTGATCCATGCAAAGAGTTATATTTCATCAAGAGCATCTTTGGCCCTTGTCATGATTTGTCCTGCAAAGTGCAAACCCTTTTTTTATTTTTTATTTTTAAACTTAAGACGAGGATTTCAACTTATGAAATCGAGTCAGGTATAAAATTATCGTTACTATTTGATCTTTAACAACAAGTTCATAGCAAAAAAAATTATAAGAAAAACAAGGCATTAGAAACCAAGCAAGCTGTGCCAATATATCTTGGAAATGGACAGGAAAGTTCCATTTTTGATGCTTTGGTTATGTAAGTTTATACCCGAAATGACATGATCACTTACGACAGATTGGATTCTCTAGCTTAATCGGCCACCTTATTATTCTGATACTCCTTATTTCTTTTTTTTTTAAAAATAAATCTTTTTTTCTTCTTTTGGAGGTGACACATAGTTGGTTGGGTTTTATATATTGAGATGAGGTTTAAGTGACGGAAGTAGATAGAATAGGACGTGTCCCATTTAAAACATGTTGAAAAGGCATTGGGAAACTTTTGGCATTTGTTGGGAGAAAAGTACTACACGGCGTTTGAGGATTGTACTAATTTCTGACAAGACAGTACAACAAAAACAAAATAGAAACTAGGCACTGTGTTGTTTCTCTGTAGGAGGAAGACGATTCATCTCATAGACGGACTTGTATTAATAATATATACAAATATCTTGGGCCTCTTGGCCACTGACTAGTGGTGATGGGCTAAGGGAAAGAAAGAGCCCACATAAAGATGTAATGGAGTCGATGTAAATTGAGGAAATTATTCTCCATGCCACAGAGTTGTCACACTTAAAAAAAAGGTTAGTGTGATTCAAAAATTTCTTTTAGTATTAGCACATATAAAGAGAAAATGTTTAAAATTAATAAAAAAAATAGAAAATTTTTTTTCTAAAGATTTTTTTAAATATATTTGTTACCATATAAAAACTATTACATATTGTTTTTATATTTTGAAAATATTGTGAAATTTATTCTTACATTTTATCTTAAATATTATCATAAATAAAAGTTTATGGCTCATGATTTGTTATATATTGTTTATAATTTTATATTTGTAAACTTAATTTCACTCTAATTTATTTGACACCATTATTTTTGCCTTTAAATGTAATTATTTTTTACTAATAAATAAAAACTTACACACACAAATATTCAAATTGTTGATAATTTTAAAATCAATAATTTTTTTAAAAACAAATAAAAGTTAAAAAAATTAGAAAAAAAAAAAGTAGATAAAGAAATTAGGAGGAAAAAAAAAAGAATCAAATGTTGGTGATGGAATTAAAATATAAGAATAAGTTGAGTGTTATAGGACACATTTGAGAAAAAATTTTGAGTCAGGGTACATTTGAGAAAAAAAAAACTTTTGAGTGGAAGCAAATTACAAAATTTTAAGGAAAGATAGGGGTATAATTTAGATTTCAAGAAATTGAGGAGGAGCACATGCTCCCCTGGCCCTTATGTAGATATGTGGCTGATTGTCATGTCAACAAATCCACAAAATTTATAAACAGGAGTGAACAAAAGGATCTTTGAAGTGTTTTGTATTAATTAGAGGATATCATTTTGAATGGTTTTAAAAAATCATAAGACAAAATAAAAAATTATGCAAAGTACAAAAGGGATTTATGAAATTAATACAAAATTTATTGGACTAAAGGTGAAAGAGTATATTAAATTAATTAGACTGAAATTATTGTAATTGAGGAGTATGTTCTTTTCCAAGGGCAATCCTACAAATTATCCTTCTATTTTTTATATGGCCTACCAAACCTCAACCCGATATGATTTTAGATTTCTCAAAAGATTATAGGCTCCTTATATTTATGCCCATCATAATATTAAAATTGATAATACTAAAATTATTAAGTTTACTGTTAGATCAGGTAAAATTACAAGAATGTACTCAAAATAAGACTATCCACCTAATTTTCTCTTTCTTTTTTCTTCAAACATAGCTTGGGTTCACAAAGAAAGCCGATTATTGTTGTCCTCAGACAAAAAATGGGTTTGGGGCTTAGAACTAGGCCTTGTGCTAAATCATGTATCAATGAGGATAGGAAGGAGTTAGAAATTTTTTAGCTAAAACCTCAATATAACACCAAAGATCCAATCGATCGATTATAAAAAGTGGGATTTTTAACGATTATTTTTAGGAAATCATCATTAATTGTTAGCAGTTAATGATGGTTCAAAAACGATGGTTAAATGTTTTCATAAAAATGATTAATTTTGCAATTTTTATGCTGCTTGTTTGGGTGCGGTGATCCGTGATGGAAAAGGCTTTGATATGGGAGCAGTGGCAAAAAGAATATCTGGTTCTCTCTCCCCCTTATTAGCTGAGTGTTTGGCTCTCAGGGAAGGACTGCAATTTTTCATGGATAGTGGTCTTCATGTACGACTTGCCGATCGAGTATTGTGATGCTCTCCAGGTGGTGCGTTACATTACAAATCTGGATTATTTGCGTTGCATATTTCTCATGTTTTCATTGCTGAATTAATTCAGTAATAAAATCAGCCATTCCTATATATAACCCAAAAAAAAAAGAGTCGAATTTTTAGCCTTTTCCTAATTCATATGCTACTTAATTAGCTAATAATTCACAGGTGGTGATCATACATTATTTGTGCGTATATATATACATATACATATATATATATATATACAGTGTTGTGCGGTGCAAGTAGGGGCGGGTGTAAATATTATTGACTCCCTACTTTAAAACAAAAAAGAAAAAGGAAATTCCCGTTAAGATTTTATTTTATTTTATATTTTTTTCCGCATTTAAATGCTATTATGTAACTCTTTTCAAGAATGGGAAACTCATCATCAGCTATTACATCATATACTTTATGACATATTTTTTTTATATATGTATACGGTCGTCTGTGAAAAACATTGTGGTATTATTTAGCTTCTGCTTGTCATTTTGTTTTAAACTCACTTTTTAAGTTTTCTCTTAACGTATGTTTAAATCAATATGTTTTTTCTTCTTTTCTTTTTTCTTTTTTTCTTTTTAAAGTAAATTTCTGCTCTCACTCAAATAAAAGGCTGACTAGCATATTCATATGATCACTACTCTGTCATACAGCCCAACCTCCATTGCCCTTTTTTTTTTTTTTTTTCTCATTTCTTTTTTGAATTTTTTTTTTTTTTCATCAGATTTCTGCATGTATACTACAATATCGAAGTCCACTCCAATTCCTTACAGCCTTTATAATCTGTCACCACTTCATATATTTTTATATATACGCTATATATACCTCTGATGTACTCAGACCATCCATTTCTCACTAGTTTAAACAGACAAGGGATAAGGGGAAAAAAGGGAAAAGATTCTCTAAGTGCATGAAAGGGGAGATAGCACATGAATATTAATTACCAAATAATGGAAAAATAAAATAAAAGATAAATAGAAAGAGAGAATAAACTAAAGTAAACAAATTAATGAGTGGGGGGTTCTAACTGAAACAGCTCCTCTCCAACCTTACAACACTATACCTTCATTTGATATTATGATTGGAGTTAAAATTTTTAAATTAGAGGTGGTTAACTTTTTTAAAACTAATTATAATTTTTGTTGACTTCTCAGAAAAAAAAATAAAACTGAGTTGAATTATCAAACAAAGTGTATACAGCTAAAAGCTAGCAGCTCACACTCCAAAAATCCAAAATTGGGAGACAGAAGAGAACATCAAAAGTTCACCCAAGTTTTTCATGATCAGATCTTGATCCAACGCTTGTTAATGCATCAGAAATTGTCTGATCTTGATCTGATCATATATATTTTTTTGGTCCAAAATGGGGTTCTGTGTTTTTCTTTATGCTATTTCGAGTCCCGAGGCACCACTGTGCTGGCCCTCACATGCGGCTGATCACTGGTACTGCTTCAAACCAACCTCTCGTGGACTTGACTCTGTGGCTCCTCTTTTGTCCACACACGTCATTCCTTCCATGCAATTGCCATTTTTCTTTTACACACACACATGAAAGGTGTTATATCGGTTCTAAATATCATACGATATTTGTGATTTTTATTTATAAATTTGTAATATTTAATTTATTTATATATAATTTTTTATTTAGGATCTTATAATATAATAATTACTTATTTAAAATCTTGTCAGTTTAAAAATATTATATTAAAATTAAGTTAAAAAATATTACTTTAAAAATCATTTTATTGATTCAATGTATGATCACAAAAAAAAAAAAAAAAAAAAATTACAAACATCTTATAGAGAGGATATGAGATAAAAATCACCTTTTTATATATATATATATATATTAGGGCAAACTGCTACGCATCTTTCCAGCAAAAAAGCAGGAAAAAGAATAGAAGAAAACTAATGATACTGTACTCCTGGTTAAATGGGATCATTCCTTTTCAGTTAGAGATGAAAAAAAATATATAATAAATAACTTATCTGTTTGATTGTTGTTCGAAGACACATGTTCTTCATTTCTCCTATCAATTAATTTGCCCGGATTGTAATTTTCTAACTTGAAGATATTAAATAACGTGAAGATAAAATAGTTTGAGTTTTTGAATAAAGAAGCTTTTGTATTTTTATCCATAGTTGTGTGCTTCTACTGACAAAATCTAACCATCTGTTGTTGTTGTTGTTTTTTTTTTTTTTTTTTTCAAGAACTATTCACCATGGTTTCATTCCATTTACATATATCGTTTAAAATGGTGTCTATAATTTGCGTGAACCATCCAAATAGTACAACTATTTCTATATGATTTAAAATGACAATTGAGCCCATTATAAATTTAGATAATTTGAATGTGGGTAAACATTTGAAAATGAATAGACTTACTCACTCTATTATTTTTTCTATGATAGCTTCAAAATGCTAGTCTTTTTTTTGTTTTAAACCCGATTGAGACGATTTTTATTTTCTATTTTCTATGAGTTCATCAATATTTAAAAGAGAAACAAATCCCACCTATAAACACTATCAAAATTTATCATGAATATTGAGATTTTGTATATAATTTGTAAGATCTGTTTTTATATCTAGTTAAATAAATATTTAAATGTTCTATTTAAATGTCGTTGTCTTAAATTACGGACTTTCAAAAACATTTCAAATGACAACTTAAATGTCTCTTATCAAATATTTTCATTCAAAGTATTACCATTCAAATGACTTTACAAAACAAATCTTTAGTCTCTTTGTCTTCTCACAAAATTCAGATATATCGTCGCTTTTTCCTATTTTACTAACCGTCTCTCTAATTAAATAATTGTTGATACTTAAGTGATTTGATTAAACACTTTTAGTATTGTTGTTATGTGTTCGGGTTGTCAAATTTAAATGACAATAATAATAAAAAAAGGAGGGATATATATAAGAAAATAGAAAAATAAGAAGATAATAATTAAGAAGAGTAGATCTGAATTCCTTTCTCACAGACGGAAATAAAAAACGAAGCAAGTTGGAAATAATATTAATTATTCCCTACTTGCAATACCCAGCCACTTCAAAATTCCTCCAATCATGATTGCAGCCGACCGCTTTTAGATTTATCCTTTTCCCGGCCCCTAGCTCTCTGGTGCATTTCTCGCGCAACCTAAGTTGAAGCTTATATTGTGTAACACGAGTAATTTCTTTTCACACACGCACAAACACACACACACACACACATATATATATATATATTCAGTAGTTTCTTCATGCTAATTGTTAATTGAATTTAGTATAGGCAAACCTTGGAAATTATGATTTAATTTAAATTTAGTAGACTATTAATATTTTAAAATTCACTAGGATTCTAAACAACGATTTTATTTAAATTTAGTAGGATATTAATTCCTCCTCTTTTTTTCACACACACACACACATATATATATATATATCATTTCGATCGAGATTGAGTAAAAGATAGCACAAGAATATTATGCCATCGCGTGGCAGATTTTTTGAATGCATGCAAACGCCACGTAAGGACCGACTCATGAGTATTTGCAATTTTCATAGTACGTGTATCGTTCCTGTGTTGCCTGATTATTATTGTTATACATATTATTATTATTATTGGGATAAAGATATGTTGCAAGCTTTAATTTAGGGGAAAAAGTAACCTTTTGTCTTGAGAATATTCTTGCATAAAGGCAACCGCCAACAGGTTGGGTAATTTAATGAAATAAATTTGGATGCATTTGATTCTAACGTCCAAAATCAAAATTTTCATTTTAATTTTTTTTAAAGTCAACAAAAATTATAATTAATTTTTAAAAAATCAATGAATTTTATTATTAAAATTTCATTCCAAACCGATATATTAAACGCACCCTTTGTTATATAATAACAGTAGAAATTAATTTGTAACCAATGCTTGTTTACATAAGTAAACAATTTTGCTGCCACAATATATATTTTTTTCCTTTTTTTTTTTTTGTTTAATTTAATTTGGACACACTATATATAGTCCTTGTACTCAAATTTGTTGTTTCCAAGAAAAAAACTGATAGCTTAAAACCAAAAGGATTTCTCATTTCATGAACATACAGTAAACAATTTGGGGCCAATATATATATATATATATATATGTGTGTGTGTGTAGTATACTGTTAAGGAAAAAGCTAGTATATATAAATATTAATTGGTCAGCCCGTACGAAAGAAGAAAAACACCTAGGAATAACATCGAGTCCAGGAACAACAACAACAAAAAAAGAGAAAAAACGCAAAGTTCGCTAGAACTTTGTTTCGAAGCCTGGAAATAAAAGTGTAAATACCACCCTGAGTACTAAAAAGAAGAATCCTAGGGATGGTTTGAGAACAGTTTGGAAATGAGTTTGATTAGATATCATATAGGAATGAGAATGTTCTAACAATGGTTAGAGAGATATATTTTTTTTAAATTATACTTGATTGTATTTCTAGAAAAATTGATTTAAGTATTTAAAGATTAAAAACTGTATATGGATATGTTTTAAAAAGTATTTGTGGGGTGTATAAATCTTTGAAAATGAAAATGACAATGAAAAAATCACTTTATTTCATTTTTCCGTTTCGTAATATAGTATGAAAACGATCTTTTGTATTTGTTCTGTTTTATGACTTGGTGCAAAACAATCGTTATTTTAAAATAATTTTTAGAAGCAACTTTATTAGAAAAACACAAAAATGTTTACAAAACAATACCACGCGGGTCCTAATATCTTCTATAAGATCAATTCTCAGCAACTAACAACGAATTGTCATAGTTGATCAATCCTAATTAACATCCTTAGTTTCAAGGCAATGCACAAACAGCCCTTTGCAAGACTCGTCACGAACACCAACTCCTGCCCCAAAAAAAGAAAAAAAAAATCAAAATCCGGTCTAAAAGCAGCATCAACATTGAGTTTGAGCATACCTGAAAAAGGCCGGATCGTCCAGAAAATGTTATTTGTTTAATTATTTTCTCTAAGATCAGGTCTCCATAAAAAATAAAATAAAAATAAAAAAATCAAGAGTGGAGCTCCAAATTCAAAACGGAGAGAGAAAGATTTTAGGGTGCGTTTAGTTTGCTGGTTGGAGATGGAATTTTTAAATTGGAGTTGGATGATTTTTATAAAAGACAAAAACTAGTCATAATTTTTGTTGATACAAAAATTGAGATAAATTTTGAGTTGGACATGTAGAACCAAACAAAAGTTTAGTAATTCAATGGAAGTTCATTTTTTAACCCGAAAAAACTTTCAACATTTACCCATTTGATTTTCCACTGTATATTTGCGCCCAGGGGCAGAGTCATAAATCTATTTCAGTGGGGGGTGTATACCAAAATTTTTTTCAAGATAAAATAAATTTTAAAGGGGGCAATGTGAGAATTTTAATTTTAGTGGGTTTATGTGAGAATTTTTAATATTAATGGGGGCAAAGTAGTAAAAGTATAATTTTTTTAAAATTAATTTTCGTAGGGAATATGTGATAATTTTTTATTTTTAGTGGGGGTAAAGTAAAGACTATATGAGAATTTTTTAATTAAGTGGGGGCAAATTGTAAAAACTATAAAATATTTGAGTAAAAATAAAATAACAAAAAAATTTCAATTGGGGCTATAGCCCCAGTGGATCCGCCCTTATCTGCACCAGCTCTATGCTCAATGGTCCTTTAATTTGCATACATTGAGTTTGAGCATACCTGAAAAAGGCCAGATCGTCCAGAAAATGTTATTTGTTTAATTATTTTCTTTGAGAGAGGTCTCCATAAAAATTAAATTAAATTAAAAAACCAAGAGAAGAGTTCCAAATTCAAAACGGAGAGAGAAGGATTTTAAGGTGCGGTTGGTTCACTAGTTGGAGATGAAATTTTTAAGTTAAAGTTTGATTTTTTAAAGATAAAAAATTCGTTATAATTTTTGTTGATTTTTTTATTAAAATAGAAAAATTAAGATGATAAATTTGAGTTAGACATGTAAAACTACACGGAGGTTTAGTAATTCAATGGACATTCATTTCTTTAGCCGAAAAAACTTTCAACATTTACCCGTTTGCTTTTCCACTGTAGATCTGCGCCAGCTCTATGTTCAATGGTCCTTTAATTTGCAGAAGTGTTCATGTTCTTCCCTTATCTTCAGTCAAATAATTATATCTGACCGCAAAAAATTGCCTTTTTTAGAGGAAAAGTTCACATTATATATACATATATAAATATATATATATATAGAAGTTGTAGTGTTTTCAAAGAAAATATTAAATTATTAATTCTTATACGGCTGGAGCTGGACCACAATTAGATTCTGTTTGATCTCATCACAAGAAACAGTTGGGCATATTTCTGTACTTCGGTTGCACTAACATTTTTTTTATCAGCAAGGAGTTTAACTAAATCAATTTTGACTTGATTTATCATTTGCATGGCTTAAGTAGTAGAGATCATCGGCATGCGGAAGATTATATTTTTTATATTTTGTATTTTATAACTATAGGAACTTGCACGCGGTGACAAAAATGTTCGCCAACTCAACCCACCGCGAGTCCCTGGCTGTGGTTGGTGCCGAACCACCAACCCGGCCAATTTTGGGAGCAACTTGTTCGTCCCTAAGTTAAATATTGGCAGACATGTATGCCTACTAGGGTTCGTCAATTTCAGTGTTGTTATTGAAATGAATTATTCGGCCAAAAAAGAAAAACTATAAACTACAAGACATTAAGCAGTTGAATTACACACACACACAAAAGGGTGTCTCCCTAAGCTCTAAGCAACCACAGGGCCTCCATTGCTACCCCACCGTGCCACCAATATTACACCACTGCGAATGTATCTAAGCCCAACTTTCTTGGCGCCATTTCTCTTCCCTTGCTATCGATTCTCCGTCATCTCAAGTGATGAAACCTGAAATTTTGATGAGGGGGGCTAATAACTAAAAGCTTTTAATTTATGAGGAAAAATATGAAGTTTTTAATTTTTTTAGCGGTGGCTACTTGTAAAAATTTGAGTAAAAAATACATTCAAAATTTTAATTAGGAAAAAGCTAAGGCCCCCCGAAGTCTTCCTCCCTTCATCCCTGATCATTTCGATCCGTTTCCATGTCAATTTGGTATGAACGCATTATGCTCTTATTCATTATCTGTGAGATAATAATCTTAGTAAATATATGTATCTATGGAGGAAAATTTATTTGTTAAAGCAAATTTTATATTGATCAAGCCAGTTAGAAATTGATGCCTTATTATCATGTCAAGTTGATGGAGGTGAGATCATGTTAAGCACACAATCTGCCCGCCTTAACCCAAAATCGACCGCAACAATCCACTGGTGATGTCGATTTTGGCCTTGTCAATCTGAATCACCTAAAATATCGAGCAAAAAAAAGAAAAAAACTGAATCACCTAAAATCCCTAGCAACAAGTGGAGGTAAGATCATGTGTATGAAATTTCATTCAAAAGAAAATGAAATAATAACACTTCAATATGAAAAGAAAAATATATAAAGCTTTTTAAAAATCTGGTAGAAGGCTGATGAAAATAAAAATGGAATTTCATTGAAAAGAATGCAATCGTCCATATCTGGGGGGAAAAAAAAAAGTGTGTAATGCGGTTCCAATTTCCGGTACAAATTATTACATGTAGTTGATGAACTATCTGTACATATTCAATGAGGTCCAGTTTTAAAAACGTACAAACATTCTACAAATACCAATACACAATTCTAGCAACAAAAAAAAATTAAAAATTAAAAAATTAAAAAAAAAACCAATATACACAAACATTTCCGGCAATAGACAATTCTTTCCTTTTCAGCTATTAAAAATAACATTCTTTCCTTTTTTTTTCTTTTTTTTTTTTTTGCTAAAACCAAAGTCTAGAAATGAGGTGTCCATACTCCTTGAACGTTATTAAAGGGACTCCGCAGATACTAACAAGAATGTTCGTTGAATGCCTTACGAGCAAGCCCTACCTCTCAATAAATAGGGCGTCATCTCAGTCTAACCGAATGTATTAACGATAATGATATATAGAGACATAATTCCAAATACTCGAACATTAGGATGGCTCCATGAGTGCAACTGATAAGCACTCGAATCTTCGATAGAAAGGAAAGAATTGTCTAATTATAATAAGTTGATAAGTTGGCTATGAACCTTCGATAATTTACTGGCGTAGGAAAGGGATTGAGGAGATCTTTATTTGTTTTTAATAAGATTGTATGCAGAATAAAAAGAAAAATTAGGTGATAGGTTTGTGCCTGCAGGGGGTCACATACATGCATATATATATATATATATATATATACCTTCTTGACGGAGCAAGTTGTTTGTGAAGTGAGCGATTAGTAATGGAACCAAAGAATTTGGGATCAGATCAGAGAAGAAATCTACAGCATATCGCAGAGAGGCATCTCGGGTTCTGGCTGATGAAGGCGCCGAAATTATTGCACCAACCCAGATGAATAATATTATTTAAAAATATTACTTCATTTGCATAACATGGCAAATATTCGAATCCTCCCACTATATAACTTGCTCTCTATTAATCCTGAGAGGAAAAAAGCCCTTCCTTGCTTTGTTTCGAAACACTGACAATTTTGTTTTTTTGGTATTATCAACTGCTGACAAATATTGTGTGCTATAAATATGTGTGCGACCTTTTGTATGGCACATATATATGACATTGCAGGCCAAGAATCAAGTTGTCTACAGTCTATATTTCAACCTTATTGTAGGAATCGAAAAGCAAGAAAAGAGAACATAAAAAATAAATAAAAAAACTTGCTTATATATACATATTTTATTATTATTATTAAATTAATTAATTTTTCAAACGACTTAAGAGTTATTATTTTTTTATTAATAGATAGATACAATTAATTTATCTTCTTATGAAAAAATGATAAATCATGCTATTGGTACTTAACAATTAAGAATAATATTAATATTCCTAATATTTTTCTTATGTTTTTAAGAAATAAAATTACAATTACGTGAGATTGGAACTCAAAACTCTCCATTTAAAATCCTTCCCAACTCTTTAACGTGTCATTAGACTACGCATGATAGTCTTGCGTTAATGTTACGTACATTTGGAACATTAGCTAAGATGATATATACAATTAAACATTCAGACAGTGATTCAAAACTAATGGTTCCTCCAAAACCCTAGCTAGGAAAAGTTAAAAAAAAAAAAATAGGTGAAAGCTTTTTTTCCTTTTTTCTTTTTACACCTGAAAGAAGTTAGGCTGGTAATTATACAGAATTACCCAAAATAAAGCATTCAAAAATCTCTGCAATTTAATAAAGCAACCCAACAACTAAAAAAAAAAAAAAAAAAAGAAGTTCAAAATAAGTGATTTAATGTTCCAAATTCCAAAACCCCAGTAAGTCCTATGCACTGGCTGAGCAATGTCTGTTTCTTCAGAGCACAGCAATCACTGCCTCTCTCTCTGATCCTTTTCTCTCTCTCTCTCTCTGTAAAAAGCAAAAAAAAAAAAAAAATATATATATATATATATATATATATATAAAGAGGAGAGTAACTCACCGCCCTCCTCAACCATTGACAAAGAACGCAAATTCAAAACCAACCGCTACCCTCTCTCCATTTCATGACTACTCGTTCGAAAAAGAAAAAACACTGAACGAGGCCACGGCGTGTCCCTCTTTTCCAACCACACACAGTCTCACACACACCAACACCAACCTTTTTTTTTTTTTTTTTGACCTTTTAAAGTTCCCACCTACACTTCCCCCTATGGACGACGGCCCATCTGATCCTCACCACCACCAAAATACTCACCCCCAAAACACTACTTCATCTCCCATCACCACCGACTCTTCTCCTCCTCCTCCTCCTCCTCCACCACCACCTTCTTCTCCGACCAAACCCACCACCACAAGAAAGGGGAAAGGCAAAGGAGGCCCGGACAACAGCAAGTTCCGGTACCGGGGGGTGCGGCAGCGGAGCTGGGGGAAATGGGTGGCCGAGATCCGGGAGCCCAGGAAGCGGACGCGCAAGTGGCTCGGCACCTTTGCCACCGCCGAGGACGCCGCCCGAGCCTACGACCGCGCCGCCATCATCCTCTACGGCTCCCGAGCTCAGCTCAACCTCCAGCCCTCCGCCTCCTCCTCCCAGTCCTCCTCTCGCGGCTCCTCCTCTTCTTCCTCCTCTTCCTCCTCCACCCAAAGCCTCCGTCCTCTCCTCCCCCGTCCCTCCGCTTTCACCCTCACCGCCACCTACCCCTCCTCCTCCGCCGCCGCCGTTCATGTCCAGCCTCTCCCGTTCCTCACCGCCGCCTCCGGATTTGTTCCGTACGGGTCCGCCGCTGTCGGGGTTTACACTCATCCTAGTACTGTCAGTACGGTAGTGCATAATCCAGTACACCAGTATAATATTTCGTACCATAATACCAGTTCTAATACCACTTCTTCTACCACGACCGCGACAACCTCGTACGTCCCGAATTACGTCCCTTCTAGCGAAGATCATCATTATCATCATCAGCAGCATCAGTACGGCCAATTGTTACACGAGCAAGTAGTGCAGCAGCATCATCAGCAGCAAGTGCTAGATCATGATGATCAGACGGTTCAGGATTATCATGTGTACGATGTTGATCATGATCATCATCCGGAGGTGAATACTTTGGCGGGGGCGGTGGACTCGAGCTTGTCGCTTTGCACGCAGGCGGGGATGGTTGCACCAATAGTTCCGGATCCGGTGGGGGCGGTGGGCCCGGTGTCGCCGATGATGTGGCCGTTGATGAATGACGTGGAGTGTCCGCCGAGTATTTGGGACTACGGTGACCCTCTGGCGTTTGATTTCAAAGGATTTGATTGATATCTGCTCATTCATGAGTTAGGGTTCTTCTCTACAGCCAGCCTTTATTCATTGATAACATGAATTCTTCAACATATATATATATATATATATCTATATATATATCTATATACAGGCTTTGCATGCAAGTTCTGGAGGGAGTTTTTCTCAAATCTGAGTCGAAAACTCATAACAAATTATATGAATTTACAAGATTTTTACCAGTGGGGTTTGGAATATGCCACTTTTGAAAGAAGATTACCAGATAGAGAGAGAACTGGCCTCAATGATGAAGTGAGATTCTGATCTTGCTTGTGTTATATAAATACCCTTTTGAGGATGTGAACGAGATCGATCTCAAGCCGTATGGTCTCCTTTAAGGTAACGAAGATTTCGTCGCAAGGGGTTTTTTTTTTTTTGTAATTTATTTTAATACAGATTTTCTATAAATTATTTTAGGTATTTAGATACTGCTTTGATCACTAAAGAAATTAAGCAATTTTTTGTTGAAAAATTTGTGTGTTTTTTAATCTTAAATATAATGTGAGAGTATCTCTTCGATTTTCCCAAATTGAAGCCTCAATAAAGCCTCAATCTTTGTTCTTCTTTAATTTAATTTTAAACATGCAAATAATATGGCAGGCCTTCTTTTTAAGTTTTGGATCTTAATTTCCAACTACTTCTGCTTGTTTATAATTTGTATCTGAATTCCACTAAAAAAATTTATATCCAATTTACCCTCCAAAAAAAATGGTATTTCATTTTTTTTTCCTTACAAGAGTATTTCAGTATTCATATATATAATTGTTATGAAAATTTCCTATTTTTTCCCCTTTTTGTTTATTAGATCAAGGGGTTATTTACATGTCGCCGATCTAGTTCTCACAAAAGAAAGAAAGAACTAGAGAGAGAAGAAAAGAAAGAATCCAAAGAAAGAAGAACAGATCTACGTACTCTATGTCCCTGGAAATGGTAATTAATTAATGTACTGAATAGTTATAATTCCGTTTATGTGATATGTAGCAGTTTTCAAAAAATTTAGACTCTCTTCTTTCCATCTCGGTTATATATATATATATATATATAAACATATTTTTATGTGTGTGTGTGTGGTGTGTAAGTATGAACAATATGGATATATTTTATGTAGCTGGAGGTGTTATTCTTATTCAACTGTCATAATCATAACCTCATTGAGTTTTCTTATAACGATGTCATTTTAGGGAAGCTATTGTACAAAATTAATCAGTGAATAGTTCTAAGAGATTGTGTTGAATAATGTTTCGAATGTAATTACACACTCACACACATATATATATATATGTGTGTGTGTATACATACACTTGTACACAGATTTTCTAATTTTTAAGTTCAACATGCATATTTAGATTTAGAGTATCAGCGCAATATTGTATGCCTTGTTGGACGGATAATATTTCCTTGAAAACTTGCGAACTCTACTTAATTTATTTTATTTTTTTTCCTTTGAAAGAAGCTTATATATATCTTGGCAATAAACGGAGACATATGAAGAATTAGGATATCAAATTATTTCTTCGGAGGGCATCTTTATTGCTATATATCTATATATACAAAACCTTTTTGTATTGAGTAGTGTACAGGGATACTAACGCTAATTAGTACCAACTTACATGGTATAGAGTTGTTTCATTGTTATAATTAATAGTAATTATCTTTTTATTAACGATGCAATCTTTTGAGCTATATATGCCAACTAGCTAGCATTTTGGTTCCCAAGTTAGTATAATATGTGCTAAGTTGGTCCTGTTGGCTTTACAAAATTAGTCCCTGGAATTATTATAATGACGGGTTTGATTTCGTAGTCCTTTTTATCTAGATGGTTTGTGTCGATGATCATCATAAGAGAAAGTTACATATTTGACGTACTAGCATAATAGTGTGTGGTTGAAGGATCTATAAAAAGCGCCACTTCATAAATTTTGTGGCAACAAATCTCCTTTTAAATGACCAGTTGAAATTGTTCTTTGAAATTGGTGTTGAATTGTGAATCTTTGGAATCTATTATTGTTTAGTATGGAATCTTGTAGGGCATGTTTGGCAGGAGGATCAAAAAGTTGAAAGACTAGAGGGACATGGGGGAACTAGTTTAGGACTTTTAACACTGTATAATTACTACTGACTGTTTGGGAAGAAGAATTAGAGAAGGGAATACATTGGAGGGGACAGTCTCAAAATTGTTGAAGAATTTTAGTTTTGATCTCACTTGAATTGAAGTGATTTATATTAGGTGGAGCTTAATTCATGATCTAATTGCATTATGATATATATATCAAGTTTATTACCTCTCTTGTGAAAGAAACTAAGCAATTAACTAATTAAGAACATAATAAAATTAAACGGTCACTATATAGAGACCAACTTTTCCCCCCTGCCCTTGAATCTAGTACTTATATATATTCCTAGCTTTCCTTCTTTTCTAATTCAATTGTGCTATATTTAATACTTGTCCGATCTCTCCATACTATCTCCCCTTCTAAAAGAAGGTTTGCTTGTACTACCCAAAAAATTAAGTTATTTTATTCATAACATTTGTAGATGCTAGTTTTTCTACAGTCAAAATTTAACAGAAAGTTAATAATAACGAATAAACAAACCGTTGAATGGGCCCTTGGCAATCGTTGGTGAAACTCATAAAGCAAATTAGTATGAAATAACCGGAAATAAAAGTAAAAGACAGAGATAGAGAATTATCAACACCAAGATGTAGAGAGGTTCGCCAAACCGGGCTACGTCCTCTGTCAGTATTGTATATTCACTCTGTGGGTATTCTCAAATACAAGAATAATCTCTGGGAATGTTTTCGGCAGAGTAATAATATGAGTTTTTAGAGTTTCGGATCCTTGTCTGAAGGGGGGTCCCCCTCTTTTTATAGAGGAAGGACCAATAACTGATGTTGAGCGGTTTTCCATCGTTGTCCACAGGGGACACGTGTCATGATATGAACTCAGCAGTTATTGTAATGTTCCGCAGATGGAGGCTTAGCGGTTATTGCCAGTTATGAACTGATCGGATATCATGATGGCATGACACATCATCGTCGACGCTGGGTTCGACTGTTATAGAGAGTATAACCATATAAGCCTTGTCGAATACGAACGACGAACGATGAATAGAAAATAAGACTTTGTCTTTATGATCTATCGTTCGCAGTTAATAAAGTCAATAGTGAAGGATCAGTGTTGATCGTTAGCTCGATGTTCGATGCTTAATTTGGAACGACTCGTGTTGATGGGTCCGGCCCAATCGTACGATCGATGGTCGTTCGTTATTGACTTTACAGTGAGTTGGGTCCGGCCCAAATGTGGAGGCGTTAGAATAAGGAGTTCATCGTTCGTTAGATAAACTGTTAAAGCTAACGTCATTATTGGGAAGACGAAGTCTAACCCCAACAGATAGCCCCCCACTCTATCGAGCGATGGATCCTTGATAGAGTGTTTGATACATGGCGATGGTCGCATCAGTCGTGGTTAAATCAGATCAGGGAAATCTGACTAGACTGACGAATCGATCGATGGGAGTCTCGAGCCCAGTGAATAATACTGAATGAATACACGTGGCGCATGTCGAGTGGTTACCCTGACACGGTATCATTATGATATTTCGAAATTCGTACCGTTGCAACGTAATAGGCTCAAGCTGTCGTATCCGAGATTTTCGGGATACGCGCCGTTGCGTGGTACGAACTTTTGAAGTGGGAATTCGAAAAGTTGCGAGGCATACGCCGTTTGATCGCGCCTCTCCTGAACGGTCGGGACCGTTGGATGTGCTGTGAAGCTATATAACCCTTCATATGCCCAGTTTTCCCCTTTATTTCTACACGGAGCCTTCAGAAGACCAGAGTTTCAAGTTTTCTCAAGTTCTTCGAATCCTCAGGCAAGATTTTTGTTCTTCTCCATCTCGAGTAATTTTTGATTTGATAGAACTGCTTCTATTCTGTTTTCGAGTCTTTCTAGTAAGTTTTTCTGCATTTCTTTTGGGCGAGTAGTTTGGTTGAGGGGTTTTTCTGGGTATTTTGGTTCTGTGTTCTTCGAGTTCATCCAAAACGTCAATAGGGTTTTGACAACCTATAGGCTATAGATCTTCAAAACATCTGTCGTTAGCCCAAAAATTTGTTTTTCCCCGACATGGATAAACAAAAGGAGGTTATCGATGATGTTGACGTCGAATGGACGAGCGCCGACTCGAGTGATAGCAATTCAGACGATGAGGAGTTGATGTCAACCATTCGTCGTTCGAGGCTTGAGCACGAATTTCAGCAGAGTCTGATGGGTGCTGGCACAAGCAACGAGGCTTCCGAGAGGAGTCGACCAGCGACAACATCGGGCGAAGAACATTTAACGATCCCCCCTATTGCTCGTTTGAAAGAGCCACCTCGTCGTCTGACCACCGAAACGTACTTACGAACGTCGAATCCTCGCTCAGTTTTAACAGAGGATGACTTGTCAGATATCAGGGGTCGATATGGTTTCCCGAACGAGGTACAACTTCGTTTACCATTTAAAGGCGAGCGAGCGGACGCAGTTTCCGAGGGATGGATATGCATGTACACCATCTACTTCGAATGTGGACTTCGACTTCCACTTCCTCCTCTTCTTATCCGGGCCATGAATCATTATAATCTGGCCATCCCACAGTTGATGCCAAATGGGATGAGGGTTTTCTTGGGATTGATTGTGCTATCAGAAGAAGCGAGCATCGAACTAACAGTGGACGATGTGCTCGCGATATATTATCCTCAAGAAAATTCGAAAGATCATGGACGGTACTCGATGTACCCTCGGAGGAAGAAGCAAGTAGTTGGCGAGATGAAGAACGCCGACAGATATTGGCAGGATCGCTACTTCTTCATGCATGTAAATAAAAAGTCGATGGGTGTTCTTGCCGATGCTTTTAACCCTTTCTGGGGAACTCTTCGTAAGTATCGAACGGAGAGAGTCGAACGAAGAATTCAATTTAATAACTTCAATGTTTTCTGATGTAATTTATTTGTGCTCTGCAGGCAAGGAATTGAAGAAACCTCCTCCCAAAGCTCTCTTGTTTGAAGAGAAACTAGAGCGTCTGCTTGCTCTGCCGAATAGAGAGTGGAACGATATTCAAGTTCCAAGTAGATTACGAGCATCGAGCCTGTGGAAGGACTTTGTCGAACTCCCAACAGGTATTCCTAAACGAGTTCCTTCCTGGGTAGATTGGCCTTTTGTAATTAGGGGGGCGCTTAGAAGACTTTTTGGCACTCCATTGTTCGCCGACCCCCTTACTGACGAGGAGGCTTTGATCGCAGAATTTGCTTTGGACTCATTAGTCATGGAGGTCCCCACGCCGAAAGATATAATGGCCAAACGGAGGGCCAAGAAGGAAGCCGAACGAGCAGCTGCTGCTGCTGCGGCCGCTGCTGCTGTGAGCGCAGGCCAGGTTAACGAACCTGAGCCTTTTCCAGTCCTCGAATCCTCTCCAGAACCTCCTTCGAAACCGAGTTCGCCACCTGTTAAGAAGAGGAAGGTGGTTGAAAAGCCTAAAAGGAAAGTTCTTGCGAAGAGGAGCAAGAAATCGAAGGCCGCGACCCCCGATATGGACGTTGAAGGACCAAAAATTGAGTTGGACTTGCCACCAAGTGTGAGCATTCTACAGGATAGGCAAGCGGGTGTTGACATCGCTCGACAGCTACTATCCGATGCAGATGCGGAATATATGAAGCAAGGTCTGCCTCAGAGCCATATGGATGACATCATGTGGGATATCATGAAGGTATGATGTATATATATATATATGTATACTGTGTATTTATTTTGCTCGCACTCTCGATTCTGAAGATTGTATGTCTGCATTGTAGGTCAATGTTCGGACGATGGGGCTCTTTTATCGAATGTCCGATAGAGTCGCCGAGCAGAGGGATCGCTTAAAAGATCTTCAGGAGAAGGATATTGCTCGGGGAGAGAAGTTGCTCGACATCGAACGTAAGTTCGGAGATGTCAAGGCTGGCGCTGATGGGCTGATGGCTGAACTTCAAAATTCCATGGATGTGGCGAGAGAGGGCACTTCTGCGATGGAAACACTGGTCAAGAGATTTGACGAAGGTCAGGCCCGAATCAAATCTCTTGAAGCGGAAAACGCAGCGCTCGCCACACAAATCATAGATGCATTCGAAAAAGCCACGTTGAAGGCTCGATATGACATCCTGAAGGATTATAAAGCAGGACTCCTCGATGAAGCTCAAATCGATGAAGAAATCGAGATGTTCGAGGAAGATTATCCTGATGAAGCCAGGAGTCTATCAGCTGTTCCTGCATCAGCGCCGGCGGAGGCTGGAAATTCGAACGTCGAGCCCCCGGTTCCAGCAGATCCTTCTGAAGATTGCGAAGCTCGAGAATAGATTTTTGTTAAATTTTTGTAAACTTTTATTTTATTTTTGAATTGTAAAGACAATTCTGTATTTTATTTTATTTTTATTGAAAATTTTATATTTCTGCTCACATCTTTTTGTATGATATTGATGTGGATGTTTTTTGTTAACCTCAAATGATCGAATGTCGAGAGTAATTCGTACTGGACGAATATCGAGCGTAATGTCTTTGGGCATAATTTGAAATAAACGAAATTCGAACATAATTCGCACTGGACGAATATCGAACGGATTGTAATGAACGAATGTCGAGTGTCTAAAGACACGTCTTTGATTAGTAAAAGTAGCTGAACTCATTCAAATGTGATGAGCTGCCTATGTACCCAAAGTTTAGGATCAAGCCATTCGTAGTTCGATGGAACGATGAAATTGTTTGTTGATTTTGACTGTACTCGTACGAACGCATACGAGTTGCCTACGTACCCAGTGTTTAGGGATCAAGCCAAACGTAGTTCAAGCAGTGAAGTTGTTAGGCGTAGACCTACGGATTCGATTTCGCATCGAACGTTCGACGTAAGGGATCTAGCCTTTACAAAGATTTGTTCTGAAAAAATTACAAGTGTTTAGTTTAGATGCATCAAAATAGCAAAAATAGATTACACATAGTATTTTCGCAAATGATGCGAGTTCCAACTGCGAAGAACCTCCACTCCATCGTTCGTTTCCAAGCGGTAGACGCCTGGTCGTATAACCTTCAAAATCCTGTAAGGACCTTCCCAGTTTGCTCCCAACTTTCCTGCGTTTGGCTCGGCAGTGTTCTGGAATACTTTTCGAAGTACGAGATCTCCTTCGTTGAAAGTTCTCGGTCGAACTTTGGAGTTGTAGTACTTTGCCACTGATTGTTGGTAGTTTGCCATTCGAATCAGGGCTTGATCTCGTCGTTCGTCAAGAGTGTCCAGACTGTCGTTGAGCATTTCTTGATTCTGACTCTCGTTTTCAAAAGCCAATTGACGCCGGAGTGTAGGGACACCGATTTCTGCTGGGATAACAGCTTCAGCACCGAAGGTTAGTGAGAATGGTGATTCTCCGTTCGCTCTTCGTGGAGTTGTCCTGTACGCCCAGAGTACGCCATGAAGTTCGTCTGCCCATCGTCCCTTTCGAGCTTCAAGTTTCTTCTTCAAATTCTGAACGATCGTTTTGTTAGTTGCTTCTGCTTGTCCATTCCCTTGGGGATACCTTGGGGTAGCAAAGCTAAGCTCGATGTTCCATTCGTTGCAGAATTTTCTAAAGTTGCCCGAAATGAACTGCGATCCATTATCCGTGACGATCTCCTGGGGCACACCAAATCTGCAAATAATGTTCTTCCATATGAAGCTTTCGACATCCGAATCCTTAATGTCTGCAAATGCTTCTGCTTCAACCCACTTTGTAAAATAATCAGTGAGTACAAGCAAATATTTGCGTTGACCGCTCGCTCTGGGTAGTGGACCCACTATATCCATTGAGTACTTCATGAATGGATATGGTGATGCGATGCTCGACAATCGTTCCGAAGGCTGATGAAAAATGGGGGAGTGTCTCTGGCATTTGTCGCACCGTTTGACAAAGTCTTCGCTGTCTTGAAGCATAGTGGGCCAGTAGTAGCCTTGCCGCTTGACTTTGTTGCACAGTGATCGTCCCCCTGAGTGGTTTCCGCACTCGCCTTCATGAACTTCCTTTAAAACGTAATTAGCTTCATTATTATCGAGACATCGAACGTAGGGACCGTTGAACGAGCGTCGAAAAAGGACATCGTTGATCAATGAAAATCTTGCAGCTTTGGTCTTGATCTTCCGAGCTTCTTGTTTGTCCTCTGGTAAAACTCCTTCCTTCAGATAAGCGATAATGGGTGTTCGCCAATCTGTGAGGACTTCTCCTGTGATGATCGTTGATTCGACCTGGATGCTAGGTTCTTCAATAAACCGCAATGGGATGCTTCGACGTAAGTGTGGCTCTGAGGTTGAACCAAATGAAGCCAAGGCGTCCGCTCGTGTGTTAAGATCCCTCGACACTTGTTCTATCGAGTATCTTTCAAAATGTTGAACAAGCGAACGAACAACATTCAAGTAAGCTTCCATCCTTGTATCCTTGGCTGTGTATTCCCCAAGGACTTGATTCACCACGAGCTGTGAGTCGCTACATATCTTCAAGCGTTGAGCCCCCAGTGCCTTCGCCAAACGGAGCCCAGCAATTAAGGCTTCGTACTCTGCTTCGTTGTTTGAAGCGTTGAACCCCAGGCGAAATGACTGCTCGATGATCTCACCATCAGGAGTCTTGCAAAATACACCCACGCCAGATCCTTTGACGTTTGATGCCCCGTCCACCATGAGCGTCCAGTAGCATTCTTCTTCAGTGTTCGTTCTAGAAGGATCTGGTGTGAGTTCAGCTACAAAGTCAGCAAGTACTTGTGATTTCAAGCTTGTTCTCACTCGATACTCGATATCAAATTCACTCAATTCGACCGCCCACTTCGTCAAGCGTCCAGATAAATTTGGACTATGAAGTATGGCACGAAGAGGATAGGTAGACAATACAACTATCGAGTGTGATTGGAAGTATGGCCTTAGCTTTCTTGCTGCCGTAATGAGAGCCAAAGCTAACTTCTCAACCACCGGGTATCTTGTCTCCGCATCGAGCAATGACTTGCTAACGTAATAGACGGGTTGTTCGCCGTTCGAATCACGTACAAGAACAGCACTCACCGCGTCTTCTGTTACTGACAAGTAAAGGAAAAGACTTTCTCCGGTTACTGGTTTCGACAAAATTGGAGGGGACGACAAGTATTTTTTGAGCTCGTTAAAAGCCTGCTGACATTGTTCGTTCCACTCAAATTTCTTGTTCCCCTTGAGCAACTTAAAGAAGTGCAGGCATTTATCGGTCGATCGAGAGATGAATCTGTTCAAGGCAGCAATTCTTCCAGTCAACTTCTGTATCTCTCGCTTGTTCTTTGGTGAAGGCATGTTGAGTATTGCTCGTATCTGGTCAGGGTTCGCTTCAATACCACGTTGCGTCACGATATAACCCAAGAACTTCCCAGAAGACACACCAAATGAGCATTTGGAAGGATTCAAACGCATGTTGTGTTGTCTAAGTACCGAGAAGCAATCAGAAAGGTGACCAATGTGGTCGGCAGCTTTCAGCGATTTGACCAGCATATCATCAATGTAAACCTCCATCGTTCGACCTATTTGATCTGCGAACATTGCGTTGACGAGTCTTTGGTAAGTCGCACCGGCGTTCTTCAACCCGAAAGGCATAACCTTGTAGCAATATATTCCCCTCTCCGTGATAAAAGCTGTTTTCTCTTGGTCGTCTGGATGCATGAGGATCTGGTTATATCCTGAAAATGCGTCCAAGAAAGAAAGTAATTCATGTCCGGCGGTAGCATCAACCAATCGGTCGATGTGTGGAAGGGGGAAACTATCTTTTGGGCAAGCCTTGTTCAAATCGGTGAAGTCGATGCAGACTCTCCACTTTCCGTTCTTTTTCTTTACAATTACAACGTTCGCCAACCAGTCTGGGTACTGAACTTCTTTGATGAATCCAGCCTCGATCAACCTTCGTACTTCATCATTGACGATCTTGTTGCGTTCGATCCCTAGCTTCCTTCGTTTCTGCTTCACTGGCTTATGGCTAGGATCGACATGGAGCCGATGAGTTGTTACTTCCGGGTCGATACCTGGCATGTCATTGTGTGACCATGCAAAGCAGTCTTGATTGTTACGAAGGAAACTCATCAAGTTTTCACGAATAACGGGATCGAGCATCGAACCAAGCTGGATGGTTTGATCTGGATTAGCTGGATCGAGCGGAATTTCATCTAGTTGTTCCACGTTTGGTTGTTCTTGATCGTTCGATTCTGCCTTCCTTTCTAGTTGCTATAAGCGATTTGTCTGTTTCATCTTGAGAGAATGGAGATAGCAAGTCCGCGCGACTTCTTGGTTTCCCTTGATCTCCTTGACTCCTCTCTTCGTTGGGAATCTGATTCTCTGGTGGTAAGTGGAAGGAACTGCCTTCATTGCATGTATCCATGGCCTACCGAGGATGATGTTGTAAGCGGATGGACAATCCAAGACCAAGAAAGTAGTCATCTTGTTCTCTCCTCCTGCAAAAACAGGCAGCTTGATCTTTCCAACAGCAGCAGTCGATTCCCCATTGAAACCTGTCAAAATGGTCGTCGAACGTTCGATGTCGGACTCAGATAACTCCATTTCTTTCAATGTTGATAGAAAAAGAACGTCCGCAGAACTCCCATTGTCAACCAGAATTCGGCCAACTTCACAATTCGATACGTTCAGTGTCAGAACGAGCGCATCGTCGTGAGGTCGGCTCAAGTTTGTGGCTTCGCTGCTGTGGAATGTGATGGAGTGCTCGATGGGGTCATCGGGAAGAATTGCGGCAATCGGCTGCTTCGCTTTCCTTCGATGAGATTTGATTGCTGTTACTGTCTCCCCACTATAAATCGAGCCTCCAAGAATGACTCCGATTGTCTTCCGGACCGGCGGAGGAGAGGGTGTCTCTTCGATCTGTTGCACCACCCTTCGCTCCTTGTGCTCGCCATCAAGTCCGTACGTTTCTCTCCCCTTTTCTGTAAGGAATTCACGGAGGTGACCTTTCTTCAACAGCTCCGCCACTTCTGCCCTCAGTGCCCTGCAGTCAACAGTATTGTGCCCGTGATCTTTGTGAAATTCACAATACTTGGATGTGTCCCTGGCTGGGTTCTCCGGCAACTTCTTCGGCCAAGTGACAAAATCCTGGCGTTTGAGATGAGCAATGAGCTCTGAGGGGCTTATTCCAAGGGCATACTTTGGTGGAGAGAATGGTCGTTTGCGGTCTCGTCTGGTTGTCCGTTCGACCCTTTTCTCTGTTGGACGCTGTTGGCGTGGACGTTCCCGTCTAAAATTCTTCTCTCGTTCATCGCGGGCCTTCGAGAGTTCTTCTCGAGTCCTCGCAAGATCTCGCTCTACTCGTTCGTTCTCCTCCTCCAGTTCGATGAATCCCTTTGCTCGATGTAGAGCATCCTGGATCGTCGGGGGATATCGGGCACAGATCTCATTTTTAAACAAAGATCTATGCCTTAATCCCTTCTTCAATGCTTCCCTCGCTGTGCCGTCATCCAGCCCTGAGATCTCCGAAATCGCTTTGCTGAAACGCTTAATGTAAGCGCGTAGCGATTCGTGTGGTCCCTGGATCACACCCCACAGATCCTTTGTTGTTTTTCCTGACTGGATGTGAACGGAATAGCTTCGCATGAATTCGAGGGAAAGTTCATCGAACGAGTCAATGGACTCGGCTGGGAGATTACAAAACCATCTCAACGCGGCACCCTTCAAGCTCTGAGCGAAGAGCTTGCACATCATGTCATCTAGCATGCCGGTTGGGATGTTCGTCGATTGAACGACGTGCTTGTATTGAAGGAGGTGGTCATGTGGGTCTGACATTCCATCAAACCGAGGAAAAGAAATGTTGCTGAATTTGGGGGTGATTGTGTTGGTGATCCGCTTTGTCAAAGGCGTCTGGCGGACACCACGGGCAAGATCATCGATCCCTGGTGTGGAGGTTGTTGCTTTATGGATCTGTGAAGTGACGCGTTGTTGCATCTGGGCTTCCAATGTCCTCATTTCCTCGGACATTATACTTCGCATCATCTCCTCAACGTTCGTTCCCGGTTGGAAGAGATCCTCTGATGATTGTGATAATTCGGGCGTCGAACGACGAACTGGTGTTGTCTGTCTCCTAGAACTGGGTCCCGGTGCCGCCTGTCTCTGCTGCGCTTGTCGCTCGTCTACTGCCGGGGTATCCTCAGATGCGAACAATGGCTGCATCGGATTAATTGGGCTGTAAGGAGCCCTCGAACGTTGCTGGTGATAAGGCGTGGCGTGCTGCCAGCCCCCAGCGCTTGCATGTTGCGGATTGTAAGACGTGGCTGGTCGCCATGTCCCATCGTTGGTGCCTCGCTGTTCGTATGAAGCGGCTGGTCGCCAGCCCCCAGCGCTCGCACCTGAGGAATACCCGATATAGGGGTTGTAGTAGTAAGAGTAAGCGGCTTGGGAGTTGAGTGCCATCAACTGGTTTTTGAGAATCTGGTTCTCCGCAGTGATGGTCTCCATATGACTCTGCTGGTCATTGTGTTTCTTGGTCAGTTCCTCAACCAATCGTGTCAGATTGGTGATTTGGGAGATCGCTTCGGATGTTGAAGCTTCCTGTTGAATGATTGGGCTTCCCTGGGGAAGATCATCCTGGTGTTCACGTTCTGCTGCCATGTTTGCTGCGTGAGTTTCCGATGTAAGATGGCCAAGTGCCCCACGGTGGGCGCCAAACTGTAGATGCTAGTTTTTCTACAGTCAAAATTTAACAGAAAGTTAATAATAACGAATAAACAAACCGTTGAATGGGCCCTTGGCAATCGTTGGTGAAACTCATAAAGCAAATTAGTATGAAATAACCGGAAATAAAAGTAAAAGACAGAGATAGAGAATTATCAACACCAAGATGTAGAGAGGTTCGCCAAACCGGGCTACGTCCTCTGTCAGTATTGTATATTCACTCTGTGGGTATTCTCAAATACAAGAATAATCTCTGGGAATGTTTTCGGCAGAGTAATAATATGAGTTTTTAGAGTTTCGGATCCTTGTCTGAAGGGGGGTCCCCCTCTTTTTATAGAGGAAGGACCAATAACTGATGTTGAGCGGTTTTCCATCGTTGTCCACAGGGGACACGTGTCATGATATGAACGCAGCAGTTATTGTAATGTTCCGCAGATGGAGGCTTAGCGGTTATTGCCAGTTATGAACTGATCGGATATCATGATGGCATGACACATCATCGTCGACGCTGGGTTCGACTGTTATAGAGAGTATAACCATATAAGCCTTGTCGAATACGAACGACGAACGATGAATAGAAAATAAGACTTTGTCTTTATGATCTATCGTTCGCAGTTAATAAAGTCAATAGTGAAGGATCAGTGTTGATCGTTAGCTCGATGTTCGATGCTTAATTTGGAACGACTCGTGTTGATGGGTCCGGCCCAATCGTACGATCGATGGTCGTTCGTTATTGACTTTACAGTGAGTTGGGTCCGGCCCAAATGTGGAGGCGTTAGAATAAGGAGTTCATCGTTCGTTAGATAAACTGTTAAAGCTAACGTCATTATTGGGAAGACGAAGTCTAACCCCAACAACATTAATTTATAATTAGTCACAGATTGTTGTTCTGATAATTTAAGTCACAGTAATTTTTTTTTTTTGTCACGCTGTTACTAAAAATTTTGTGGTAAAAGTTTTAGTCACAAAAAAATTTGACAATGAATGCAGATTAGTTACAATCTTGTCATTACAAGTGATATTTAGTCACACAAAAATGTTGTGATTAAAAATGTTAAAAAAATATATTGTGATTAAAAATTCTAGTCAAAGTTATTTTCGAACAAAAAAATTCTAGTAGAAGTGGGATAATGTTGTCATATAAATAGAGTATTAGTGTTAATACATTAGTTTTTTTTTTTTTTTTTCTGGTTGAATATATTGGAGATAGTTAAAAGCATATAGAATACTACTTCAATGTTGAAGTTCATGGACATTTAATTATATTATTAGTGTTTTCACTTCTTTTTATGATTTTGAATCTGGGATACAAATAATATGTTGTGGTCTAACATATAAATTTTGCAACCAAAAACAAATTTGAAATAATAACATAAAAGGTCTATTTTTTAGAGTCTCGTTTTTAAATGTGTCAATTTTTCAACAATATTATGTATATATTTATTTTTTAAGAAATAAATGTCTAGAGTACATATTTCATTCTTTTACTATAATTGACATCATTTTATTTTTATGCAGATTTTTTTATTTTCCTTTTTTTGTTTTTTGATTTTAATGATGAGTATTTTTTGTTGATAAATGTGAATAGTTTTTAATAAATCAAAATTAGTTATAAACATCAAAGTAATTATAATAAATATAAAATATTTACTATAAAGATGATGATTCATACTAAATAATAAACATAACGCAAAATATTAACGATAAAGATTGATAAATATTCATACTTTTCATGTAAAAAATCAATGAATTCTTTATGAAAAAACTTATTTGTTTATGTAATCCACTATAAATTAAAGAGTTGTCATTTATGTCTAAACCAAACAAATTGAAGAAAAATACAATAAATGAAATCAAATTCTTTATGAATAATACTATTATTTATATAAATTAATATAAATAAAATCGAACATATATTTATGATAAAGACAAATTTAATATATGAAATATTTTTTTGAGATTTTTCTTTTTCTTTATTTAGATTTTTCTCATTAATGTGAAGATTTTGAGAAACTATTCTCTTTATTGATTCATTATGAATATTTACACATTCTTTACAATAAATCAAAAAAAATTTAAAATTTTCTTCTCTATCAATTCTTTTTGCAATTTCATTAAATCAACTTTAGCCCTATTTGGTAAACATCTTAGATTCCTTTTTTTTTTTTTTTTTTTGGGTTTCTTTTTTCATAATTTCTTTATTTGTTAATTCTTTATTCTTTATAAAGAGTAAAATTGTCTTCATAATTACTCTTTAAGACGTTTATATAATTAAAAGGAAAAATAGACATACTTCAAATCAATACTTCCAATTTGGACATCTATCAAAATAACCCAACAAATTTTTGTTCTAGTTGGGAACAAAATCGATTATTTCTACTTTCTAGTTTCTCGAGCTTATATATATACGAGGTATTTATGTATATGATAAGAGAGCTGTTCATGTGTTTAGACGTTGTTTTCTTTGCCTTTTTTGTTATCCAACGTCGATTATCTAGTAGAATTTGAGATTACATCCACAAGAATAATTACAAAAGAAAAGTGTCGTAGTTAAGCCTATATATGTTAATTGGCACATATGTTCGATAAGGAAAAGCTGGAAAACTCATAAAGATTCTAATTTAAACAAAATTTTTTTTTTTTTTCAAGACATTTGTATTATGTTAAATAGTTCATCCCTTTCAAACAACTATTTTAAAAAACTCTCATATTGAATTGATTTTGACCTATTTGGATCATGGAATCGCACTCCAATGATTATTCAGTTTGAATGTTTGGAATCCAAACGTGGAATTTAGACTGTGCCCTCAAATGAGATGTATTTGAATAATTTTCTTTTCTTTTTAATATAGCATTCAAATAATAGTGTGAAGGTAAAAAAATTAGAGTGGTAAACTTCTAAAAAGAGAAAAATTTAAATTTGATGAGTTGAATTGTTTGGAGATAGTTAAAAAATTCAGATAGTTTTATTATACTAGTGGCCAATTCAAACGTCTGTTTTGTTTGAGTACAATATTAGCTATCTCAATAATTCAAACAGGATCACAAATATTTTTAATTTAGTTTTTGAAGTATATTTGACAAGTATACTCTTAGAATCTTCGGGATGTCATGTGCGCGAGCGATATTAATCTGTCTAATCAATCTTAATTTCTAATTTTTTTTACATTTGAATCATTTTTTTAAGGAAATCAAATTTGTAAAAGTTAGTATGAATTTGAATTAAATATTCATTATAGAGCATATCCATTTTCAAAATGAACTTCAAAAATCTTTTGACAACTAAGTTTGAGCTCTTCTCTTATAGCCTCTTAAAAAGAAAACTCATCTCATTTTAAAATTTTTAATTCACTATTCAAATATTATTTCACAATTTTTTTACACATCTAAACGCTATGTCAAATTCAAAATGAAAAAACTTTCTTATTTTAAACAAGAAACTTTTCATTTTGAAAATGAGTTTGCGATATAATCATCCCAATATATCATATTTTTATGTGAATCGATTATGAAACCTTGTTTAAGTATGTTGAGCAAATTATTTTATGAACATATTTTAAGTTTCAAAATTTGCGGACGAATCTAAAAGGTTTTTTTTTTTTTTTTTTTTTTAACACTTTTTGAAAATCTATCCATCGTAATGGGTCAATGTTCGACAATCGACCATGTGTGTTAGCAATTCGAACACGGCTCGTAATGGGGAATGACAAGTAGTGCTGAACCAATCGTTGGGACTTGAGTGTTGATACAACACAGCATGCATGGATGAGAAGCGGATCGTGCCATGGCTAGTTGGAAAAAGGAGGATTTAGGCTCTTGTGGCAATTAGTTAATTTAAGACTAATTCATTGGAGTAAGTTTTGTAAAAATACGGCTTTGATATGAGATTGGTTCTCCGATAAATCGTTTATGGGAACGTCTATTGACACACATTAATCTACTTTTTTCACTCATTGTTAAATTATCCACCAATTAAAATTTAAATATTCATTCTTACTTATTACACCACTCTTATTATTTCACAATAATTCCCATAACTTAATTATATTTTTAATCCTTTTTGCACCCACCAACCTACAAATAACCTCTTTTTTTTTTAAACAATCATTTTTTTTCTTATTTACTATTTTTCTTATTTTTCGACTTTTTTTTATTAATAAATTCATTGATTTTTTTTTTTGAAATAAGATTTCATGAAACTAATAAAGTTAAACTTTCATATTTATATTTTATGTTTTTTTTAATGTCGTAGATATATATACATACATATATATATATATATATATATTAATATTGTTGTTATATATATGTATTGCCAATTATTGTTCGTAATTTTCATGTGAAAATAGTTGTTATAAAAAATAGTTGTTTGGGAAAAGACAAAATTACAAGATATAAGAAGAAGAAGAAGTGATTGTTTAAAAAAAAATAGGAGTTATTTATTTATTGGTGAGTATAAAAAGGATATGAAGAATATAATTAAATTGTAGATATTTCTTTTTTTTTTTTTATAATAATAATAATAGGGATATCTAAATTTTTAATTTGTGGATAATTTAAGAAAGGGATGAGAAAAGTAGATAGAGGGATCATTTATATAGAAATGTTTGTTATATAGACCCGTTTCAACAACAAAAAAATGATAAAAACATCTAAAGTTTCGTCTCTCTCTCTCTCCCCCCCCTCTCTTCTTTCTTTATCGATTGATCTCCTTTCCCCATGTGATGCCGATCTCCCCTCTCCACTCAATACCCATCCCCTCCCTCCCTCCATCCCTCCCTCCCTACGCTACACTGACACCGATATCGATACCGATACCGATACCGATACCGATCTCCTCTCCCCTCTTGGCTCCATGATCTCCTCTTTCGGCATGCCACCGCCGAATCTCCTCCTTAGATGTGACGTTGATGCCAATCTCTTCCCTCCAATTCAATGGTAAGATTGCGTTTTTACGGTATGAAGAAAAGATGAAACTCAAAACACACATCACAGGAAGTGCCGTTAGTGCAAAACAATTAACAAGACTAAAAACAAGTGTCCGCGGGGATTGGGCCTAATTTATTCAATTGATCATATCGTGTTACACAGCCCATATAGCATCGCTACTTGTGCTTATACATAAGGGAGAAAGAACTAAACAGTATAAAATAAATAAAGAAAATAATATGTTTTTAAAATAATTGTAATACGTAATAGATTTATTAGGTAATTGATTTATTTACACGTTGTGTATATATATTATTTATTTAGTAAAATTTTTATTAATTTATCATGTAAATTTTTCGTTTACCTAATAAATTTGTTATTTTAAATATTTTAAAACCTTATTATTTATTTCAATTTTTTTTTATAAATTGTTCCTATAATATTTATGTTCCATGGTGACGATTTTTTTTTCCAATGACATTCCCATTTTCCCATTCATAATGGAAATATTATAGAACAAGAGATTTTTTTTTTTTTTTTTTTTGCAATTTCCGGAATATTTTTTTTTATTTTGTTTTTTGTTTCCCTATAAATTGATGCAGGATATACATATATATTAGGCTTTTCTCCCACTAGCTACTTATATATATATATTTATATATAATAACTAGCTACTATTTTTGTTTGATGCGTGGCTGACTGTATGTCAAGGCGTTCGTACGTGAAAGTTTTTTATCATATGAAAGTTACGAGATTTTTCTTTTGTTGGTTGGCTCCTATTGATGAAAATTATTTGATAAGTAGTAAGCTTGGAATCTCGTCAATTATTGGGTTGGGGCCTCAAGGGCTACGAAAATAACATTTTTTTTTTTTAAATTTAGTTATTACTTGCGTCCGGATATTGAAGTGTGTGTATATATTATATATATATATATATGTATATATATAAGCGTGTGCGCGCGCGTGTGTATATATATGTGTAGTGTAAACTTTTTCTTGCTACTTGCAGCTTTTTCCACTGAATTGACAGAGATATCGCGATTATTAAAAGACAAGGGAAGCATTTGGATGTTTCTAGTGTTGAGTTTGAGGACACGGTCCTCTGATTTAACAAATCGATTTTTTTGTGCAACATGTATAAATAATTTAGAATTTATTTGACATATTAATTTAATTTAAATTAATTTTTTTTTGTTAGATTTTTATTTTTTTAAATCAATAAAAATTATAATTAATTTTTAAAATATTAATCAATTATAATTTAAAAATTTTAATTCTAACTAACGATCCAAACAGATACTTAGTTTGAGAGTTTTATATGCATATATAATCAAAGCAGTTTTGGTTCTCGTATGTATTAAACTAGAAGTTATATATATATATATATATATATTATCCATGTAAAGTCTCATATCCCACTCTTTGAAAAGGGACATGCTTTTCTTTTTAAATTTACATTAAGAATAAAAGAAGTTTTAAAAAAAAAATTTGCATAAAAAAAGGTTGCCTTTTTTCCCTACAAAAGAAATAAAGTTTGCAGTGACCAATAGGTCTCCAATTAAGATAATCATGATACGCCTTAATGTGTACGACACTACCATATTAAAAGACAATTAGGTTGAAAAAACATTAACTAGAAATGGGGTTAATATATATATATATATTTATATTTATATGTTGTCTTCAACCTGGCCCTTCGTCCTTTTGATAGCACAAATAATTTGTGTTTCCTTTATTTATTTTAATTTGTAGAAAATAAGTAGCATTATTTGTTGCCTACAACATTTTCCTTCCTTTATAATGTGTGTATAAATATATATATATATATATATATAGATTCTTTTTCAACACTATCCCACCACTAACTTGATGACACGGGAGTGATCACGAACTTCACAGTTAAAACTAATTAACTTTGTATGAGGTTCAAACAGGGAAGGCACATGAGTTGCTAGCCAACAAGAATACAAGAAAGAAGTGGCACCACAGCTGCCAGATATTTTAGCAATTTCATATATTATGGCAACAAATTGACAAATAAAAAGCACTCTACATTGTATTATTATGTGGATGCTGCAGGATATTTCTACGATATGTATATACACACACATATTCTGAGATGGTGCTATTAATTAATGCTTTGCAGCCACAGCATATACATATATAATTATATATATGTGCGTGCCTTTTCTCGTCTTTTTCAATAAATATATATAGTGATAGTGCAGTATCTTACCTAAAAAAATTTACCAAGCAAAATGACGGAATCGGATTTTTTTCTTTTTAAGTAAAAATCAAAATTTTGAATTAAGATAATTGTGCAATTATTTTGTCTTTTACTATTTTTCTCTGTTTCACTTTTTTAATTTGAATTTATCCTTTTTTTTTTTTAAATTAAGTGAACTAAATTTGTAATCAAGGTTAATTCATTTATTAATACGGTTTATTGAATTATGAATTTAGACAATAATATTGTTGAAGTTTGGTTAATTTATGCTTTGTTTGAGGTTTAAGTTTAACTCTAACTAAACTGTACTTTTTCATCTTAATATTTATCTTTTTCTAAAAAATCAATAAAAATTACAACTAGTTTTTGAAAAGTCCACCAACTCCAACTTAAAAATTTTATCTCCAACTAACTTATCAAACGGAGACTTAGTATTTTAAGTTTAAAACGTAAGTGTATACTAAAAGACAAATTTAGAATATAACCGATTTCTTTCTTTCTTTCTTTCTTTCTTTTATTTTAAAATCCAATAGAAAAACTGCAATTATTCTAAAATTTTGGAGGACTACAGATTGTAAATAGTTTTGTTATTTGTAGTTAAAATGCAAGCGAAGTCTCTTTAGAGATGATGACGGGATAAAATTTAAGGATGGAGATTAGACGCATTAATCTAAGAAAGTATAATTTTTAATTTCCCATCCCCATCTCTTATCCTTAAAACCATCTTCATTTTCGGTCTTTCAAAACCATCTCATCTCCATCCTCGTCCCTGCCTAAAAAGAAATTGCTACTCGGGACAAGGGCAGCTAACATTTGTTCCTCTTTCCAAATCGTGTAGTCACTATCTAAGAGGCGGCCTAATCCTAAGACGACTTTTGTTAACTATGGTTTTTAATTCAGCCTAGTGAACTTTACACTTCTTTAGACAATTTTACTCTTATTAAATGAACGAATATGGAATGGAATAAAGGTTTAGTGGAGGATCGGATAATCGTTATAATCCTATATTGATTAAATTAGGAAAGTTAAGTTTTTCTTTTCGGAGAGAGAAAGCTATGATAATAATATAAATATAAAGACCATTAATTAATCTCCTTTTTTGTTAATTGAATTTACTGTTAAGAAATTTAACTTTAAGATCTAGTGTAATTGCCATTAGGAATCACACCATATTCACTTTATTAGAATTATGGAACATGGTTTGAGATTTCGTATTGTATCTTAGGATGGATAGAATCAAATATTTGTTTTTCATAACCATCATTGCAAACAAAATTAACGATTAAAATAATGATAAATTGCAAAAATGATCACTCGGATTTCGACTTTATAACGAGAAATCATCTTTTAATCTTAATTTTAGGAATGATCGATTAATAGTCGAATTTGAAATTGTTATGAAATCCTTGCATTCAAACAAATTGTGACAAAACAAGTGGTGGAGTTGCAAAGTTGTCAAATAAATTAAAATCCACTCTTTGGATAGAAAAAAGGGTTACTAGTTGAGAGAATGTGAGTAGTTGTAACCGAAGATGAATATTGTAAGGTAAAAATTAAAACATTGCGTGGATTCCTCTTTGGTGGTTATAGGTTTCGTTTAGAGAGAGAGATAAACTAAGGGCCCGTTTGGTTGGTAAGTTTGGTTTAAACTAAACTTAATTTTTTTCATCATGTTTTTTTGTCTTTTCCCCAAAAGTTTTTTGTCTTTTCTGAAAAAGTCAACAAAAATTACTATTCAAACTTAAAAATTTCAACTCAACTCAAACTGAACTTGTGCACCAAACAGACCCTAAAGGTTTCCTCTTGAGTGGGTGCATGCGCTATTCCTTATAAAATGATTAAAAAATAGTCTGTGTTTGGAGAACGCTCATTTATGTCATTTTAAAATAATTCTTTCTTTTTATTTTCTTTATTCTCCAATCCCACAAAAATAACAATAATAAGAATAATAATAGAAGCATTCTCTAACTTTTTCAAGGTAATTTGGTCTTGGAAGATGACTTTGAAGAAAACGATTACAAAAACTTTGTAACGGTACAAGAACCTAAGAAAATGGTCCCAAATTGTATTTCTCAATCTCAGATTTAATTTTCTATATAACAATTTTGTTAAATATTATTCAAACATGGATTTCCTCTATCAATATTGAAAATTTTGTGAGATTTTTCCTCTTAAAACTTTACTCATTCTCTGAACTTCTATTCTTTCTCTAATGAGTGAAAGTTAGGGTTTTTCAATTGTATTCTTACTTTGGGACCAGATTCTAGTAACAATCTTTGGACTGTCTCTGATTTCCCGGTCCTAGGGATGGACGTGAGACTCATATGGTGAGAGTAATGAAAGAGACAAGCCCATTAAAGGAGGATCAACGTTGCGGGAAGTAGCAAGATGGAGGGGTCCTACAGTGGCTCGGCTTCGACAACCCAGTTTTTCTCGACGACGTGGATCTTGTTTTCGGCATAGACTCTTTCTATGTGATTGGTCTTTTTGGCTTTTAGTTTGTAGTTTTGTGTATAATAATGACGATGTCTTCGCAGTCTTTTATTTGGATGTTTTGTTTCAATTTGTTAATTCTAATGCTGGAGGTGGTCTCCCCACCTTCCGCGTTGATTGTTTGTCCGTCAAATCTGAGTCTTGGCATTGTTTTGATCCCGCTAAAATTACTTTTATGCAGAGTTAGTGGTGGCCCTAGTGCTACTGAGTTTTGGCCCTTGATCAATCGGGATATTCTATCGATTGCTCGAGTTTTGTCAAAAAGAGCCTTACATATGCTCGATTTTAGTGTGTTGAGGTATGTACCCGTTATTGGACCTCAAGCATATATATTTCCCTTTGAGCGTTATTTGATTTACTGATGGATTCGTTATTATTGAAAGGTCTTGTCTCACGTAATACGGGGTCATTTGTTATGTTTTGTGTCTTTGTATTTTCTTATTAAATTTAATGAAATTCTTGTTTCAAAAAAGAAAAAAGAAAATGGTTCCGAATTGTATTTCTCAATCTCACATTTAATTTTCTATATAATAATTTTGTTTAAATATTATTCAAACATGCATTTCCTCTATCAATATTGATAATTTTGTGAGATTTTTTCCTTTTAAAACTTTACTCATTCTTTGAACCTAAAAAAATGGTCCCAAATCTCTATCTTCTATTCTTTCTTTAACACGTGAGAGTTAGGATTTTTTCAAATGTTTTCTGCTCTTGTGGTCGGATTGCAGTAGCAACCGAAAGAGTATGCATTTCCTAACTCTAACACGTGAGAGTTAGGATTTTTTCAATTGTTTTCTTCTTGGGCTGTCTCTGGTTTCCGGCTGACCCTAGGGATGGACGTGAGAATCATATGTTGAGAGTTTTGAAAGAGACGAGCCTGTTAAAGGAGGATCGGCGTTGCAGGAAGGAGCAAGACGAAGAGGTCCTGAAGCGGCTTGGCTTCGGCAACTTAGTTTCTCCTGACGACGTGGATCTTGTTATCATCAAAGACTCTTTCTATGTGATTGATTTTTTATTTTTTTATTTGTAGTTTTGTATGTAATTATGACAATGTCTTTGCCGTCTTTTAACTGGATGTTGTGTTTTAATTTGTTAATTCTAATATTATAGGTGGTCTCCCCACCTTCCACGTTGATTGTTTGTCCACCAGATCTGAGTTTTGGCATTGTTTTGGTCCCGCTAGAATTGCTTCTATGCGGAGTTAGTGGTGGCCCTAGTGCTACTAAGTCTTGGTCCTCGATCGATCGAGATATTCTGTCGATTGTCGGAGTTTTGTCAAAAAGAGCCTTATATATGCTCGATTTTAATGTGCCGAGATATGTATCCATTATCGGGTCTCAAGCATACATCTTTCCCTTTAAGCGTCATCAGAATTTATTGATGGATCCGTTCTTATTGAAAGGTATTGTCTCACGTAATGCGGGGTCATTTGTTATGTTTTGACTATTTATATCTTCTTATTAAATTTAATGAAATTCCTATTTAAAAAAAGAAAAAAAAGGGTCCCGAATTGTCTTTCTCAATCTCACATTTAATTTTCTATATAATAATTTTGTTTAATTACTATTCAAACATTTCCTCTATCAATATTGATAAATTTGTTAGATTTTTTCCTGTTAAAACTTTACTCATTCTTTTTTAATTTTGTTTCCTTTTAAAATAATTTTTTATAAATATTTTCAAGATAAAAGTTAACAAACTTAACAGGTACTTACTAACACTTGTTAATTATAAACTAGTTATTTTAAAACGTAAGAATTTAAACGTACGATCGTTGTCATGCATTAACTCAAAGTTGAGGAAATGTTCTATGTAACTTACCTTCGTTAAGATCAATGCAAATTTAATGCATTCCTTTTGTCTCGGTTCGAGCCAAAAAAAAAAAGAAAAAGAAAAAAAAAATAATTATCCTTTTTTTTTTTTTTCTTTTTTCTTTTGTTTTTTTTTTTTTTTTTTTGAAATGCATTTTTTTTCTTTCTAACCACTGGCTGAAGCGACACGTTTTGCAATAAACCTGTCTTAAAGGCAAAGTATAAAAGACAAATAAATTAATTAATAAATTAATAAAATATCAACCGCAGTCCAAGCTTTGTGGGTCCACAGAATAATTCACCCAAGGGGCTTGCTGAATACGTGAATATTCACCAAACTCCAAATCATAGGTAAAATCGAGATCCAACGGCTGTAATTGTACACCACCAAACACGAGCTTTACCCGCGAGTGTCCCAAGCTTGTCCCTCTTCACACAATAATATCTCACTAGATCATTTTTAAAGATATCTCCATGCCAAGCCAAGCAGAAGCCAAAGCACTCAAAAGAAAATCTTCTTTCACCTGAAAATGCCACCGCCGCCGACGCAAAACGCACCGTCGTTTCTCTCTTAGCCATTTATATATGTATATATATATGCACACACGCACACACATATAGATGTATATACATATTTCAGCTGAAGAAGTTGTCCTCCTCCACGACGATGTCGTTCGGAGACGTGAGGCCGGACGATTCGCAATGGCACTACACAGTCCTGGACGACCGGAGCTTTGAAATCCGGGGAAAGACGCTCTTCTTCATCGTCGTCATCTTCTCCGTTTTCCTCGTCGTCGGCCTCCTCCTCCTCTACGCCCGCTGGGCCTGCCGCTACCGCCACGTCAGCTCTCCGCCTCCGAATCCTAATCCTCCGCCGCCGTCGCAGGGACTCGACGCCGCCGCCATCAAGAGGCTTCCGGTGGTCTCCCACCACTCGGAGGCGTCGGCAGCGGAGTGCTGTATCTGCCTCGGAGTGTTCGAGGACGGAGAGAAGGTGAAGGTCTTGCCCCGGTGCTACCATTGCTACCACCCCGAGTGCGTCGACCGGTGGCTGAGTGCGCAGCCGAGTTGCCCCATGTGTCGTAACTCGCTCCGAGTTGACTCGGCCGTCCTGAAAGTTGTCGTAGAATGAGCCCATATTGGATCCAGCTTAATTTTTCTCATCAAATTATGGATATTGATGACAACTTTTTCTTTTTTCTTTTGTTTTTTTTTTAAATTATTTTTGTAGTAGTGGATTTTGTTGTTACTAATCATTGTCTTTTCCGTGTATAAATTGCTGTAAAGCACTAGTACATGTATTGTCATCCGTATATTTAATTATAAACCTCTCAGAATTCTCCTTTTTTTTTTTCATTTCTTTGATTATATATAATTTTGGTGGTTTTTAGCTGTATTGTGTTTGAATTTCATGTTTGAAGAATTATTCCCCGAAAAACAGAGAAAAAGATGTAAAAAAAAAAAAAAAAAAAGAATATGCAGACAAAGAAAAAGAGGAGAGAAACAAGTCTTCCGAATACTGTCATTCACCCAAAAAAAAAAAAAAAAAAGTCCTCCAAATACTGTCAGCTTTATACTTCTTTTCCCCTGTATTTGAGTCCAAATACTCAAATTTATTTTATTTTTTAGCCAAAAAAAAAACTGGGAATGGTGGTGCTCTCGCTGGATTATCAATTATGCCATGTGTTTGGTACAATACAAGTGAAAAAAGAAGCACTCTTTAGCTTTTTTTATTTTTCTTTTTTTATTGCGCAATGGCTGTAGTGTACAGTTCTGTACACACCACTAAACCTCAAAAAATATGTATCTATATATATATATATACATACATATATATATAAAAGGAAAAATTATGAGAGAAAAGAACCGACCTAAGTAACTATAACATCTCAATTATACGTTAACGTCTCTCAACTGTCCTTTCCTTACAAACCCTTTATTCTAATGAATTAAAGAAAAAAGAAAAATACAAGAAAGTGAATAAACGACATAAAAACAACCCTACGGAAAAAGTTTTGAATAAATTTAATTGAAACTGGAAAACAAGAAGCTAAAATAGAAGAATCTAACGCCAGAAAAGAACAGACTTAATTGGCAGGCAGAGGAGAATCATCCCGTGTCTACTTATGAGATATCTACAATTGGAAAAGTTTCTTTCTGGTGCCTTTATAGTTCTATTAATGTTGGCCAACAAAGCTTTCGTTGGTTCTAATTTTTATGTGTGTGTGTGTGTAATATATATATATATACTCGGATTCATAATTGAATTTGGATTGAAATACATATCGGTTGGGAATCAAGCGTTTCATTGGGCATTGATGATTGGTAGGTCACTGATCAGTTGTGGGACATGTCTATCTTCGAGTTATGTAAAGAGTATGGAGCAACCGATCTTAGAAGGTTGGCCTGGCGAGAGGAGTCAATATATTATTTGGATGCATGTAACATATATATATATACACACACACACACATATATATATATATATATATACACTAGCTCGAGAGGACGTGCCTCCCATTATAACTTTTTTTTTTTTTTTTGCATGTTTTTGGTTAAAAAAATTACTTAAAATTATTATCTCCAATTGAACATGAAGTTAGAATCTACGATTCCTTTTTTTTTTTTTTAATTTAAATTTATTGTTCAAACTTATTATTCAAACTTGATAATATTTCAACAAAAAATTATTTGAAAAAATTATTTTTCTATAAAGATATGTTAATAAATATTAATAATTTAACTTAGAATTTTAGTTAAACTTGAACAAATATAGTATTTATTTTTATCTCTAATATAAAAAGGTAAGCATGAATATAGCCAATTATTGTGTTTTAAATTACACTACTTAAAATAGGAAGTTGAAAAAAAAAACTGTTTAAAAAAAAAAACAAACAATTAATGTAAAATCCCGCACACAAGTAGTTGAATAACAAAAAAGTATAAAAGATATTCTCAGTTCTTAGAGAGGTAATGAATTTCGATTGAAACTTTTAAAGAGTAAGTGTCTTTTTATTTTTTAACACATACTTAAGAAAAATAAATTAGTAGGAATTATATTTCTGTAGATTGTGCCAAAATATATTTGTGGGGTCATATTTAAAAAATAATATTTAGACGGTTATTTTCAAAAAATAAAACATTTGAATGGGAAACAAAAAATATACAATAATTAAAAATAAAGTAGAAAAAGCAAAAGATGGAATAAAGGAAAAAAATAATAATAGCAAACGGAAGCTAAGCAATGCATGGTACAGACAATATCATTTCGTAAGAAGTTAAGTAAGTAATTTGTTATTCTTATTTAAAAAAAAAAGTAAGTAATTTGTTAAAGCAAGCAATTAGTTTGAAGAAATCAATGCAATTAAACATATGGAAGTGTGAGGTGTAATAAAAGTAACAAGACATGTGGACTAAATCAAAACTATTGGGTTTAAATTAAGTAAAAAGATGTTCATTTTAAATCATTGGATTGACTCAACTTTTGATTGAAGTGCAGAACTTATTCTCATTTCTCTATATAATTCTTTATATAATTATAGATATATATATATATATATATATATATACAATGACGAAGTCACAATTTATTATAAAGAAAGCTAGTACTATCACTTTTACCCCTTGGCTTGCATTTTACTTCCCCACGATTAACGCTGCAGTTATTTTTTGTGGCGTTTATTTATTTATTTTATTTTTTATTTATGGTAAACCAATTTCATTAACTCCCGTTTGTTTGTTTGTTTGTTTGTTTTAAGCTTTCCAAGTATCTAGTTTTAAAATTTAAATTTCTGATGAAAATAATCGAAACCACGTTTTTCTTGTCCATGCTTTGTGTATCAAGCATTTCTCTCTCTCTCTCTCTCTCTCTCTTTTGTTTTTTTGTTTTTGTTTTTGTTTTTGTTTTTTTTTTTTTTTGTCAAACACAAATCAATACCAGGTCCATTTTTTTTTTCATCCTCCATTTCTTTTGTCCATCCTTTCTCTTTTGGCATCTTCTGCGTTTCGCAAATCAACCAGGTTTTTTTTTTTTTTTTTTTTATCTAACATTTTGTCAAGATGTAATATATATACATTTTTTACATAGCTACAGGTTTTATTTAAAGGACTTTCCTATTTTTGTGAGGCCTGAGTCATTTTAATATAAACCTAACTGTAACAGCGGTCCAATTATTTTAAATTGAAAATCATAAAACCTCAGTTATTATGAAAATGACAAAATCTTTGTATAACGGTCAAATCTCTTAATCAATATATAATCACCAATATCAAATGACCAAGTCTATGTTTCAGAAGCAGATGGAAAAAATCAGGTGGAAAACCGTAGAGGCTCAGTCGATATGAAATGACTCAATCATTACATGTCAGTCAAATCTCCTAACCCAAAAATAATTACCAATACCAAATGGCCAAGTATTTTTTTCAGAAGTAAACGAAAACAAAAGTGCAAATATTGTCAATATTGTAATGACCAAAGCTCCATAAAAACATATTCTAATCTATTGACTCAAAACCAATCATTACAATCAAAATTTCAGTTAGAATCCCTTGACCCTCAGTCAATATGAAAAATGATCATATAATTGGTATCTATTAAATCCTTTAACCCAATATAATTACCAAATGACCAAATCCTTTACAAATTTTATTAGTGGACCTAGTCTGTATTTCTGAAACGAAAGGACACGAAAAGCACATTTGATGTCAATTTATATAATGACCAAAACCAAAAAATATACATAAAAATATTATCGGCTCTTTCAAGCATCAGTTTATTGACTCTTTTTTGGTGTCTCTTGCGTTATGTTTTTCTTACCCATGGTTGAAGACGGCGATTTGCCACGCTTAAGAAGACAATGCCTTTGAGGAGATGGTAGATGAACCGAGTAAGAGGAACAACGACAAAAATGATGGAGAAAGTCGACGAGAATGGAGAGGAAAAGGGGGATTCGTTATTGTAAGATGTTAATCCCTCAAATTTGGGGATTTTCTAATTTTGAATACCAAAATTATGCCTAGAAATTAGGAATTAATTAGATATTCATTTTCCCACCCAATTTTGAGTAAGGGGTATTTTTTGTTAATATGTAAATAAACAAATAAAATATAAAGAGAAATTAACTAATTAACAATATTTTTTTTTCATTTATTAACTAACATGACACAAATTCTTTATTATTGACCATCATAACATAAATTTTAATTAACTTTAGTTTAATTTTGTGTCATGTTAATATATTGTTAATTTTTTATATCATGTTAATAAAATAATTTTAAAATTTATGTTATTCAGATATTTTTTTTATATATGTAAACATAAACACTCTACGTATACTCCATCTTTATTAACTAATTTATTACTAATTTTTACGCAGTCATTCAGGTACTTTTCCCTTAAAATAAGTTGACATGTGGACGTATTTTAAGAGCAGTGCTCCATATATGTAAATAGTGGACCAATGCGTGGGCTCGAGAAATAAAGCAGTCTTGTATCTCAGTAAGCCCATTTGAGACTCTAAAAATTGGGCCATCCAAGGGCCCAACTGGCTAAACACCCAAAGTCGGTTTCGAAGTGTACATTAGGGTTTCTAAGCTCGACCTATAAATACCAGGCAAAGCCACTGAAAGCAAACCCTTGCACTCACATTCTCAGCAGACTCGGCCTTCCTCTGTGCATCTAGGGTTTTGAAGCTAACTCCGGCGAATCGTCACCATGAGAGCTAAGGTAAGCTTTAAGTTTCTGTAACAAAGTTACTTTTCGATCTCTATTACCCCTTTGATTCCTGAATTTTTGTTTTGTTTTTTTTTTTTTTTGGGTTTAATAGTGGAAGAAGAAGCGTATGAGGAGGTTGAAGAGAAAGCGCCGAAAGATGAGACAGAGATCCAAGTAGTTCTTTTAATAATGAATCAGCGTCTGTTTTTCTTTAATCTCCCGTTTGTTTTGACTGTTCTCGTTACCTAATTAGTACCGATTAATGAGTAATAGTGGTTTTCTAGTCGGACAAGTTTCTTTTAATTTCAGTCTGTTTGTAGACCTTATTATTATTGTCATTATTATTATGAGATATGAAACCGTTTTCTTCAACTATATAGCCTGTTCTTTTGATTTTCATGGTTCTCTTATGGTTTTTGTTTAATGGGGTTTTGGTATTTGTGTTTTGTTGCGATTGGAATGAATGGTACTTGGCTTTTCTGTGCGTAATTTTTTTTCTTCAGCGATTCTTCTGAAAAATTTGACTAATAATTAGAACATTGTCTTGGTTTTAAATTGTTTATTTTCCTGATCAATTAGCAGTTTAAATTGAAAACTGATAGAATGTATCAGATAAATTAGCTTGCATAGGAATCATCGTTTAATTTTTATTACAGAGGAGGATTTACTGTCAGTAGTACTTAGGTAAAAAATAAGTCGTATCTTCTTGTTCTCGTAGTTTGTATCGAATGTTGATCAGGAGATTCGTAATCCCCGGGGCTTTGAGAGGATGGGGGTTGTGCTTGAAAGTTCACTTGTTATTTAGCTGTGGATATGTTCATTTCTCACGAGGAATGGATTTTATCATTTATCACTCTTTCCAGTTTCGTATAAGAAATCTTTTAGCAAATGATGTATTGTTGATCAGCAGATGTCAGTCTATTTATGTTGTGTTGGGCTCTATCAAGTTCCTTGAGCTTAATCTTATAGGAATGGTTGTGCGGAATTTTTTTTTTTTCCCTTATCAAAATTCTTGATCTCTCCTTTGCCCCTCTAGGGGGCGGCAATTTGTGTGTGTCCCAAAAGGACTTCCTTTTGTTTCGGAACACGGGTCATGGATTCCTTGTTGTTTCGGAACACCCCCTCGTTTAGAAGCCTATCGCTTTATTCCGAAGTTGCTAAGCGAGGTGTTTGTTTGGCTAGTGATGTATATGTGTGTTCATTGTCTGATGTGTTACTTAGGTTTCTAGTTCTGTTTTAAATGGACCAGTGGATTGTGTTTGAATACTGTGATAACAAAGATTGCTTATGTGACCACCATTTCTTATGGTCTCAGGTTTGGAATTTAGCTTTTCTTTTTAGTTTTAGCGTAGCGAAGGTTGTTGAGGCACTCTTTTAAGTCTATTTTTATTTGGAACATGCGTGCGAACTGGCCAAGTTCATTTGTAACATTATTATGATTGCTGGAATTCTCAAGCAAGGTTCATTTTAGGGGAAATTCCTGACCCAGTTGGCCAACCGAATAATGAGCTCTCAAATTCATGTATAATTTAATTTACTATTGGGGTGTGTTTGAAGGAGAGAAAAGTGGAAGGAAAGGAAGGGTGCAGAGATTCTTCCAAGGATCTTGGCATTCATGGTTGTTTGGTAGGAGAGAAAAAAAAGGAAAAGATTATAAAAGGGACTCCCAATCCCCTTCAAAACACCCAAATGATCTCTCCTCCCAATTTAATCACTTCAAAACATCCAAATTTGATCTCACCTTCCAATTTTAACTCTTTAGGTTATAGACCTCTACCCTGTCGTTTGAGATGGAAGTCCAATTCAACCTTTTCTCTTTGTTCCTTCAATTTTTTTTTTTTTTTTTATTTTATTTTATTTTATCAATTCAATCTTTTCTTTTCATACGTAATTCTCATAGCACATCCATTGAAGTTTATACTATAATTATCTTTGAACATCAGTTCCATCAATTAAAATAAACAAGAAGAAAAAAAAAAAGAAAAATCGACATAACGTCTAAAAATGGAGCCCTATAGGGTAACTTCATACCCACAGAATTTGCCTCATTTCTTTCAACAACTAGAGTCGTACCCAGTTGTTGAATTTTTCGTTTAACAATTGGAATCAAGTGTGTATCAAGAAATTCCCAAAGATTCAGCTCGAACAAACTATTTTATTTGCTGCCAAAAGACGCGGGATGTAATCTATCATTGAGACGAATGACTTTAATCAGTTGCTATTTTTTTGAAAATATTTACTTAATTACTTGAGACATTTTTTATTTACGAGAATATTTATAAGGTGATTTTGCTGCAAATATATTCCGCAAATTAATTGTTAAATTTACCTCAACTTTATTAAAAAAATATGTTTTTTTTTATCATAAGAACTTGAAAAAAAAAAAAAAAAAAAAAAGCTATTTACCTCTTTTTCCCTAGTCTATTGAACTTTTACATCGATTGGCATGCTAAACCACCGCAAATGGCCCGATACTCCCATTGTTTTAATTGGAAAAAAGAAGTAAATAACAGAAACAATTTATTTATTTTTTTGCCTCATTTCTTTCAACAACTTGTTGTTTACTTAATTAATTTTCTATTCACCTAATTAATTTTACTTTAATTATTTTGTAACAATATTATTTACTACAATTTCTCTTTTTAAATGTCTTCTTATATCTTCTTATAACTTAAAAAAAATAATAAAAAAAGAAGAAGAGAGATAATCACTCAAATAACCATTTTTTTTTATCTATTAACCAACATAATACAAATTCCCTAATCTTGACCAACATAATACAAACTTTAATTTAATTTAATTTTGTGTTATATTGGTTTAATATTATTTTTTTATATCATATTAGTGGTCTTTAAATTTGCGTCACCCCTTTCTAATATTAAGACTTGAACTAAACTGAATTATTCTCTACCATTCGCTACTTCATCTGAACTTCTCATTTCGACTTCCTAGCTCGAAGAGCTTTCGAACTGGTCAGCCACAAATAAGCAGAACAGAAACCACCAAAAAAATAAATAAATAAATAAAATAAAAAGAGCAATAGCTGCTTCTAATCATATGGTCCTTTGTGGGCCTCAGAGTAAAGCCCAAACCCAAGCCCATCTTTGGTCCGTAACCCATCAATGTAATTCCTAACCTCTTGAGCAACCATCCTTTGCATGAGCGCAATCAAACACGTCTCCTCCGTCTCCACCGCTCCTCCTCCTTCTTCTTCTCTCTTCATTCCCACGTCATTCTCCGCCGTTGCCGGCACCGGCTCCGGCGCCGACACAACGTTCTCTCCCGGCAAAGATAGCGTCAGCAACGTCTCGATCCCGTCGTTGATCCTCGGCCGCTTCATCGCCGGCTCCGAATTCTGCTCCTCCGGCTCCGCCGCCTCCGCCGCCGTCTCAGACGAAATCGACGGCGATGATGGAGGAGACAGGTTTTTGACACCGCGGCGGCGGAGGGTGGAGTTCCAGTGGTTCTTGATGCCGTTGTCGGTGCGGCCGGGGAGGAGGCGGGCGATGGTGGCCCACTTGTTGCCGTGGAGGGAGTGGGCTCGGGTGATGATGGCGTCCTCGGCGGGGGTGAAGGGGTGGTGCTGTACGGTTGGGGACAGCTGATTGCACCACCTGAGGCGGCACGACTTGCCGGAGCGGCCCGGGATCTCTTCGCTGATGAGGGACCAGTTCCGCGGGCCGTGCTGCTCCACCAGCTTTTTCAGAGCCGCGTCCTCCTGTGGGCTCCACGACCCTTTAATCCGATCTCCGCCGTTCATTAGCGTACCTCCCGTCATTGTCTTCTTAATTATTTGTTGAGAAATGAAAAACCTCTCTCTCTCACTATAACACCATATATATATACATATATTTGTATCACACTCTCTCTCTCCTCCTCTTTCTCTCTCAAGTGCAATGGCGAAACAAAACTATTCATATAGGTTTTGGGTTTTGTTTTTTCGGTTTATAAAATTATAAATTTATTTGCAAAGGAAAAGTCGGTGGTTTCATTCAACCGTTTAAAGGAAGAGGGGTTGTTGGCATGAACTGCAAAACCGCTCTTTTTATATAACGACACTCTTTATCTGTTTTTCTTCTTTTTCCTCTCTTTCTTTTTTAAAATTAAATTAAATTTACGCGTTTGAAATGTTAAACATATCTCCATCTCCATGCATGATCTTGGAAAAACCGCGGGTTTATGAAGTGGGGATTTTTATTTTTTTCATTTTGTTATAACTGACTCTCAAAAAATAACGGCCTCTCTCTCTCTCTTTTTTTTTTTATTTTTTTATTTTATTTTTTTATTTTAAATTTCCCTAGTAGAAAATTGCTGAAATAATCTTTTCAACGTAACCTTACAACTCCGGATCTATGGCGGTCAAGTTACGAAAATTGAAAAATTCATTAAAAAAAAAAAAAGTTACGAAAATTGAATATCAGAAAGGCCGTTATCTGTGGGGCAATCTGAGCCGTTCGATGAACGAAATTTGGAAAGTGTGAATAATTATATGACAAGATGAGATCAGGATTTATGTATATATTATTACGAACGTAACGGATATCTGTTTGGTAGTAGAGGGAAATTGGAGGGAACGTAATGGGGGGAAACAGAGAAGGGGGACGAGAGAAACAGAAACAGAAAAAACTGCTAAAACGGGAAAGGGTAGGGATTAGGGGCGGTGAGGGAGTTAGTTGAAACAGAAGGCACGTGTAGTAGTTGTCAGTTTGTCACCGTAACTGTATACTGTTGCGGGTGTGTAGGTAGGGCTTTACATGGTCCATTTATTTATTTGCCCATTGGCCATGTGGGTAGAGTAGATTTTTTTTTTTTTTTTTTTTTTGACACTACATAGCTTTTCCATTCATGCGTATTTTGACTCGTTATTAAATGAAATTAATTCTTAAGATTTGAACATCGGTTATAAAGTATTTCAAATCTTTTAAATGATGTGACATAATATTATTAATTATTTGTGATACAAAAAAATTGAAAAGAAGATTTGATCTCATACATTATACATATACCTCGCCCAACCAACCTATTAAATTTGAGATAATCCACCTATATATTACAAGTAAATTATTTACCTAACAATCTTCAAAAAAAAAAAAAAAAAAAAAAAGGTAGACGAAATCTTTGTAAAGTATGGTTTAGAAACGAGTATGGAGTAAGGTTTATTATGGAAAGTTGAGTTTTGTATAGTTTTTTTTTTTTTTTTTGAAAGGCTTTTGTATAGTTGTTTTCACTAATAATTTGATTATTTTTTATTTAAAAAAATCTGTTGATTCACTAATAATTTGATTATTTTTTATTTAAAAAAATCTGTTGATTTTAGAAGATTTTTTTTTTTTTTTTGAAATGGTGATTTTAGGAGATTCGATAGTCTTGGATAATTTATTCAATTTTATTATAATAAATTGTAAGTAAATGGAGAATTCATGATAAATTTTATTACTAAATTTTCTAAAATTCTCCTAATAAGTAAATTAAGTTTAAAAACTTGTTTCAATATCTAAAATAAGGTTTTTTTTTAAGGTATTTCAAAAAAATATTTAAATTAAGACCAAAAGATAAAACTATTAATTAAACCTAATTTACTTCTTAAATAGTTTTTTTTTTTTTTTTGAGAAACAATTTCGAAACATAAAAACATCTTAAAAGCCATAAAATTAAGTTTAAAAAATGTCATAAAATTCAAAACATCTCTTTTTGAAATTTTATATACTTTTTCACGTTTTTTTTTTAAATGTTTGTAAATGTATAAAATATTTTATTTGAAATGGAAAACGTATAAAATATTTTGGGTTCATAAAATTTTTTAAATTAGGTTCATAAATTATTTAATTGTTTACTTATTATTTATTTATTTGTGTAATTATCTAATTTAGAATTGAATTTTTTTAGGTAATTATCTAGTTATATTTTTAAATTTATTTGAATTGTTGTAGATACTAAGAATCTACGGTCAAATTTCAACCAGGATTAGATCATAAGAAAATCAACATACAGAAATTATTAAGGTCCTTGGACATCGCATATGAGAATCATAAAACAATCTTAATCGGAAAATGTAAACAATAAATTGAGATAAAAGTAGCAAAAGATAGCAATTCCGATATTTAGAGCGGTTTACCAGTTTACCGGAATTGTATTGCATCCTCTAAGTTTGTGGTTACACTATGAGCCCGTTTGGGGCATGAGTTTAGATTGAAGCTGGGTGGTTCAAACTGAACTGAATCCGTTTGGTTCCTCAGTTCAGCTTCAATCTTTGATTGAACCGTTATACAGTGTCTTGAACTGGTCTCACTGTTGCGAACTCTGGCACCCACGTGGTTTGATTCCCACACCTCGTGAGCGATGCTCGACAAGAAATTCTCCCCACTGTGGCGAGGCAGGGCACGGAAGCTAGTTGGCAACGTCTGTGCACAGCCCACATCTCCTTCTTCAAGCTAGCTGAGGTGAGTTTTTGCCATCCAATTCCCCATCTTCAAGTCATCAAGCTAGAGAGGGTGAAAGCATTGCAGAAAAGGCAGAGGGTGAGTCGAAAAATGGAGAGAAGTTGGTGAAAATAGTGAATGAAGGTGAATGAAATCTGGAGAAAATAACTTGAGAAATTGGGGAAATTTCCAAAAAAATACCCAAGAAATTTGAAGAAATTTTGGAAAAATCTTCTTCTCCCTCTTTCTCTTTTCTCTAACCTTTCTGCAAGATAGATTTTCTCATACTTTTTCCGAAATCTGCTTCCATGGAAGAAGACAACTTTAGCTTATGGTCTGTGTCGGTTTCTCTCCCTCTCTCTGTCTCTTTTTTTTTTTTTTTTTTTTTCCTTCTCTTTCTTCCGTTTCTTTGCTTTTTGTTTTCTATTGTAAGGGGTTCATTTTTTTTATTAGCTATAAATGAAGTAAATTCCAATTTACAAATTAAAAAAAAATAAGCACGGTAACAATTTTAGTTGAAAAAAAAAAAACAGAGAGAGATATATATATATATATATATATATTACAACTGAGGAAGTAAAATAAGGATTAATCATGTAAAATAAGGAAGTAAAATATTTATATATATATATATATATATGAATAGATCAAAATCAGATGTTCGGATGAGGCACTGGAACAATTTTTTTTTTACCTTTTTTCCTTTTTACCTTTTTATGTTATCTTTTTATCTGTCTTTTTATTCCTGTTTTTAGTTCATACTTTCAGATTTGGTATCATCGGTGGCACATGCGGCGGAGATTGAGGTGTAAAAATTCCATTTAGTTAGAGTTTAGATCAGTTACCAAACACAAAAGGCAAAAAAATTGGTTAACTCAATTTTTATACATCCAAACAAGGCACTTGTTTTTTTTTAGTAATGTTAACTCAAACTTTTTAACTAAACACTCAACTCAACTTAAACTTTTCAACTCAAACTTTTTACCAAACACTCACATTTTAAACTAAACTTAACTTAACTCAAACTAAACTTAAAAATTTCAACTTGAACTTGTACACCAAACAGGCCCTATATGAACTTTGAGTACAAAAGTTTACAATTTCTAGGTATATTCTAGCAGAATAACAGTAAAACTTAAGGTCCTCTTAAATGAGAAGGATCTTTCTCTATTTATAGAGGGAATATCGTGGGTCTGGACCTGCATGATGGCAGTGGGCTGTTCCCTACTACTCGAATAATTCGGAACATGTACTAGGATATGGGTCACAATGCCATGATTGATCATGAGCCTAGCAGTTATGGAGATTGATCTCTCATAATTAGTTGTTCTTTGAATATGAATGACGGACGACGAACCGATCATCCGTGACGACCAATAAAAGGTTGAGCATCGTTTATTATTCGTTTCGTTGAACCATGTACCCGCCTGATCCACACTTGGTAAATTTATAAGCCTCAAGGGAATTAAGACCAAATGATCGAGGACCACCATTCGTCGTTCGTCACTCTTCTAGCGAGTGGTAATCGCTTTTGTTAGGCCAAGCCCGAATGTTTGAGATTAGAAGCACTTAATTTGTCATGATTCATTGTTCGTTGATCCCGTGGTCGTGATGACCCAGCTATAACATTATGGGGAGACAAAGTCTGATCCCAACAATTATAAAACTAAATTGGGAAGATTTGAATTTCATAATATATATATATATATAATCTCATTGATGGAAAAATTATGTCATAATTTTCTTAATTTTGGGATCCCCTCTCTCCTTCGCCACGCTCATAACCCTGTGCTCAACCAAACTGTCATTGCCCTCTTTCTCATGGTCGCTCCAAACACCGAAATCACCATCTCGAACACCTATAAACCAAATAAACCTCTCACAACGATAAACATCTCCTCATATATTTTCGCCCAATTTTTTCCATTCACAAAAAGTACGTGAGGGAATGAATCGAAACAGGTTTTTCAAATACAAAGAAGACCTTTTAGTTTCTAAATGCACAAGGACAAATTGAGAGATAGTTAACATTAAGAGGTATAATTATGTAACCAATCCAAAAAGTTAATCATAAATCCCAACCTCAACTGACTACCAAGCTCTACGTCTAACGTCCCCATAATGTCAACTTATTTTCATGCTTTCATCTTATCTCATTTCGATTAGTTTTTGTTTTTACCTTTTAACTTTAATAAATACAAGATTAAATTTGTGTGGATACTTTTTAGTTTGTAATTTCTAAAAACATAAGGACAAATTGAGAAATAGTTAAAATTAAGAGGTATAATCAAGTAATTAACCTAAAACAATAATCATAAATTCCTACCTCAACCGACCTGCACCAAGCTCTGCGTCTAAAGTCCCTATAATGTCAACTTATTTTCAGGTTTTGATTAATTAATTTTTTTTTTTAACTTTTGTGGAATACAAGATTGAATTTAGGGATTCGTGCCCCTAGGCCATGTTATATATGTGTACCATATACTCTTCTAAAAAAATTTGTAATCCAATTGTTATCATGTTATTTAGTGACTATTGGTAAAATAAATAAGTTGGTCCATAGTATTTACCTAGTAAAATTTAAAGTGTGAGATGAGCTATAATCTCACAATGCCAATATAGAATTGACAAAAACAAACAATCTTACAACTATTTTTATTTTTTATTTTTTATTTTTTATGTGCCTTAGAATGGAAAAGAACCTAACGGCTTGTAACATGTGGTACTTACTTTCTTTCTTTTCAAATAATTCATACATGTAGGCATTATTCTAATATAAAACAGATTTAACTTGATTTCTTTATTCTTTTTACACGACACGGTCAAAAAAATAAATAAATAAATAAAATCCTTAAAGTTGTTGGGTTTTTCCTTGCTATAGATGTACATGGGGTGGGTTCTCAGAATCGAGTCTTTGAATTATTGCTTGAAATATCTTTCATCTGGCACGACAGTAATTATACTATTTGAATGGAATGGAATGGAAATTCAAAAGTTGGGGGCCCTATGGCCGCAACTTTCTCAAATTTATGTGCTATAAACACTTCAACTAAAGTTTCAAAAATATTTTGACCGAAAATGAGTGAATATTTGAAGTTGTGTATTTGGTTAAAAATAAATTATGATAGTTAAAATATGTGAAAACTTAAAATGTATTAGGATAAAAAATAATAATATAAATCTAGTTTTGTTTATTTCATTATTCTATGAATTTTTTTTAAATCATCTTATTTCGAGAAGATTTATGGACTTTTAAAATTTAAATTTTTAAAAGAGATTTGGATATGTCAATAGTGATTTGTTTACTTTTAAACAAAAAAAAAAAAAAAAAACTTGAAAAACTTCAATTAAAGTGTATGCTTCAAATGAGCTTTTAAAGTCTTTCTTATTATTAGACATCATAACTAAAGAAATATAGATCTTATTTACGAATCTCATACTCTGAGATTTATTATTTATTTATTTTTAATTAATATGCGATGCTCAACATCATTGTCAACGGTGTCTCCTACCTTATAAAGTCTATAGTTGGAGAGTGATTAAAGGCTATAGATGAAGATTATTTCATCACTTTTCCCATTTATTTAAGAGGGCTCAATTTCTTCAATGAGATATCATGTTCAAACTTCAACCCCACTTTACAGAAACAAATTAGGCAGCCATCTTAATTCTTATGCCATTTTCTCACCTAAAACTTTTTATATGCAGTGTCTGCACTCAGAAATGTCATATCAACCTGGCTTAAATAATACTATTAGTTGTGTACTCTTTACCTGTTTTTGTTGTCGTTTAGGAACTAAAGATTTTACCAGAGAAGGAAAGGCAAGGAGTAAGTATGACAAATAATAGGGTAATGCAGTCTATCTTTTTCTTTTTCTTTATTTTTTTTTTCACCCCTTTGAAGTTTTTCAAAGTACGAATGATTTTCGAAGGTGAAAGGTAATAAGAAAGCATTGTTGCTTTTAAAGGGAAGGAGAAAATTGGTAATACAATATTGAAGTTCACTTCTTTTTTTTCCCTCATAAGAAACCACTTGACATAAAATCAATTATTCTCATGTCTCTTGCGTTTGCACTCAGATTTCCCTCACAAAAAGAACATGCATTGCATGATTGAAGCATCTCTCAAAAGAAAAGTAAACAAAATTAATAAAGAAACCAAAGAATAATAAAAACGTTGTTACATCTTTATACTAGCAGTAAGTCCACTTCCTTATTCATCCCCTCTAATATTATTTGAATCCCTTATTCCCCGTAAAAGAAAACTAAAACCCCATGATTCAATATAGTATCATAAAAATAATTACAGATATAGTCTGACAGTAAATCCAAAAATATATATAGAAAATATATAGCACCAGGAAGTGTTAAGCAAATTTATTTATTTGATAAATCCACATTCTTAATATACGTGTAATGTTGAGGTATATAATCAGAAGTCCTTACTCCCAATTCAAAAATAAAGTAAAATTAGGTAATTAACAAAATGAATAAAACACATGATTCAATATAAGACTGAAAATTTGATTTCATAAACAACCTAACAGTAAATTCATACCTAATTTCATCACAAAATATTAGAGTTCAAAATCCCGCATTCGTAAATGACAAATAAATAAATAAATACAGCACCGGAAGATATTAAGCAAATTTATTTATTGATTGCAATGGGAATTGGAAGGCAAGAAGAACCTCTGCCTCTTGCTTCTAATGCGACAATTAGATGCCATAGATTGTGAAGCAATTTTACTCAAAACTAATTTAAGTGACTGTTTTAGAGTGTTTATGCAAACACCTTGTTGAGTATCATCCTTAGAGCAAAGGATGAGAACGCTCTTGATCCGTCCACCGATACTAGCCACATCGGCTCGGACTGCGGTGAGTTTTAGGCCTTCGAGGACCCGAATGAGCTCGGAGAAGAGCTCCGGCCGGTCGTCGCAGCAAACCGATGCCCTTATGTAAATCTTGTTGTCACTGCTCTTGCCCATGTTGTTGTTTGTGATGTTCACATTCACATCTTGATCGGAAAGATCACTGTCTATGATTATCTCATCAACTTCTGTTGGAACTGTCAAGGATTTTCCCACTTCCACTGCTTTTCTCTTTAGATCCTTCACTTGATCAATCACGCTTCCCAACAAAGCTGCCTTGTCCATCTGCACCACAGAAAGACACCCAAAAAAAAAAAAAAAAAAAAAAAAAAAAGGAAGCCGTTTTTTAAGACAAAAACCCACCAAAAATAAACTCGTCTAGTTTGTGTGTTTGTCTAAAAATGGGAAATGGGTATTGGAGTAAACATCCACCCAAATTAACACATACCCAATACAACTTTTTATATTTGATCTCACTTACTCAAAACATGAGATCACACATCATGGGCAATAATCTATATCTACCAAATCAAGATATCTAGTCTTGTTTTGCTCTAAAATCGATCTGCATGCTAACTGTGTATCAGGGCGATAATCTGAATTTACTGAATCAAGATGTAAAGTGCTATACTTCTCTCTAGGCTCTCTAAGATCGATCTGAATGCTCGTTAGGATAATAATTAAGCTTCACACAATTAAACAAAAGAAGAATAATATACCTTATCGGATTTGGGGATGAGTTTCCTAAGAGTTGCAAGCTGTGCATTAATTCTGTCCCGACGTCGCTTCTCCGCTTGACTATGGCTCTTAGAAGCAGCCAAAGCTTTATCCTCCGCATAAGACTGATCGATCGGTATAGAAAGCGAAGGAAATCCGCAGAATTGGAAGGCTGTAGAGGTTGATGATACATGAGAATTAGGCAGATGCCATGGAATTAACAATGAAGACTCATCGGAAAAGTTGTCGCCTTTGGGCTGCTGAAGGTGAGGAGGAGAGGAATGGTGGTGGTGGTGGTGGTAAAGATTTTCCATGGCGGTGACGAGTAAAATGAATCAAAAGTCATCGTAAAATCTCCACTCCTTGCTTTTTATCTCACATCAATAAGCTTAGCTAGTAGTACTGTTTCGAAAGCACTAATAGTAACATGATATGGTGATATTCACTTCTGATGGTGATTGGCTATATCCACAAGGACCTCTAAAAAATAGAATTTTTGCCAAATGAAAATTGTGCTTGTATTTATCCATTTGTCATTTCAATACTGGAGGATTTTGCAGTGGGGTACGTAAGACACATTTTTAAACTATAAAGAAATCATGTAACGAAATTACATCATATATATTAAAACTTATGATTATTTGAACCTGATGAAAATCAGTCGGTTTAGAATTCTCGTTTAATATCATTAGTTTTTTTTTTTTTTTTTTTTTATAATTGGTCCTTAATAAAGTATAAAAACAAGCAATGACCCACAAGAGAAATTGAAGATTGTCCTTTGCTAGAGCATTAATACAAATGCTGGCTGAAGTTTGGACAAAAAATCAAACGGGAATGCATAGGGAGTTTCTCTGAGAATTGAAAAACATATAAATTGACCCACAAAGTGTACAATCTTTCAAAATTATTAATAATTACAAAGCTCTTTTGCATTTTGGACTATATTTCCCAATCACTTCTTTTGTGCTTTCATTCTTATCCATGATATAGTTTATTTTCTTCAAGTAAATCCATTAGTGTTTGGTTCACCCATTTGAATTTAAATTTTTCAACTCAATTTTTATCTTTTTCTGAAAATATTTTTTATTTTTTCTGAAAAAAGTCAACAAAAATTATTATTGAAATTTAAAAATATTAACTAACTCAAACAACAAAAATTGTTTCATTCTTTTAACATAACAAGTTTTTTCCCCCCCTTAATTTATGCGGCTCAGTTTGTCCACTTTCACAGGCTTTTTCGTTTTTGGGTGGAGAAACAAGATGATAGTCCTACTTCAGAAGCAAACAAGAACGCTTAAATCAGAATCAAAGCATTTTCACTCTTTGTAGGACCATATTTAAAAAAAATTAAAAAAAAAGAAAAAAAGAAAAAAAAAAACTCTCACCATAAAGACGACTTTAAGGATTGACACGACCCCTGATCAACCACTCACTTTGCCAACTTCTGTTTACAGAAAAACAACTTTGTGTGGTGTTTATCACTCCCGTGTTGTTTTCTTCTTCTTCTTTTATTTATTTATTTATTTATTTGCTGATCAGATCAGATATATTGATATAATAGAGAAAATGGCAGTTTTTTCTGGGTCCCATTTGCTTCTACTGTTGTTACTAAATCATATCGTCGGCAAGATATGTAGACAAAAAAGAAAATGTGCCAAACCAAGGTCTTTCTTCATGATTGGAACCAAAAAGAGCTCGGCACGGGTGGTACTCGGTGTGACACGCACCCACTTTCTATCAGTTGTAATGCTAACACCATTGGTGCGTCCAAGCATTTCTGGACCTAAAAACAGGCATGTCAAAGACGCGTTAATGGATTAACTTGTCAGCCTAAGTTCTCGATGACTTTGGATATGGTAAGATCCGTAAAGATTCAGCAGATCTTGCAAAGAGAAACTTGTGTGAAATGATTGGGAAGAACCACGATGAAAATGTGCCAAACCAAGGTCGAATGGCTCGGAAGTGGCGGCCCGAGGTTTTTGGCAACTTGGTTAACGACAAAGGACAGAAAAATAGAAGTTGGGTTACTTAAAAGATACGATAACTATGAGAGATCACGACAAAAGGAGGCTAATATCACGGGCACAACAAAATGGTTCATAAAAACCGAGCCCTCAGACTCAAAAGTAAGTACACGGTTTAGTTTTGAGCTTTTCAAGTTGTTTTAGATCAGAAATCTAGGGACGAGGTTTAAAGATTTGAATTGCCTTTTCTTTTCTTTTCCTTTTGGTCATATCAATGTTTTCGAGAAGATCTTGTGATCCAAAATAATTTTGACATTAAAAAACGGGCATTACCACTATGTTACCTACTCCAAATACAATGATTTGAATAGCCTTTTGTCATATCATAACTCAATTTCACAAAGACAAACAGCTAGGAGAACTTCATAGTAGGTATTGCACGTTTCTGAATCGGTAGATTTTGATCAAACTTTGGTCAAATTTTACACACTATTCGATGCTGACACTTGTGTTGATAGAATATCACATTTCAGATCTGCTTATAACCGCAAATGTTGAACACCACTGCAAATCTTGACTAAGCAAATTTTTGTACACTGACTGCGTACATCTATTGCCCGCGACAAGAGTTTTATAACATATAGTCGACGAGCACCGAATACCCGTAATCAGGATACAAAAACAGTGTATGAATGCATCAAGAAGGTGGCTTGTTCAAAATTGGTGGAACCCCATCGACAGTCTCAAGTTTTAGTATTCGTTGAAATGGATGGCGCCAACTTTCCACACGAGGTATGTTGTAGCAAACATCACGGTGCTGATGAAGACGAATGAGAAAACGATGAAGAACAAATCGGTACCCCCGGGAAACTGGAAAGTGAAGCCCTGCTGTGACAACCCTCGCTTGCTGTCGTCGAGCATATTTCCAGGGGCTTCAGGAAGCCCCTTTTTCTTCCCGCGATCACTCTCTCTAAGGGCATCTAGTACTTTGCTTCCCATGTCTGGTTTAGATGCCTTTGATTCTGTGTTGTAACGATTGAGAACCCTGGCTGCCCTTAGTCTCTCCCTCGCTGTCAGCGGAGATCTCTTCGGTTTCTCTTGCTGGTTAGTTGATGGCGATGTCTCTTCTGGATTTAGAGAAACTGGTGAACCATTGGAAGCCTCAGAGGTTCGAGGCAACGACTCGTTGTGAGTACTAGTTGAAATTTGATCATTGGACAATAATGTTTCAGCATTTCCAGAACCACCATCACTGGTTTCTGCGGTGAACCGATCCCCTCCAGCGACTGAAAGACTGAAGTCCCATCCTTTTCCCTTTACAAGTCTCCTCGACCCCAATGCTCCCAACAAGGATTTTACTTGGCAGGCCTTGGATATTGAAGCTCCACTAGAAGATTTTGAGACATTCTGGTACTTGACTCGTAACTTCTAAAGAAGAAACAAAAGTAAATTACCAATGACTAATAAATCCAGAGATCTTTTCTGTTCATCCAGAATATTAAAAAACAAATGCATGTCGAAAATAGCAAGACCTTGAACCAAAAATGATCATAAGCAGAGTATAATCAAACAACCACATCTATTGTCGAAAATGCAGCTAACTACATTCTTTACGGGAGAAATGAAAAGGTTATAATCAGTTTTGTCTGCTTTTAAGAGTCAACAAAAATTATAACTAGTTTTTGAAAAGTCAACCAACTTCAACCTAAAAATTCCATTCCAAGCCGGTGTACCAAACGCAAGCTTGGTCTCAGAGAAAGACGAAGTCTTCAATGTAAGAAATTCCCTCCTGAGTTTCGCAGTAAACTCCGCGATAAACACGTTATCATCCCAAGAGTTGCTATAGATTAGCTCAACTCACTGATATTTTGTTTTCCCTCAATAAACTCTAGAGTTAGTTTGGGCCTTTCGAAGTGGATATTGTTACCGTTCAACCACTTAAGGGGATAGAGTAGCTTAATCCGGTAGGGTCAAGTCACGGGATCTAGGAGATTACTTTCAGCTGATCATTGGTCAAGATAATGAACAAGGAATCAAAAGAGAACAAAATTAGCCTCCAATTACAGAAGAAAGTTTAAGACCGAGCTCCACAACTAAGCATATCGTTCTCCCCACCATTGGCACTTCCTTCTATTCCAAAACATACTGTTTATCGGTATCGGAATCGGCACCACTCTAGTTGCAGGGCTAAAAAGGATTCAAATATTCCGGGTGATGATTTCTACAACCTGAGAGAAAATGTCTAAAAATTTCTCTCCCAAGAAAACTAGTTAACTTAAGCCAGAGAACAACACAATACTCAGTACTTTCTTCCAATTACGATATAAACAGAGATAGGTTTCTACTAAAATTACAGCACTTATTAAACACAACGCGTTGTTTTCTTTTCTACCATGCAAAGGGAATTTTTTTTTTTTTTTCCTTCTCTCTTCTTTCAAGTTTCTCAGGTCCTCCAAAGTTCATTTCCCACTTTGATGCAAAATTTGTTCACACAACTCCCAAGCAAACAGACCTCTAAACAAACGTAATCCAAACATTTTGACTACCACCAACAAGAAAACAGGACAAGACAACTAAGTTTTTCACAAAAACCCAGATAAGAAAACAGAGAAAAAAAAAATGAGAGGAGTTAAGAACAGGAAAAGCTTTACCGTTGAACTGAGACCAACGACGGAGTTCAATGAAACGGCCATTTTTGTGGTGTATTTGTGTTCTAAGGGACAACCATTTGGAAAAACAAAAAAGAAGGAAAAGTGAGAAAAATGGTTTTGGGGAAACTTAACTGGCGATAAGGTGAGCGGCTCCCGCAATCGAAAGAAATCCTCACAAATCGGCCATCTGGACTGACTGCCGTCTCAGCGCGTGTTTAGCACGCCGATTTCAATGGGCTTTCTTTTGGGCCTGAAATAGTGTCATTTGTGACATTCTTCTTCGGAACAATATTTTATGTGTAGATTTTGCTCTTTTTTTTTTTTTTCCTTTTAATTTTAGATCTTGCAAATTAAAATGCATAGCTACAGTAATTTCTTTCCCTGTTCAGAAATTATGACATACAACATATTTTATAGATACTTTTAAAAATTATATTAAGTTTTTTAAAAATGATAAATTACAGTAGAAACATCACGAAAAAGATTTTCACGCTCGTCTTAGCACAAAAATTTCACGAAAATATATTGTGTCTGTTATTTAGCATGAAAATGTCGTAAAAAAGTTTTCGTATCCATCTTTTTGACACTTCATTAATCCATCCACCACTCTTTTTTTAATTTTTTCTCCTATCAATCACACTCTAATAGCGGTACTAAAATGAATTAAGATTGACTAACTAAACAATAGGAATATTGTTTCCTAAAGTATGTCTAGAACTTACACAAACTAAACGTATCATTATTTGATATTGTTGTGATATGCACACTCTTGCTTATATCAAACTAAAAACACTACAATAGTGGTACCAAAATGCCACTAATTAAATAATATCAACATTTCCAAACAAAAAAAAAATATATATATATATAATTATAAATATAATCGTGTGTTTTCCAAGAGTGCTCTTCCAATCAGCGAGGCAAGAAATGGTTCGACAGTCGCACACTTAATCATGTCGTCGGTAAACCGCGCCGGCGGTCGAAGACGTGCCACGGAGAATCTGACCACGTGGTCGTGATCATTCTAGGCTTCACGTGGTTGTGTTCTTCTCCAAGCACAACCCTGGCAAAACTTCGCTAAACTACAATGACTAAAGTTGATCACATTGTTCCTCTGAGCCGCCAGCTCTCTCAGCTCCACCAACTTGGGCATGAGCCAGCCGTGGTCCTTCTCCATCTTCTTCGCCACCTTCGCTATTCCATATTAATTGATCATGTTCAATCAAATCTAGTCAGTATATATATGGATTAGTTAGTAGCTGACAATATTTAACAAAACTTTAGATATTTTATTAAAAAGATTACTTAAATCCCTTTAATTAATAAATGAAGTTTAAATGGTAATATATATGTATGGATTTTTTATAACAAATAATTTTACGATAATAAATATATGGTCATGTATTATTGATAATTTGTTACGTACCTTTAGTGAGAAGAGATCTGCCCTTTGCGTAGTTGAAACTGCGATCGGCCGAAAGACTGACGACAAGGTTCCTCCGACGTAATTTGAGGCGGTAGATCCTTTGGATGTGTTGGACCCATTGTTTGGTGTGGGACTCGGATTTAGCATAAGTGGTGGTTCTGGTGAACCTGTTGTTAATGTTGTCAACCCTAACCATGTACTCGTCTTCGTTTTCCACACGCTCAATGCTTATCTCCATGCCAATTGGGGTTCTTGTGATTTTTTTTTTTTTTTTTTGCCTTCAATCTAGTTTAGTTTGGTGTGTTTACATGGGGAACGTATTTCAGGGTTTGTTTTTTAATTTGACTTGGTTGGTTTGATATTGTTGTTTGAATCGCCGTGCTTTATATAAGTACTCATTTTAAGCCACTGGGCTACCCTAGTTGGTGAGGGATCGGAGTTTGGGATTTGACAGCCATAAGTCTCAGGTTTGATTCTGAATGGGTATAAAAAATGAGTAATAGGTTGGTTTAGTAAAAAGAGGGGTGTACGTGGGGTGCTTATATAATATGTACAAGTACTCTTTTTTATTTATTTTTTTAAGATTTATTTAATATATATAAGGATTTTTTTGTGGGAGAATTTATTTACGAATTCATGGGTAAATGATTTTTTTTGAGAAGTTTTTTAGTCAATGACCAAAATATTTTAAAAAATTAGAAAAATCAATTGTTTTTTTTTTAAATTGACTAATTGATCATTAGTTAATTATTAATTGATTAATGTTAAATAAATTATGGATTTTCCTGAATAGAAAAATTTTGGCATTAATTAAATAAGTATTTTAAAAGAAAAATTAGACTGGATGGCCTTTTTTTTTTTTTTATCCCCAATCTAATAGATGACTCAACTTTTTTTTATTTAAGAAAATAGTCGTTTGTCATTTTTCAGATTTGGTCAATCAGTGATTGACTATGAAATTTGATGATTTATGTTATGGTTAATTAGTGATTGACCGTAAATCAATCACTGACTGATTTTAAAAAATTGATTTAACTATTTTAGTAAAAAAAAATGATCTTTTAACTAATTTTTAAAAATTTCGAACATTTATTAAAAAAAGACTATTTAACTGTAAATCCATTTTACAAACTACTTATTTATAACATATGAGGATTTTGTCACTTCATGTTTGTGACTTTGCATAACCATATAGAAGACCAAGCCTCTGAAATGATAACCAAGAGGATTGAACTTCTCCTCTTACAGTGAAGTCTAGTTTAAAATTATATTTAAGTTATGATTGGAATCACAAAAGATCTCAAAAGTAAGAATCACAGAGTATATAACAAAACAAATCAAAGGAATTCTCCGAAGAAAAAAAAAATCGAAGGAATTTTGGTCCATCTCTCTCTCTCATGTATAAATTTTCATGTTATAATGCTAGAAGTTCGAGCATCTCAAACCATCAAAATGTAGTTCTTGTGGTTCGATTGCACCCCCAAGTATTCCATATTACAAAATCATGAAAAGCAGTGAAAAACGTCTCTATAGCTCTACGTAAACTTAGTATTTGTACATGTGTTATCAGTCTATCATTTCAACGTGTGGTTTAGAATTGGTCGAATAGCAGCTTTGAAATCTTCATAAAATCTCTGTTCCGAAAATCTGCTAGCTCGTTTCCTGGCTGCTGAAGCCATCTTGAGCCTCTCGGCCTCTGGCATTTCAATGATACTGATGATAGCATCTGCATATTCATCCACAGTGCGGGCAAGAAATCCGGTTTTCACTCCATCTTCTTCCAAAACAATGTCCATCTTTGGGCCAGCAGAATTATGAGCTGAAGCAGCAACGAAGAAAAACGAGGTAGGTCAGTGCGCATGAAAAGCATTAAAATGAACCAGAATGAATATGAACTTTCTTGTTCTAATGACAAGAGGTGCCTACCTATTGGGATGGCGCCCACAGCCATAAACTCTACGACGCTAATGCCAAAGTGTTCATCGGTCATGGAGTGGATCCCAGCGATAGCACCTCCCAAAAGTTTCACCAAATCCCTTAGGATATCAAAATTAACTGATATTAAGAAAGAGTACATAAATCCAACCAGGGCATCGTCAAAATACAAGAGAAAAGGTCCAGAAATAATGAGTTCGAATGAAAGTAAAATTATAGCCTGCTAGTACATTGATGATCGCTGTTGAGTTAGTATTCATCTCTTTCAAGTTTCAACAGCTACATTGTGTGATTCTAAGTTGTTAAGAGTTTTTCTTTTGGGCCTTAACAATAAGATGAAACTGACCTACATATAATGAGGTAACAAAGCAATAACCACAGAAAATTCGAATATAGGGAAAACCATTCCATTACTCTTATGGGAGCCAATCAAATGAGCTCCAGAATATCATAGTTTCTCATGGCTTTTCATTCTCAGATATTCACCCAAGTGGTTCTGAATGTTTTTCCTGTCACACGTATAACTAGAAAGACTAAAACATGCTGAGCAGAAGTCCAAGGCACAGACCTGTATGTCACATTCTCGTGGAATTCTACATCTGTGTTGACCTTTAATTCAACTGCTCTATTCTTCAAATTCTGTAGTCTTTCCTCGTCTGATTTATTTCGACAACTGCCAACAAACTGGAGCTTAGGTATTGGCAAGTTGGCGTCTAGTCTTCCTAGTGCAACAGAAAAGGCCTCAAGTTGGAGAGTGTGCGCCTGAGACAGAAGAAAAGTTACAAAGGGTTTTGTGCTAACAAGGAAAGGCCTCGTAAATGAACGGCCAAAATATTTAGTACCTTCTTCTCATAAGATTTATGCCCACCTTTTCTGGACGAAATTGAGCAACGGATATAATCTTGGGGGGTTTAGCTGGCCTTTCTAAAGGAAGTACCTGTTTCAGTAGATGCTAATTAAAAACCCACATGTAATTTACAACAAATATCAAGATAATTGTTCGAAAAGTAAAAATTGAAAAGTATGCCTCCAACAAAAAATATTTAATTGAAGCACAGAAATGATGGTGATTGTCAGGACTTTTAGCTTGATTGCACCACCAATTCAAATAACTCAATGCAGGACTTGCTACGAAGATTCCGTCCAGTCACGTAATGATTTTCTGACATAATTCTGTATAAAAACTAGAAATAAAAGATTACAAACCTGAAGTCCAGAGGTATCACAAGGAGGGTAGACTCGCTTTGTACGATCTGGGATCTTCCAAAGCTTCTCAATGTGAGACCGAGTCCATGAAGAGTTGACCATGGCAAGATGGGCACAAGATCCTACAAATCCATACATCCAGCTGAAGATAGTATAATAGATGATTTTGATCCTCGATAGCCAAACACTGCCACAAGAGAAGAATTATCAGGTTTTAAATTAAAGCAGATAAGGTAATACAAATTTTCTCAATATTACTGAAAATCCTCAAGCTAACATCCATGAAGAGATGTTTGAAGAAATGCAAACACCTAGTCCTGAGCATCCATGGCTGAAACAACGGTAGACAGTTGATGGTAATAAAGGTATAGGATTGACATTTTTCATGAGATCCTGTAATCCACTTCAACGTGTTTGACCAAAAAAATTAAAATTGGGCTAGAATCAACATGCAAAAGCAACCTAACTACCATAAGTCAAACCTTCGAGAAATAAAGGCATTCTCTATCGATATTTTAAAGTCTAACAACACATATCTTCAACATTATGACCAGATAATTAGGGCAACGAGAGCAGAGTATTCGTAAAAAGTCGATTCAAACCTTCGGGCAATCAAGGCATCATTATTGTACATCGAATTCCGATCACGAACACGAGATAGCATGTCTAAACTGATCGTGGGATAATGAGTGTAGCAGATGACTTTGCATCCAAATATCCGGGCAAGTGGATATGTAAAAGCGTATCCACTAGTATCAATATAATATAGAGGGGTGAAACTGCTCAAAGCTTCCCATGCGAGGCATACGGAACCAAGGCTTTGCCCGATCATGGTGAACCGCGGATAAGTAGATTCTTCAACCCACTTCCTTTTGTACAAATGCACCACCTGAGCATGGAAATATCAAACATTCAAACGAGAAAATCGCCGAATTTCCTAATTTGTGACAGATCAGTCAGCTTAAAATCTTAATATATCCAAGGTTTTTGAAATAATCTCAACCAAAAACTATAGTTATTAAATATCCTACATCTCCACACAATATATATATTGCTGTTAAAAGAGCTGATTAACCCAGGAAATGGTTTCCATTTTTAATGAAATTAGACCAAATTTTTTTCATGCTACTGTTTCAGTGGCTAATTTCTTATAAATCATAATACACGAGACTTGAAATGCAAAAAAGAAATTTTACAGTTACATAACTGTCTTTTCCTTTCTGATTTTATGAGCAATTAAATGTTCTGAGAACAGATTCTAGCAATAAGCTGAACAAATCAAAATTACATAAACACAATCACAAAAGTATATATACATATATATTGGGAAAATCATTAAAATGCAATTACCTTGGGTGGATGAATGAGTTTGACTCCGAACCGGTCAACGGCACGAGCCATCAAGGTCTGAGGCGAGGCATCGTGGTCGCCAGTGTAGACGACGCAGTCAAGGTCAGGGCTTTCTTCCTGAACGGCCTTGACGGCGCACCAGAGAACTCTCTCTCCGCCGCCGCCATCGTTGGTGTAGGGGTGGAAGAAACCCACGGCTTGTTTTCTGCTCCTTCTGCCATTGATTACGTGCGAAACGAATCGAAGAGGTAGGGCTAGTACTGCGGAGATCAAAGCACAGAGGAGAATTCCGTTCGCCATTAAAGTACGGATTTTGGATCGCATCGGAGTTGCTCAGGATGTGAGACGACGAGGATCATCAATGGCGCAGCCGTATATGGCAAGTATGGAGTTATGCAGTAAATTGAAGTTTGGCCTCTGAAAAAGGGTTAACTACACTCACGTCCTTGAGTTTTATCTAAATTACGAAAGAACCTCTTCAACCCATTTTTTTTCCCAGTTCTAAAAGAATTATGCAAATTTTCTACTAAAGAAATCAGAGAGATTTTTTTTTTTTTTTTTTAACAAAGTTATCCGCTAAATTTATAGCATAGTTATAATTTCCTTCTGAATTTTTAATTTTATTAGTTTATATCTGAAAATTTATAAAGATATAACAAACCATCATGCTTAATTGCTCATTGATAATATGTCTAAAAAAAATTGCTCACTGATAATATTATAATTTATTTCTTTTGACAGATCTTAACATGTGACTTGTACATGTATCATTAATCAATGAATGAATATTCAATTTTCTTTATCTTTACCCAATTTACTAGGATTGGGATCTTTAAATAAAATTATAAATTTTGAAATTAATATTGTTGAAATGTAAATTATATTAAAAAAAAAAACTCTCATGTCATTTATAACGACCAAAGTGTAAGTTATATTTTCCATCAAAGAATTAACAACAGTATCAATGAGGTGGTTTGTTATTAATTTATAGATTTAAGACGACAAATTATCAAAATTTAAATTTCAGAAAAAATAAATAAAATTATTGACCCGTTTGGTGGAGTAGTTTGAGTTGAGATTTTTAAATTTCAATAATAAATTTTTTTAAATTTTCAGAAAAAACAATTTTTTTTTGAGAAAAAGACAAAAAAAAAATTTAAGTTAAATAATTTGAACCATTCAACCAAACACCCCTTATATGATAAGTTATGGGAGTAACAATACAAAGCCTTCTACATACAATGCCCTTCTATTATTTTCACAGTTCCTTTTTTTCCCCTTTTGGAATGATGACTTCCACTTTATTAGTTTTTAAAAAGAACAATTTCCAAATTTTAAGGTCTGACACACCCTGAATTCTGAAATCTCATTCCGCTCTTAGGGTGGTTGTTTTTGTAAGTATAATCTATGTTTCTGTCTTTTATCTTTTAACCTGTCGTTTTCTGTTCCTGCGTTATGAGGTCTTCTTGCAACCGCATTGTCGTCCTTTTTTTTGTTGCTGTCGTATTAACTTAGTAAGCACTACGTGGTTTACTGATTTTGCTGTCGTTTACCTTTTGATGTCGTTGAGTAAATTTTGCAGTTTATTGTCGTTTCCTCCTTCCATCCCTTTTTCCCTATTTGTATTTAGCCTTCTTGGCTTGTCTTTTTTTTCTTTCTTTCTTTTTCTTATATTTTTGCTAATTTTTGTCCACTCATTTCTATTCTACTAGTAGAGAGGGCACGTCCGTCTGCACGTGCCTTTTTTTCTTTTTGAAATAATTTTTTTTTTACTATTATTACATCTATTTGTAGTTATTTCTCTTTTTTTTTAATTTATCTGACAATAAAGAAAAATCAATGATTTAAAAGAATCTTGTAAAATAGTAGTTGAGAAAAAAGAATATTTGAAACTATAAGAAATTTGTTTTCCAAATTTGCACAAAATTAATCTTCCGTATAATTTTATTCTTTGTATTTCATTGATCGATTGTTTGCTCTATTTTGCTACTGTTCTTATTGTGAATTGAAAAAATTGTTCCAACTATCAATATCTCTTTCAATGGTTTTCTTTTATTTTTCAAAAAACTAATAAATACTAAAGGTTTTTTTTTTTTTTTTTTTTGAACTTGGGATTAAAGTTATTTTTTTTTTTAATTTCTATTTTATTTATTTTTTATTTTTTTATTTTTTGTAAATAAACGGTGAGAAGACTAATAAGAGTTTGCCTGTTACTGTTTCTCATCTTTCTTTGGGCAAAATTGTTTATCTTTTTTTAGAACCCTTTTTTTTTTTTGCTGAGAAAATTAAAATTATTTGACAAGTGTAAAAAAATGATAATACAACAAAAAAAATAGGTTTAAATGAAATTAAAAAAATATATGATTTTTCATTTTTTTTTCTTTTGACTGGAAGTATCTCAGGAATTATTTCTACCAGACCATAAAAATAAATGACCTGTAATCAATGGTTGTGAAGGAAGTAAAAGGAAAGGGAAAAAATTGGAGTGACATTGAAGAATTGTCGGAGATAGAAAAAAAGAAAAAAGAAAAAAGAAAAAACCAAAAAAGAAATGGCAGACGTAAGTAAATGGGGAGGCTTTCTCTTGACAAAAAACGAGGAATATTATTTGTTATGGGAGTAAATATTGTACTTGATAATAAGGATGACATTCTTCGTATAATTTGAAGTAAAAAGAAGGTCTTTTTCTTTCTTCTTAAAGTGTCGATACCATTCCTCAAAAGCAAACATCAATTTCAAAAAAAAAAAAAAAAATTTACATGTGTCACTAATAATAGGGAAGATAGCAAGTGTCTTCTAAGGTCCCTATTTACAAAAAGTTAGGAAAAAGTAAAATACCAAACCCAAAAACTTTGCTTTGTTTGACATTAAGATTCTACTCCAATTAAACTGTAATTTTTTATCTCAATTTTTTTCTTTTTCTAAAAAATTAATAAAATTTATAACTAATTTTTGAAAACTCAACCAAGTTTAACTTAAAATTTCCAACTAAATTAGCAAACGTAGGCTTAAATATCAGTTTCAAGAAGCCAAAAATATTCACTCACAAACGTGCCAGTAAAGAGCAGAATGGCTAGTGCATTATTTGGGCATCCGTGCTTTTTATAAATGTTATAGATTCCATTGTAGTTTTTAAGTCTTTGATTTTAGTGTTGTCGTTTTAATAGTATTACCATGCTCTCCTCAAATTTGTGGCGCTTTCAAATTTATTCTGGTTTTTGTGTTCTCGCCTCTAATTAAGCAGTCAGTTCCATCATCATTCATGCATGCCTAGAAGAAAAAGAAAATCGCAAACAAAGCAACAACAGAAGTCAAATCATACTGGAAAAACTCCTTGCAAACTACAGTAAATTAAAAAAAAAAAAATTCGTACACGACAAATTGGCGAGCTGGACAAGTGTAACTACTAAGTTCACCAATTTAACAAAAAATGAGGTTAAAAAAACAAAAAGAAAAAAGATAAGGAACAAAACAAACACAGGCAACTTTTGGATAAGTCGAAAAGGCGGCAATCAAGCACTATGTAAATTATATGAATTGTGGAAACAGACCACAACAATGCAATCAGCATGTTGTGTTTCAAATTATGCTCCGGGTAGTTCTGGAAAAAAAAGAAAACAAAAGAAAAGAAAAAAAAGAGTGAAAATTGTACAGTGGAGAAAATCCCAAGCTAGCTCTCACCAGCAGCCAAAAATTAAAAAAAAAAAATCCCTCTCCTACCAAAAGAATATTACATAAACATATCGACACACCCCTAATAGCGAACAAAAAAGAATTATTTGGACTGCACCTTTCAACCCCATCAAAACAAAGAACCAACAGAAAATGGCACAAAATTATATTAGAAGTATCTCCTAGGTTGCGCTAACACCTAGAAAAAACCAAGGCTTCCAAGTGGATCTGCAAAATGAATTTGTCCTGCCACATCTCAGTAGCTGCTGCCCATTGGTGGCATGCCAAAGGGTGGCATTGGTGGCATCCCCATTCCGCCCATAGGAGGCGGCGGCGCAAAACCTCCACCCATTCCTGGTCCTCCCATTCCCGGCATTGGCGGTGCAGGCAAAGCAAGAGGCAACAGCTGAGCATACATGTTCTGCAGCAGAAAACAACATACAATGAACAGAAGAACACACAAGTAGCTATAAATTAGATCGGTATTAAGGTCCCACGCACGGATCGGATGCAAAAAGGAGCAGTGATATCTGCAAAGAAAACAGAAAAGCAGACTAATTCAAAGTTACCTGCTGTGCAATGACGTCCTTCTCTTCCTTTTCTTTAGCCTTAACCTCATTTTGAGCTTCAATTTTGTACTTGACAAGTTCATCAACTTTACCTGTATATTCACGGATGAACTGCAAAAACAAACAGAATGATCAAGTAAATACATAATTTAAAGTATGAAACATCCATGATCCATCTAGATACCCAGAAAACCATTGATGCAAATTTCAAACATGTAATTGTTGAAAGCACAAAGCGACCAAACAACCACCACCTGTAGTAAAAAATAAAAAATGAATAGACAAAAAAAAAAAAAAAAAAAAAAAAAAAAAAAAACAAGGTTTGTTACCTGCAACAGATAAGGGAAAGCAAAGTCAATCATATTGTTCATCCAGGCAAGCTCAAGGGCAACATCCACCCGAATCAAATCATAGCAAACAAAGAGACATGACGCAAAGCATTCCTTCTTCCCCTGTAATCAAAATGAGCTATTAGTTCAAGTCATCCTATAAATTATTTGCAGTCGTTGCACTCTCAGCATCTGCCTCTAATATTTCATTTAGGGAAAAAAAATCTTAATGAACTAAATACCTGCTCAATGAAATAAACAAGCAATTCCTCAGCAAATTCACGGTCACCAGACTGTGAAGCTGTCTCCATGGCATCTTTGTAAAGGTTGTCCTTCTTTGACAATGCAATAGACTGCTTCCATCGGCCAGCCTTCTTGTATATATAAGCAGCAACACGTCTCATTTCAAGAAGTTCGTGTTTCTCAATCTGCACAGTAACATAACATGAGGCTCGTGTAATTGACTCAAAAGCAGTGAACCATTGACTAAAAGTATTGTCTAACCTTCTGTGCTAGGCCAATTTGGTCAAAGTTATCGTGCATATCAATTGATTCACGCAACCTATCGTAGTCTTCCTCCTCAACATATATCTCATTCAAAGCCTCGTTTACAGCTGACACATTGTTGCTCTGAACTGCAACCATGTATGGCTTCACGAGGCGCAGATGACCAGCCTGATTTTGATAAAAGGAAGAATTAGTGTCACAGATTTAGAGATAAACAATAGAAATTATAAATATCCAATTTGATCATATGCCACAACAATTTATTACCTTGCGCATAATGTCAACAACACGAGTATGGTCCACGCGTAGTGCAAGCACATTGAGAAGGTCATTAATAAGGTCGGGATGTTCTTGCAAGTAGAAGTGCACGGCCTTATAATATAGCTCCACATTAGCAACTTTGACTGCCACATCTTTGAACTGCATGTGATCCCATGCTTCAGGAGAATGATTCATGATGGTAGTGGCAGCATTGTCAAACTCATCATATTGGATGTACAAATAGGTAAGTTCTTGCCAGTGCTGTTGTTCATCACAAGCTCGTATAAGCTTGGGAATATTGAGACGAGTTGAAAACAATTTGATATGCTCCATAAGCTTCTCTGGCCGATATCTAGCATACAGAACCCCCAACTCTGTAAAGATGCCCATATGTGCGCGTTCCAACCCTAGACCACTCTCCATGAGAGATATTAGCTCATTGAAGCATCCTCTGTTCTGGTAATATTCACTGACCTCTTCCAAGTCATCAACCTGCATAAGCCAAATGAATAACTTCTTATAAGCATGAATGCTAGCTAGGCTTTTGTAACGAGAGAGAACTTGATTTAAATACACTTAGTTCTATCATACAAAGCACAATAACTCTAGAAGATCCAGAAAAAATCAATGTTATTCAGACATTAAAAAGAGATGCAAATATTAACCTGAACAATAATGTTGAGACCACAAATCTGAGCCAAGCGGAACTCCTCTGCATCAACACAAGCAAAGCAGACTTCCTTCCATGTCTTTGCACTGTTGGCTTTCCTTGCAGCATCAACAGCACCTTGGAACTGTTTCAACTTCACTAGTGTGCTGGCCAACTTGGCCCAGTTGGATATAAATGCAAATATTATTTTGGCTGCCTCATACAGGGCTTCATCATACAAGCGGTCACCGACATTCTGAAGATTAGCTACATTTGGCATAAGAATAAACTCTTCAATGTCAGCCAGCCTATCAATCTTTGCATACGCATAAATAAGCTCACTGTCCACCTTCGGCTCTTTCGCCTTCTGCCTAACCATCAGAAGGTACCTCACCAAGTCATGGTAAACATCTGCACCCTCAGCAGCACGAATAACATCCAGGAACTCAGTAGCATCATCAGCACGAATAAATGACTCAATTGCATCGCTCACTAGACCTTCCCTGAGTTGAGCCTTTGCCACCTGGCTCCAAACGGCATCTTCTTCAACACGGAATGCAAACTCCACAGCTCGTTCAATGCTTCGAATGTTATCCAATAAGACATTGACAGCCTGAACATTCAAGTTAAACTTCTTGAAAATTGCAAATGCTTCTTCGTAAAGCTGGGCTTCTACTGCTACTTCTCCAACTGCAGGTCCATCAAAATTATCCAGTCTATTGATGTAGTCCATAACTCTAGATGGATCTGCCTTAATGGCTGTCAATATAAGCAAGTTTTGCAGATTGAAGTTCCCACTGAAAGCAGAGTTCTGAAGCACAATCTTCTCAAGAAGCTCAATTAATTCATGGGGCAAGTCAGCAGTCATGAAAGCCTTAACAGCAGCAGAAACTTGCTCCGGGCTTTTGCTTTCAGGCAGAGCTGTTGACACAACTTGATCAATGAGCTGTCTTCTATAGCCATTCTCAGGGTTAAGAACCTTTTCCCACAGATCACCATCCATCCTTTCAACCACATATCTGTAAAGGAGAAACAAATTAGTATGTCCTACGGAAAGAAAAACGGATGCCATAGATAACCCCAAAAAAGAAAAAGAACAGTAATCAAATCACATACCTTGCTTGCAATTTGAACAAAGAATTTTTGTTTGTTACATTGATGAGTTCTTCATCACACTGTCCTCTCCGGTAAGCAACAACGGCCAAGGTAGGATCACGTTTCTCACAATATTTACCCACCACACGAGAATCATAGTACGGGTTGGTGGTAAGGAAGTGCTCTGGATTGTTGTTGCTATCAATAATGATTTTACCTAGAGCGTTGTGGACATGTACATCTTGGCTTCCCTCACTCACAAGATGCTCCAAGAATTGAGTGAGCAAGCGAAGTCGATTCCTAAAACAATAAAATGAAGCGTGAGTAACTTTTATGAAGTAATGAGAACAAGAACCATAATCAAAGGACAGTAATGTCACCTTTTCTCACATTCTTCCACAAGGGGCTCTACTGGAAGCAATGACCGGACAGAGAGAATCAAACCTTTGATAAAATCTTCAGGACACTCATCATCAAGCAGCTGCCCCACAACTAAAGGTGCATTACCGGGGTTCACCTATGAGAAGTCAATAAAGTCTCGTATGATGAGCAATATATTAACGACACATGCAGTACTTGAAAGTGCTAAACGTCGCAGAAGAGAATACCTTTTGAACATAACCTTCAATGTAGCGAAGCATGTTGTTTGAGTACAAGTAATGTGTGAGATCTGGAACAAATCCAAAACGATCGCAAACATTAATCAGTGGACGCGCATCCGGGAGCTTAGCTTCCATTAAAAAGTTCTTTGTTTTCTCAGGGTCATAGAAATTTGATTCCCTTGTAACACGTTCAACCTCTTTGATTTGCCCAGTTCTGGCAGCTGCTTCAATGTACTTGAAGTGGATATCAGGATCCTCACTGTCCCGTGTAGAGAAAGATAAAAGAACAAAGAAGAAAATGAATACTTGGAGAAAATTAGCCAGGTGATACCTCCAAAGGAAACGAATAAGTTCTCCTTAAATGAACAAATTACCTTGAACTCAAGTACGATCCTAGGAAAAAGTACAACCCTTCATACGACTTAAACTGCTCAAAAATTTTTATGCAATGATCGATACCCAACTGCTCACAATACTCCTTAGCAACCTGCACAGTAAAAAAATATACAGACTCAGGGACTGCTACAAGTCAACAGTTTTTACCAAGACAAAAGACCAAAATAAATGAAAGGCATACCTGCACAATAATCTGAAGGTTGCCTCTTAAATTAACCAATAAAAGGTCCTTCATACACTCCAATGCCCATTCTCGTGAAAGTGTGCCGAAAAATTCTACAAGAGACTGTAAAAACCCAGCAGTTACTACAAATTGTTGCAACATCCTCGACCGAATGAGATAACAATTAACAAGAGTACACTTACTTGTGGCTCAATTGCATGTGTGTTCACAATGACTCGTTTAATATCTGGCAACTCTGTGTAATGCTGCACCCAAAGTAAAATGTTAACCAGTGAAGACCGTTTTTCACTTGCTACATTTAGAAGGAAAAAAAAAAATCATAATTGGAAAAGGATTTTAGACGACATATTACTTGTAGTGCTCGCACGTAAAGACCAGCTTTTTCACAAAGTTGGGCAATTCGAGGACGATCATAGTGGCTGAACATTCCATTGGCTAAAATCGCATCAGCAACATTTGGAAAAGTTACCAAATTGATTTCAAGAACCTGTGTAGAAAAAAATGTCATCCAGCAGAAAATAGGCAGCAACGTAATGAGAGTAATTGTCGTCTCAAAGAATGATAGGAACCTTTGTTTGCAGGAAAGCATGTTCTGGTAGATTTGGCTTCAAGACATCCAATAGAAAGGCAGTCGCCTCACGGATCAAGTTCCTCTGGGATACAGAGAAATAAAAGAGTAAGATCTGGTCTGCTTTGCAATATTTTAGTGCCAAAAATGGCAGGATTAAAAACTATATATATTAAAAAAGTTACTAAAATAAATGTCTACATCCAATGCCTAATAATGCATTCCTTGAGTAGAGCAACAAAAAGCACAAACTCAGAACGTAACCTGGAGATGACAAAAATGACCCAAAAAGATTGGGGAAAACGAAGCTAGTAGATTATGACCATGGCACGTAAGGTTACAATTTCACAAGGATATATGGCAACAAACCTGAAGAAACAGATCCGTTATAGTGTTGTAATCAACTGGACAACCTCCCTCCATTTGAGACATCATCAATGCAAAATTGACAGCACCCTGCATCCCCAAACACAGATAATAAGTCATGTAGTCTACATTTGAGAACAAAAGTTTAATCAAATCAAATATCAAAAAATAAATTTCTCTCTTCTTTCTTTTTCTTTTCTTTGAGGGCGAGAAGTTAGAGATAACTTGGAAAGGCAAGAAGCAAAAGAACAGAGAGTTAATTACTTGATTTTCCTTTCAATCAAGGCTTAAATTTATTTTAGTATTCTATGCATACCTGAGGATCTGTTCGAAGAATTGTTTGCAAAAGGAACAGATAGTCTGGCGTGTATCCAACCTATGGTAAAGAGAGTAAATTAAGCTTGATCCAAATATGTAGCTTTACCTTAAACCGTTAGGTAAAACATAGTTTAGAGACCAATGAATAAAACATATCCATTACCTGCTTCGAGTAGATTAGAATTTTGTCAAACTCCCTTCGTTCAGCAAAAGCTGCGACAACTTTTGGAGTTGCTCTGGCTTTGATGTATATTTTCAAAGCAAGATCATTGTCAACAGTCTACAGTAAAAACATGATACACCGTTACAAGCATAGAAATAAGAAATGGCATAGTTGAAGTCACTAACGAAGACATTATTATGAGAGGAAAAAAATATGAAATTTAGTTTTAAATTAAAAACCAACCTTCACAAGATCTCCTAGTTCCTCACTGCATTCCAGTTTGTCTTCTGCCAACCAATTTTCCAACAAATTCTTCTTGTTTTGGTTCACAACAAGACGTGATAGCTCCAAGGACTCAAAAGCATTCAGTTTTCCTCTAGTCAACAGAGTCCCAAAATACTGCAACAGAGGCGGTGTTTGTCCAGATTGCACAGGAACACTCTGCAACAATAAGAACAGAAACAAAGGTCGGTCGTTAAAAATTCAACATTCTCAAAACATATGTTCACCTCCAAAAGGGAGCTGGAATCTGGATCTATAATTACAGACTAGAATATCCAGTTCCAACTTATGAGTCATTTGTCCACCGTCTAATTTCAATTGGGTCTATCCAGGAACAGTTACTTTCATTCTTGTAAACTTGACACTGAAACAACCATTTCAAATTTTGTCTCCTCCCCTCTAAACAAGTATCTCAGACCAACATTTAGGAACATTCAGAATAAGTCACAGATAGCCACTTCAATGTCATCCCATTTCACCAAATTGGCAGCAAAAGGGCAGGTCCTATAATGTATCTCCGACACAGTTTAGGTCGACACAACATGCATCTTTCATAGTTGGAGAAGAAATTTATGTCTCTCGTATAAACTTTATCACACAAATGACGGTAGAAGCAAAACAAAAACCTGAAATTTGGCAACAGTATCCGGGGTACGGAGGATTCCTTGTGGAGACTCAGCAGCAAGCTCAGCAGCCTCTTTATACTTTGTTTGAGCAAAAAGTTCTTGGAATCGCTGGACAACCTGAAAATTCAAGGCAGCATAACAAGTTCTTAGCATCCAAAAAAGCATGAAGGAGCTAGTGATATCTAGTCAAATTTTGACCAAAGTAACCAGTCATACAGTAAGAACTACATGTCTGCGGTTATATGCAAAGTTATAAACATGCAAATCTTAGCATGCTAAGTCATGGGACCTTAGAATCTATAAAGACAGCAGTGGGGTGAAAAATTATATGAAACAAGCACCAGAACACTTAATACTTTGAACAGGCAGAAGGGTGAAAGGCTGTAAAAGATGGCAAAACAACTTCTTAAGGTGTTTATATTAGCATGAACAAAAACATAATTGCATCACCACTTAAATGTATAATGAATCTCTACCCAAAACTTTTTTATTTAAGAATCTAAAAAAGATAAATATTGTATTGGGGAAAAAAAAAACTTGCCAGATTCTCGGCACCAGGAAGATTTCCTCTTTTGGCCAGATTGACAGCAAGCTCCAAATTGTTCAACTGCAAGAAATTGCCAGATAATATTCATAAACAAGAATTGAATATTCTCAAATATCATTAAAGAATAGCCAATTTGCGAGACATACCTGACCACTGACAAAAGGCACAATTGTCTGTTCATTAACTGTAGCCAATAACACCTGGCCCCTCCTATTAATTGCATAAAAGCCTCCAAGCGACGAAGCCTCTGCTGTCAAAAAGATTGGGTCTGGACTAATTCTATTTCTGTAAACTGCAGTAGCAGTATCCAAATCATAAACAAATAGCAGCCCAAGCTTGGTGATCACATAAATCAAACTGTACTTGTGCGAGATCTGCAAATGTAAAAATGTGATGATTAATACGGATACTCTAGATTAGGACAGGAGAGATTACAAATATTAAGTCATACTACCTGCATCGCAACAGGAAAATCATCGGCAAAATCTGGAGGAAAGAAAAGATCGGCTTGTTTCTTCGTAAAAGAAGGCTTTCCTGCAAATAAATTTGCAAACTATAAGCAGATAATAATTGTTCATCAAAACGGTAATAATGCAAGAATAAATGTTCATAAGAACATGATAGCAGTCTGAAATCTAAATAAAAGGTCTTATTTGCATCCCAAACAAAATATCGCTTTGCTTCATTAATACCGAGCTTGACCTAAAATCCCAAAATGGACACTTCACACCACCATCATGGCAAATATTGAACCAACTTCCGACTTGCTTCAGATCATTTGTTTTCATGACCGATAAAAAAGAACAAGAACAACATTTTCAGATTCTAAAGCTTTCACATTTTACCTAAAATGCTCTATCTATCCAAACTACAGTAAAAACCTCTAACCCTATGTTAATCCTTGACACAAAGATCATGTTTTCACATTAATTTAATCTAATTAAGTGTACTGGAAATAAGTAGCAATAGAAATATTGTTATAACCAAAGTTATAACGACTTCAAATTTTCAAGATTCCTCATATAGATCCAACTACTAGAGAGAGTAGTTAATTGGATAAGATCAATTTAACCTGGTTGGGCACCAAGCTCAATAATATGCAACTTTGATGTGATCTGCCCAGCATTTAGAGTTTTTGTAGCGAAGGAAATTAAAGTAGACGGATTCTCATTCCCTGGAACCTGTTTGCAGCCAAAAAATACATGAAAAGGTTAACCAAACAATTACGCAACAAATGCAAAGTATATGTTCATATGTATGTGTGTGTGAGAGAGAGAGAAGACAAAAGAGAGAAAACATGAGATAGGTAAAACTTGCGCACTTTAAATTGGGCGAACGCAGCAGCATGCGCTTCCAAAGCTTGACTACGCTGCTGTTCTACTGAGAAGAGTTGCATATTCCCTTTCACCAATTGTGGCCGCTACAAACAGGTAAAAATAAAAAGAATATCAAGAGAATTAATTACGACAACTAAACTGCGTTACCAAGGATTTCAAATGAATTGCAGAAGAGAATTCAATAAAGTAAGAAGCATTTCAAATGCAAATAAAACTAAACAACGTCTAGTTTAGGGCGTTTTGGCAAGAAAGAAAGGTAAGACAGGCCCTTCCGTTCAAGTAATGATTAATCTATAGGCATTTGAGCGCATTTGAGCGCATTTGAGTAAGAATCTTCCAACTAGGGTTATAGGCAGCAATAAGAACATACCTCAGGTGCACCAGGGGCAATTCCAATCAAAACCAACCACTTCTCAGAAGGGTCACAACGATAGTTTATAATCTGATTATTTGCCAGATTTGCTGTTCTTTCAAACATCTTCACAGGTTCACTCTCACCTATAAGGGAGATGAAATGCATATTAAAAATGTGAAGGCAACAGCATCACGTATTAAAAAAAAAAAAAAAACCTAAAATAAGGAATACACAAATAAAGTAGAGAATATGATCTGGAATCAATTTATATCAGAATACCCTTACCTTCAATTGACCAATGATATACCGTGGTCTGTGTGACTAGACCCAACAGCTTTGGGGTAATCCATTTCCAAAACACAACCTACACATGCAAGTAGAGGCTACGTTAAACCAAATAATTTTAGTATTATGAAGTTTAAATACACAATCATAACCACATCTCACAAAGATGCTAAAGAAAGAATAAATTTCTCACCTGCTCAGGCACTAGATGCGATTTCAATTTTGCTTTCAACTCGATGTTAAAGATTTGTAGGTGATCCTGATTCGTCCCCTGAACTTGGGCTATAGAAGAATAATAGAGTACATTAACCCCCAAAAATAATAATAACTATTATCATTATAACATATGGGAACAAAAACAAAAACAAAAACAAAAGTACAAATTTCTCGTTTGTGCTAATGCTTCTGGAGACGCAATCAAAACCAAACCAAAAGGGAATATGGGACAGCACTCATATATAAAGATGATGAAATGAGTATGAAAAACTGGAAATGAATGCAATCTTTAATAACATGAGAGATTGCAGTTAATTAAGCACAAGTAAACTGGAAAAAAAGAGCGAAGATATATTCCCAAATATAGCAACCATCACGTTAATTATTTCTGAATTCCATACCCACACACAATCATAATCTACCTTTCAGAGCAAGGATTTTAGAATTCGGATTCATAAGCGCAGAGTCGGCAGTAATAGGCCTCCTCAAAGGTTGATTTGGCATATTCATATCAACAATGACAATACTATTCTGCGGGGCCGTTTCCCTCACACATATGTATTTATCGGATTCCATCGTGACATGCGTAAACGTGATGAATTGTGGACTAATCCCAATGCTCGGAAGCTGCAAGCACATCAGATCACATAAATACAAATCGTTCAATTTCCAATTTTGTGTAAAGAACTATTATAATCTTACTAATTAAATTCTAAGTAAATCATATTAAATAGCAATTCCAATATATCTGAAACAAAAAAACATTACTTTACTAAACAGATCTGACGAGAAACCCAAGGATTACAGATCAACAGATCTGTGTGAATTTCAACACAACAAAGCACTAGAAACACATCTCAAACAAGAAATTGAGCTAAGCTATGATGAAGTTTAAAAAAGAAAGGGCTGAATCTGAAAGTACGAAGAATCAGTAAACCTATGCAATTATCAAAAACAAGACTTCCTCAGCTCAGGAACGATAAAAATTCCAAAATTGAGCTTCTCCATAATCGAATCGAACAAAACCAGAAAGGTTGCGGAAATGAGTTAGAAATCGAGAGAGGACTCACCGTTAGGGCCTCCCTCATGGCGATCGGAGCGCTCGCCGCCGCCATGGTTGGTCGGATCTAGAGGCGAGATCGAATCGCGAATTCGGGCGTCGAAAGCCGAAAGGGCTATGGAGAGCGTTCCGAACCCTCGCGGAGGATCCGAATCGCTTCGAGATCTGGAGCAGCGAAGGGGAATCTCTCAAAGCTCTGGCGAGTTATGGAGGAGAGAGAAAGAGATCTACAGACAGACAGAGAGAGAAAGGGGAAGAGAGAGAGAGAGAGAGAAAGGTGGACGAAGAATGATGGTTCTGATATTTATAGTCGGAAAGGGAAAGGAAATTGAATTTCCAGTGAAACGACGAGAGAAGCAGAGATCTCGTCTTAAGGCACTTCGAAACCCAAATTATTATTAAATTGAAAAATCCACGAGAGCAATATTACGTGTCGGATTCTAGCATTTGATAACCTTGGGTTAGTGGATCTGGTTGACCCGACCCGTATAGCTGGACACTTTTTGCTTGGCTGGTAAGCATTTTTCTGTTACCATTTCTTTATCGGGTTCGTTGTTGTTTATTTTTATTTTTGTTTTTGTTTTTTTGCTTTTGTGGAATATGTTTTATTTTTTAATTTTTTTAAGGTTGTTACGTCTAATTCCAATTATTTAGGCTCCGTTTGGCAAAACGGTTTGAATTGAAATTTTTAAATTTGAGTTGGTTGACTTTTTAAAAACTAGTTATAATTTTTATTGATTTTTCAGAAAAAAATAAAAACTAAAATAAAAAATTTAAGTTTAAGATGTTTCACCAAACGGAGTATTAGATCTAATATCTATTCTTTTTAGTAAAGTATTTATTTTGTAGTGTAATGAAACATGTAAGGATTTTATAACGGATTTTTGGAAGGGGGATTTTTTGGCAATGTTTGTAGCTGGGATAATTATATGTATTTACGATTAGAAAAAATACATGAATAACATAAATTTAAAAATAATTGTATTAATATGACATAAAAAAGTAATATTAGACTAATATGATAGAAAATTAAATTAAAATTAACTAAATTTTATGTAATGTAAATTAATATGGAGGAGTTTTTATTACGTTGTTCAATAAATTAAAAAAAAAGTAGTTATTTGGATAATTTTCTCTTTACATGACTTACTTGCAGCCCAAACATAAAACTTTGTTCGGACAAAGATTAGGAAAGGGATTTAATTTATCGTCTTTGCCGTCGTGGAAATTGGAATATAGTTATAAATTGTCAAAGATTGAAAATAGTATGTGAATGCTTTAGTTGGAGTAACAACTAACAAGTATCCATTCTAGGTTTGTAACTTTACATGTATTATTTACCCAAAAAAAAAACAAAAAACTTTACATGTATTGGTCAAGTGGGATCCGATAAAAATAAAATAAAAATAAATAAATAAAAAATACACACACAAAGTGGATAAGTATATTTTCTTTTCTTTCTCATAAAAATAACAAAAATTAAAATATATATTTAGGAGCGTTTGGAGCATAGAATCCAATTGAAATATTTTAAATGTTTTTAATTACAGATGAATTAATGTATAGAGTTATATGTATGGTTGAAATAAATTACTTTAAATTAAAAAGTATAAAAACTTAAAATTGGTTATAAAAAATAATAACAGTTTGACTCTTGTTATGTTATTATCATCATTCTATTTAATTTTTTAAAAATAAATCATCTAATTTCGACTTGAAATAAGAAAATTATAAATTTTTAAAGTTTGAGACGTGGATGATGAAACTGAGTTAATTTTTTTAATAAAAAGAAAAAAAAAAAAAGAAATTATTTGGTGGAAGAGAATGTGCCAAACGCCCCCTCAAACTTATATGTGGAAAGACTTTCTATTTACCTTGAAAAAAAAAAAAGTTTTTCTTTAGAATTTTAATTAAAAGAAAAGGAAAACCCTTTTACTTCCTACTTTGCTACTGCGTAATTGTAGGATCTGTCGTGGCCATTTTCTAGTTGTAAATTTTGGTTGGTCCCTCAATCGTAGTAGAATATAAGTGTTAGTCTTTAATTTGTACATAAATTAAATAACTGCTCCTAAAATCCTCCAAATAAATCACACTTCTAATGCAGTACATTAACTACTACTTGTGATTCCTCAAGATCAAAGTAGTTATTCCTCATGAGATCTAACTTAAGTGCATAAACCTTTGGAATTTTTTTAGACAAAGGGTTTCAAATGAACCACCCATAAGATGTAGAATTTAAATGCGTAACATGATATCTTTTTAATGTGTAATTTATAACTAGTTTATAAAAAGTGTAATATCTGTGCAAAGCATTTTCGTCCAAAACGGTTCGTTTGGCGAAAATGTTTTGTATTGCTATTTAGTCGTTCAATTTTCCTTTTTTTTTTGGACTTTTTTTTTTTTTTACAATTTAGTATTTTTTGTATGGTCAATTTTTTCATTGTAATCCTTTAATCCTTTTTTTTTTTTTTTTTTTGTATTTTGTCATGCCTCTATTTTTTATTTTTAGGTCCTTTGTTTTTTATTTTATTTTATGGGTCTATTTTTTTTAACTTATTATTTTAAATTTTCCATATGTAGATAAATTTTTTATATACATTTCCACTATCCACTAGTAATTTAAAGGTGTTGTAACAAAAGAATTTACTTATCGACAAGTGTTTTTCTTTAATTATGAATCTCATGTGAACTTGCCTTTCATTCCATTGGTATTACGGATGCATTTGGATTATAAAAAAAAAAAAAAAAAAAAAAAAAAGTATTTTAATGCTTTTAAAGAGCTTAATCGGTTGCAATCAACTTTCAAATAATCAAGCCCATAATTTGAAAGTTTTCATCAAATGGGAATTTTGGAGTTTTTTTTTTTTTTCTTTAATTATTGGAAATGAGTAAATGTTTTAAATGAGTTTTTTTTTTTGTTTTTATTGTGGTTCGGCATTGCTGATTGCTTTCCTCTAGTTGAAATACAATGTCTTCTGAATTTGTGACTCTCTTTTGTCATTCTCATCATGAAGGTCCATGAACATTTTGTTTAGTGTTTTCTACTTTGTTCATGTTCATTTTCTGCTGCTGTTGCTTATTGCTCTCCATTTTATTATTTTATTTTTCTTCTTCTTCATCTTCTTCACTTTCTATTTCTTGTGTGTTTGTTGGAGGCAATGTTGAAGCAGTTCCTGGAGTGTGGAACATCTTGGCATTCATCTCGTTTATATTTTTCGAAACATCGAGCAATGTATTCTTGATGCTAGTCAAATCAATTTTCATGTCCTGTTGGTTTTGCTCGATCTTTATCAGGCGCGCAAGTATGTCATCGGTTTTCCTTCGTTGCTCGGTTTCAGTGGCTTGATCACCTTGTGTTTCTTTCTCGACTTCATCTCTTTCCTTTTGTCTCCTCCGGTCCTGTGCTCTGTGTTGGTTGTTCCATGTTATCTTCTATGTCTACCCGAAACTATTTGTTTAAGAATCTAATCAAGTTAAATATTTGTACAGAAAGAGGAAAAAAAAAAAAAAACTTGCCAGATTCTCGGCACCGGGAAGATCTCCTCTTCGGCCAGAATGTCAGCAAGCTCCAAAGTGTTCAACTGCAAGAAATTACCAAATAATACTCATAAACAAGAAATTGAATCTTCTCCAATATGAAGAAAGATAGCCAATTTGTGCAACATACCTGACCAAAGACAAAGGGCACCGTTGGTTTTTCATTGACTGTAGCCAATAACACCTTGCCCATCTTATTAATTGCATAAAAGCCTCCAAGCGATGATGCCTCTGCTGTCAAAAAGATTGGGTCTGGACTAATTCTATTTGTGTAAACTGCAGTAGCAGTCTTCAAATCATAAACAAATAACATGAATCAAACAGTACTTGTGCGAGATCTGCAATATTTAAATTCGATGATTAATTTGGATACTGTAGATTAGGACAGGAGAGGTTTACTAATATTAAATCATACTACGTGCATCGCAACGGGAAAATCATCGGCAATATCTGGAGGAAAGAAAAGATCGGCTTGTTTCTTTGTAAAGAATGCTTTTCTGCAAACAAATTTGCAAAACTTTAAGAAGATAGTTATTGTTAATCAAAACAGCAATAATGTAGGTGAAAATATTGACAGGAAGATTATAGTAGTCTGAAATCTGAATCAAAACTACTAGAGAGTGTGGTTAATTGGATAAGAAACAAGCTTACCTGGTTGGGCACCAAGCTCAATAATATGCAACTTTGGCTTTGTTGTAAAGGAAATAAGAGTAGAAGGATTCTCAATCCCCGGAACCTGTTTTGCAGCCAAAAAAAATAAAAAAGGTTAACCAAACAATAAAGTAACAAACACAAAGTGTACGAGAGAGAGAGAGAGAGGAAGAGAAAAGGACAGAACGTGAACTAGTAAAATTTAGCGCACTTTAAATTGGGTGAACGCAGCAGTATGTGCTTCCAGACCCTGACTACGCTGCTGATCTACTGAGAAGAGTTGCATATTCCCTTTCACCATTTGTGGCGCTACAAACGCGGTGTAAAAGGAAAAGAATATCAAGAGCATTAATTACGACAACTAAATTGCGTTTTAAGAATTTCAAATGACTTGCAGAAGAGCAACAAATAAAGTACAAAGTGCTTAAAATGCAAACAAAACTAAATAAGGTCATTTAGTTTGGGACGCTTTCACTAGCAAGAAAGGTAAGACGCGTCCTTCCGTCCAAGTAAAATGGACGATAGGTAACCTTAACAAGTACCATAAGAACATACCTCAGGTGCACCTAGATGAAGTTTAATACCCAATCACAACCACTTCTCGTAAAGATGCTAAAGAAAGAAGAAACTTCTCACTTGCTCAGGCATTAGATGCGACTTCAATGTTGTTTTCAATTCAATGTTAAAGATTTGTAGGCGATCCTGATTCGTCCCCTGAACTTGGGCTGTAGGAGAACATTAGAGTACATTAACCCCAATAATAATAATGATAGCAATAATAATATCTGTATGGAAAATTTGGGTTTGGAACTAAGCAAATTCTTCGTTTATGAGCAATGACAAATCATAAATAACATTACTTGTGAATCATTCACATCGTTCGGAACATCATTTATCACTAGTCTAGTACTATGAAGATCAGATAATAAAAAGAAAAAGGTAGCAATCCAGAATCCAGACCATCAGACCAAGCACTTTTATATAATATATATATATATATATATATATAATCAACAGCATCTTAGAATGTGAAATAACTGTCCACTAGAAAGCAAATAAGTTTTCCCCAATAAAAATCGATCAATGTCTGACTTCGGTTTAATAGTTATTGCATGACTGCTCAGAAAAAAAATTAACTTAAAAGAGAGAAAAAAAAATTCTTATTTAAGCTAATGCATCTGGAGATGCAATTAAACCAAACCAAAGGGTCGGATACAGGCCATGAGAGATTGCAGTTGATTAAGTACAAGTAAACTGGAAAATAGTCAAATGCAGTCATGACACAAAGTGTACAATGAGCGAAGATAAGTTCGCAACCAACATGTAATTATTTCGGAATTCCATATCACAGTCATAGCCTACCTTTCAGAGCAAGGATTTTAGAATTTGGATTCATAAGTGCATAGTCCGCAGTAATAGGCATCCTTAAAGGTCGATTTGGCATGTTCATGATCAACAATGACAATACTATTCTGCGGTGCCGTCAAGAGAGGGCAAACGTCGAAGGCACAAGGGTGCAGAAAAAGGATGACAAGCATCAAGAATAGGACACAATGCCACAGAGAAAGAACATTAATATTCAAGAAGGGAGAGAGATGGCGCATGGGTGCATAGACATCAATCATCAAAATAGGACGCAACGGCACAAAGACAACGATCATCAAGAGAAGCGCAAATACGCAAGAAGGATTCGAGATTCGTTTGAATATAATACCATATAAAATAAAATAAGGAAAATGAAATAAAAATAATAATAGAAGAGAAAGGTTTAAAATGGAGAAAATATTACATGAACCAGTAAAAAGAGAGGAATTTATTGAACACAAGTTATACTACATAAAATCGGGTAAGTTATACTACATATAATCTGGTCTTAAGACACTTCAAACACCGAATTATTATCGAAATTGAAAAATCCACATAGCAATATTACGTCTTAGATTTGAGGATTTGAAAACATTGGGCTTGTGTCGACCCAACCCGTATTACCAAAGGCTTCTTGCTTGGCTTGTAAGCATTTTTCTGTTAACCAATTCTTTATCGGGTTCGTTGTGGTTTCTTTTTTTAATTTTCTGATAACCAATAGGTTTTGCTAAAGTCGTTATATAATATTTAGCATGCATTTGGCTGGTAGATTCAAGTTAAAATATTTGGATTTGATTGGTTCATTTGGTTTATCATGAAACCTAATTTTTAGATTGGTGTTGTTGATTTTTCAAAAATTAATTAAAATTTTATTAACTTTTCAGAGAAAAAAATAAAATAAAAATTAGATTGGAACTTTTATCTCCAAATCTAACGTCGAAACGCATGTTAATATTTTATAAGCTTTGCTATTAAGAGATTACTGTTGTTTACTTCTTTTTCCCTTCCTAGTCCAACTTTTCACATGAGTTGGGCAATTTTGGATATTTACACGAGTTGTTGTGGCCTTGTACAGATGGGCTCCTATGATAGCCCAGAGGAGACCCACTTCTGTTACTTTTTGGTCTTTTTATTGTTGGGAGCAACTGTGGTAGAGGGCACCACCGGTAGTTACTGTTTTTAGGGCCACAGATGAATCAATGGTGTCAAATATTCGTTTCTACAAAATCCTATATGTACATTACCTTATGGGATTACTTCTACATTTCTTTTTTCTCTTTTAACTATATATATATATATATAACTTTTTAAACTTTTTATTAATAAAAAGAAAAACTCAAACGCCCATTTCTTCTTCCTCTTCTCCGAGGATGATTGACCTCAGATCTCCGGCAGTAACAACAACATCACCCTCTTGGCCATCAAAGAAATTACTCTACCACGCACGACATCGTCGCCGGAGTTTCTCTTTCCTCGGACTGTCGGCAGTGTAGATCAAGCCCAATAGTTTCATTAATTAAATAATAGAACTGCTTAGCTTGAATCTCATCAATTTGTTGGATCTTGTTTCTAGCAAGCATTGCAATTCAGACTGGACTCTTCTATTAAAATTTAAAACCACACTGTGTCCATGTTCAACGGGTATTTTGAGCTTTGACCCATTTTTAGAGAGTTGCATTTGCAATCCTAATTCTCTCTCTTTTGTATTTAAAATCCTTTGTTGTTGGTGGTGAGGAGGTTACCCAGAGCATTATTTGCTTGGCGTTAGCTTGATTTCCTTCCCTCCTCTCTCTTTTGTGTTTTTTTTGTTCTATCACACACAAAATAATATTAAAATTTAAAATTTAAAATAAAATGTGTTTTTAGTTTCACTCAATGTTTTAGTCATAGGCCATTCATGAACCATAATATTTCTTCCATGCTAAGAACGCTTAAATCGGTAAAGATGAAAACGAAGACGAAGAAGACGAAAAAATTATTGAATCGATTTTGTTCTTTTTCTTTTTTCTTTTTTGGAACCATGTTATTTCTGGGTTTTTTGTAACAATTATCATAAAAGGTCGATAATCTTCTAAAATTTGTTGTTTAAACTGTTGCTCAAACGATTTTGCAGAGCTCTAATGGTGGGTTTTGAAGAACAATTTGTGGGTTTGGTGGGTTCGATTGAACCAGTTGTGAAAAGGAAAAAAAAAAAAAAAACATAAATAAAAACAAATATGAAATAAAATTTAAAAAAATAAATTGTGTGCATACCAGACTACATTAATATCTGGTGCACCTTATTTTGTTACCGATCTCCCACCATCATTTTCTATCATTCGATGGAACACGTAGATAATGCCACACAATGGGACTCTAGCACTGGTACATTCTTTATTATTATATAAGTATTATCTTTCGGTGATATTTAAAAAATATATATATATTTGAAATGATATAAATTTAAAAATTATTATATTAAAATAACATAAAAAATTTTTATTTTTATATTGATATAATATAAATTAAATAAAAATTAATTAAAATTTATGTCATGTTAATCAATAATAAAAAATTTATATTATGTTAATTAATAATCGAAACAAATGTGATTTTTAAACTAATTTTATCTTTTTTTCCCTGAAATCTATCACCTACCTTGGCCATTAGCTTCTTCTTTTCCTTTTTTTTTTTTTTTTTTTTTTTTTTTTGTTGTGTGGCTAGAATCGCCACTTTTAATCTTCTTCTGCTGTTCATTCTTCACCCCACTTACCTTCATGTCTCATGCACTCTGTCGTGACTCATGACTTACCCAATGCAAGTTGTTTTCTATTCGAAAATCCTACGATTTGATAAAGATTTTTTTTTTAAACGGCTAGCTTCCGTTTGGATCGTTAGTTGAAATTAAAATTTTTAAGTTATAGTTAGTTGATATTTTAAAAATTAATTATAATTTTGATAATTTTTTTAAATAAGGATAAAAATCTAACTCAAAAAAATATAATTTAATTGAAGTTAAACTAATCTACAAACCTTAAAAGAATGTTTTGGGCTGGCCAATCACAATACGTTCTAAAGTAAAGGAGAAATTGAAAAAGTCTTCCAAAAGTTTTATTACCAACAAGAATATCTTTTTTGTTTTTTTTTTTGTTTTATGGTTCGTCCACAAATTTCTCCCTGTGAATGTAAAGCAAATATTGAGTGTGGATTCAGTGACTGACGCCAACATCTTCCTCAGTCACACTTTACATCCACAAAGAGCCTCTTCACACGGCCCACTCTGCTCTAAAACTTTGACTTGAACATCATCCACACGCTCCAGAAAGTTCAGCCTAGCCCTCGGAAAAATCTTGAGTCGCAGTCTTGCTGTAGATCACGAGATAACTAGTCCTATAACGTTTTGTGTTGGTGATATTAGAGATACCGATTTTAATCACTCCCGTCCTTTCTTTTTTAAATATATCAATAGATGTGATATGAAAGTTGTTATGATTATTTTAATAATATTAGTGTGCGTTTGGTAAAACGGTTTGAGTAAAAATTTTTAAGTTTAAGTTGGTTGATTTTTAAAAATTAATTATAAATTTTGTTGACTTTTCAGAAAAAAAACAAAAATTAAGATGAAAAAATACAGTTTAGTTGTAGTGAAACTGGTGAACCAAAGAGGGCTTAATAAATGATGGATTTGTATATACTCATGAAAATGTGATAACTTAATATTCATAAGAAAATTAAAAGAAGGTTAATGTTTCGTTTGATAAGTTAGTTTAACTCTAATTAAATTGTACTTTTTCATCTTAATTTTTATATTTTTAATGAAAAGTCAACAAATTTTATAACTAATTTTTAAAAAAATTAGTCAACTACAACTTAAAAATTTTATTTCTAACTAATTTATCAAACGGAGGCTAAGATTAGAACTAGGACATCTAACGCTAAAATGCTAAAAGGACGTACTTATTTATTAATCCATCTCAAATTAGCTCGATTGTTTAGGAGAATTGGTATCCCAAGTCTTAACATAATATTAGAGCAATTTGTCCTCCAAAGATCAAAGCGAAATGAGGCAAAATAAAGATTAAAGATTTAATAAATATAAAATCAAAGGAAAACATTAATTAGATATTAAAAAGAATATAAATAATTAACTCCACCACTCTTATATCATCACGTGCATTAATTAAAAAAGGAAAACATTAAATTCAAGCTTTACTTATCTGTTAACAATAATTTATTGAAGAATAATAATCAATTTATTGAAGAGCATGAATCAGAATAGCCCAATTAATAAACCGCACTTCGTTATAAATTATTCACCGATAGACTCCACTAAAACTTTGTTCAACTACACCACAATTCACTTAAAAACTACACACACACACACACACAAATATATATATATATATATATATTATGTGTGTGTGTGTGTGTGTGTGTAGTGTAGAGGATAGTGACGCTATTGCGTTCTGAATGGCCAAGAGAGTTGAGCAGAGATTGACTTCAGAATGATGGTACAAAGCTGAATTCCACGTGCTCTGAACAATAGACAAGTGACTAGAACATGGGGTCCTAATTAATCATCTAGAAACAAAATGCATTAAAAGACTGAATATCTCCCGCATGCCAAAACGAACTAAACAAAATATAGGTTATATTGACAAGCCAAGCTGCCAAACGAGACTGGCCTGGTCCAACCACAACACAGAAAAAAGCATGTGCTTCACGGGTTGACTTAATAAGATGCGAAAAATATGAACAGGGATGGTCAAATTCACAATATTTTGCCGTGTAAAACGGGAGTTGAAAACCCCCCCTAATTGGATTATTTTCTATTTAGATTGCTCACTCACTATGACAACTAAATACTAATTTAGTTGATTGCGTCAACAGAAAGACCCCAACTTAAATCCTGCGAATGTTGAACAAAATAAAACTAGCTGTCATGTAATGGCCAATGATCCCTAATTGTCATGACCACTCCGCTAAATCTTGTATATTTAAAATAAATAAATTAGTAATTGGAGACGTTACTAACGGTAATTCTAATACTTGGCTCCAGACGAAGAGTTCGAATTCATACATAATTCAAAGAATGTATAGAAGAATATATTTTTATATAATCCTATCTACCTTGTAAGAATTTAAAGTCAAAGATGGGAAAAAGTCATGTAGTAAAATATCAAATATGCTACTTTGACAAGTTTGGTAATGGCAAGCAATTAAAATTCAATTACGATTACGATTACGATTACAGTGACAGTTACAGTGTTTTGTTCTCAAAGTATTCCTACACGTGATGAGAAATCTTAGAAGAAACTAAAAGTTGTCATTTACATATGTGAAAAGTTTGGAGGTGGGCATTTTCCCACGGCATCAAAGGCCATGTCCTGAAGGAGTTTTCTAGCTGCTTATGCTGCAAGTTTCTTGGTAAAAAAAAAAACTTGCAGGAGAAGCGTAAGGTCACCTGTTGTTTTAGTCGCTAATCGGAACTTCTCTAAACAGAAAAGAGCTAAACTATGATACGAAATGACCCAATTGGATTATCACCACGCTTATGTCGTCAGTAGAGCCTCTTCTTGCTGATAGGTCAACCAGCTTTTTACAAGCAGAAAATGGATCTGGCTTATCGACACCTATGCACAGCGGACGAACTATATCTACTGCCTCCTGATTAGCAACCTGTAACACAAAAGATTAATTATGTTCAGAACTCCAGCTTTATGTAAACAATACTGATTATAGAATGCTTCAAAAATACATTACCAAATATAACGTTAGTTTGAAAAATTACCTTGTCCCACAGCCCATCAGAACCTAAGATCAAGAACTCGCAATCACGCTTAAGCCTTAACACTTTGGTCTCTGGTTCAGCTATGACCCATTGTTTAAGATTCCGATCTCCGATCCCTCTTGACACAGCAAGTGAACCCTGAATCCGCCAAACACCATTGCGAAAATCGACATAACCACCCTGCAAAGGAGCACAATGCAAAACCCGATCAATTCCACTCCTAGCTAAACAAAGCATCATGTACTAATTATTGACTTCTCAACTCCACTTCACTCGGTTGAGTGTTGCTTACCAGAGTTTCGATTCTGTCCCTCTCGTCTTTCCTCGAGGGCCGGTGATCGGTAGTGAGGGCCTCTGCAACACCTCCTCGGCTCATAACAGCGCGACAATCACCGGCGTTTGAGACCACCAAGTTATCCTTTTTGATAAATGCAGTGACACAACAAGTGCCACCACTGGTCTCCTCTTTTAGAAATCGGCATCGGTTGCAAGGTATCCCTCTTTGACAGCCACGACAATTTCCTCTTCACTTCCTTTCGTCAATTGGTTTACGATGTTTTTTTCCAAGTTCTTCGCCGCAAATTCTGCAGCCTTCGGCCCTCCGTGCCCATCAAAAACACCAAAGAACGCCTGCAGTCACAAAATCTAATCAATTAGAGGCTCTAAAACTATATTTAAGCACCAAAGAAAATTGAACCATCAAATTCACAAGCAAAATGAAAAATCTTCAGAGAAAATAATCTCCACAAACCCAAATGTCAAAATTTACTCTTTCTTGGAGCTTTAGAACGTCCTGTTTCTTCCCCTAAATCCATTTATATATAATTGATAATGTTTTCTATACATAAATTATCCTGCTTTAGCTAGGATCAACTTGAAACAAAACTCAATTTTGTGTATTGTTAATCAATTTTCAAAATTTGAGCTTGTTGATTTCTTAGCGAAATAGCGATAGCTAATTTCTAAGTTCGTTTCAATAAGTCCTAAGTTTTTAAATAAGAAAAACGCATGATTATCAATTTATCCTTTCTCGAGTTTTCTCGGTAACCAAACAGAGACATGAGGAATGGAGAGAGTAAAAATTAAAAATTTCCTGTTAATATCTGAGTTCCTTTCAATCTTATCCGAATTTTCTAACCAAAGTCAGCACATGATTACCCTTTCCTGAAAGTTTTCTCGGTAATCAAACAGAGAAGACCCAACAGATGAAAGTGAAGAAAATCAAATATAATCACCTGTCTAGACTCGGCTTGAAGGTCAACGACGGCCGAGTACCGATCCTCCATGGCTCCCCTCCTCCCTCTCTTGCAATAAACCGAATACCCATCGGCCTCGGCTTCCACAACATTTACTCTCTCCTTGGGCGAATCGACTGCGAAACTCAAGGACGCGATCGGAATATCGATCCTCGACGGTCGCTTCCTCTTCAAAACGGCGCCGGAGCACGAAGCCAGGCCATGTCAGAGGAAGCCTCCTTCTTGGAACTGCTCAGCGCAGTTATCTGCCTCTGGAGAAGCCGGCCAGCTAACGGCGACGTCGGCGACGGCGCCGGCGAAGGGCCATGTACGTGGACGATTCTCGGAGACGCCGGAGATTTGTAGAAGATCGACGGGACTTTCGACGGTGAGAATATCGGCGAATTTGGTACTGCCACAGCACAAGGCATTTCCTTTCCTTTCCTTTCCTTTCCTTTCTAGCTTGCCAAGTTTTCTGCCTTTCTTCGCTGAGAAGCTAAATGCGTCTCGTATTTGGGCTTTTATAGGGGAAGATGAAAGCCAAACGACGTCGTTTAAGACGGAATTTGACTAGGCATTGACTTTTTATGGAATTGGCGTAATTTAAATTCGGTCTTTTTTGTATTTTAATTATTAATAATTCTCAATTTGGATTCGTTGACGCGCTTTTTCGCACTAAGTCGGCCACATTTGAATAAATTAAAGTGGTGGTGTGTTACACGCGCTCTCAATAAAGGTGTGGGATAAAGTTACCGGGCCACCTCAAAATCAAATAAAATCAACAAAATTTAATAAATCAATGTCGAAAAAAAAATTTTTTTTTTTAAAAAAGACGAAAAAAAGGAAAGAAAAGTAGAATGTGTTCAGAGTGGGTGGTGATTTTTGTAGGGGAATATTTTTGTTCAACGGTCAAACGCGTTAAATTTGGTGTGGCTTGCGTTGGATCTTAGTTGTGCGACTAGGTCTCTTTTTGTGTCCCCTCTTTTTCTTTTTCTTTTCTTTTTTCTTCTTTTCTCCTTAATTTATGTTTTTTTTTCTTTTGGACCGTAATGTCTACAAAAATGCTTTTTTTTCCCCTATTAATAACTATTTTTTTTTTAACTTGAGATGGTGATCCAACTGTATTATCATTAGGTGAAATCAAGTGTAATATTATCGTTAAATTATGTTTGTAATTATAATAATTATTTTTTTTAAACTATTAATAATTACTTTTTTTTAATACACACAAAAATTAAGAACACATATGACCATTTTTTTTTAACTTGAGATGGTGATCGAACTGTATTATCATTAAGTGAAATCAAGTGTAATATTATCGCTAAATTATGTTTGTAATTATAATAATTATTTTTTTGTTGAACTATTAATAATTACTTTTTTTTAATACACACAAAAATTAAGAACACATATGACCATCAAATAGATCGATTACAAACATATCGAAATTTATAATATCATAATTCATAAGCAATTAAGTATAATTGATCCTATTCTGATAATTATTGATTAGAAAGAGATTTATAAATAAACAAAAAACAAATATAATACTAATTGTTTTTTTTTATTGGGGACGCATAGAGCTAAAAACACTACAAATGAACATAAAAGGCAACGATCACAGAACTTTCTGAAGAAAAAAAAAAGATCATAATTCATAAATAAAATACTTTAATAACTCCGGTATTTTTATTCCGATTGATTGAAAAGAGATATAATAATACATAATACTATTTATTTTTGTTATTTGCTATATATATATATATATATATATATGAAAGGTTCTAGCTGGTTCTTCGTCGGTGGTCAGAGTACACAAATATAGTTTGCCGATTTGTTGGGCTTTAATTCCAGCTATATTTTTTAAGCTCAGTGTTGTCTTGATCAGTCGGTGGCTAAGCTTAGCATGTGCCAACACCGTTTATTCCCAGCTAATAAGACTACAAGAGAAGCCACTCACTGCTTTCTTCAACTCTTTTTCTCCCTTCTAGACGTAACTTCCCTTTCTTGTTTTTTCATTATTTATATATATTTTCTCCTTAGACATGAATTCTTATCTTAGTTTTGTTCAGATATATTATATGTGGTGTCCGGTTAACGAAGTCTGTCTAAACGAAAAGTAGTTTGGTCAAGCTGTAGCCGCAATTGTATTATATACACATTTCTTTTGTTGTAAGTAGCCGCAATATAGATATAAATGAGGTTATATTTACCAAGAAAATTGCATGAAAAACGATTTGAAAATAAAAAGGGCGTGTAGATTGTTGACCAACGTGACTTGAGTGGGATGGCATGTGTTCTTTGAGAAATAAATGTTCGCTTTATATAAATGTAAATTAAAATTTTTTTTTTGAGAAATAAATGTAAATATATATTGCGTTCTAGTATTTGACTCTTTCTATTGTGAGTTGCTCTTTTATTTTATTTTTATTGAAGGTTTATCGTATGAGATGTTAATATTTGGACCCACAGCTAGCAAAGATAGATTTTATTTTACATAGACTTTAATTTTCTCCGTCTTGAAAACCATGTACTCTATAGATATAAGATAAACGTTTAACTACCGAGCAGATGAGTTTACTTTTTGTCAGATATGTTGAGCATGTCACTTAATTGAAGGAATAATTTAAAAATTGATAAATAATCTAGAGGGAGATGGAGAAAGGAATATATCATTATTAAAAAATAACAATTGCTATTAAATATTAATATTTTGAATTTATGAAATATATTATGTATTGTAATCTTCTCGAGATTTTTTGGCTAAAAACTATATTTCGGTTTTTTTTTATTTTTATTTTTTATTTTTCATGTACATGTCTTATTTGGTATTAATGTTTAATTTTTAATTTTATTTTTTAATTCCAGTTCAAATTAAAATTTTTTACTCTTTTTTTAATTAGTCCCATACTAATTTTATCTATTTCGAACATCAATTTAGTTTAAATTCTCAGTTTCAATTCAAATCTTAGTGCGAAAAAAGTTAATATAATTTCGGATAAATTGTTTATTTGGTTCTAATATTTTTACAAAGTTGCGATTTAATATTTAATTTTCTTGTGACTAAAAAGGCCCTAAACTCTGAAAAAGGATACAATTTAATCTTTTATACTAAAAAAAAAGTTACATACTAAAAAAAAGTACAAAATTAGATGAATAGATCACATGTATGATATATTTAAGTTAAATCATGTATTTTTTCTTAATTACCCTTTAATAATAAATCATATGTAATTAATGTGATTTTTTTATTGAATTTTTAACATATATTAGTAAAAAAAGATCATTTTACAATATTTTAAAGAGTTTAGAGACTTTTAACCACAAACTCTTTATATGCTTGTGTGTGTGTGAAAATCAAATTAGAACATTGCAATAATTTGCATTCCATTCCGAAAAATTATAAATTTCATAGTCATATCAACAATAACAGCCCTATAATTTTTCACCTAATAATATCCACAAAACGACGATTGTATACTAAAAGACAAAGTTGAACTTCACTTTTTATCCAATATCTCCAAATCTGATCTTCTCACCAATCGGCGCGGAACCGAAGAAAAAGGACACACAAAACAAGGACAGACGTAAGTGACGACGTGTCGTACAAAGAAGCCTCATTCGTGTCGTTTTGAGCATCTACAAAGGCATGTCGTGTAAGCGTGTCAATCCTTCGGAACCCCCTGAGCTCCAAGTGTCCAGCAGCTCTTCACCTCTTCGGACTCGTCACTCCCCGACTTGTCAATCTCTCCCGCAAGCTCTCAAGCCCTAGCCCTCTCCTCTCTTAGAAATCCTCTCCCCCGTCGTGGTGGCCTATAAAAAGAGCATGAAGTCCTCTTCATTGTCGTCGTCGTCGCTTGTTCACATCATAAGAAACTCACATAGCCAGTTTTTACGTCGTTCAATATCATCAGTCATACGACAAAAACAATATTTGATCAGGCCGAGATCAGTTGTATTTCCAGTAAGAGAGATGGCTTCGAATCAGCAATGCCAGAGCAGGGAAGAACTCGACGCCAAAGCCCGCCAGGGTGAGACCGTCGTCCCTGGTGGCACCGGCGGCAAAAGCCTTGAAGCCCAAGAACACCTCGCTGAAGGTACGTGTATATAATACATATACTCTACGTAGTAATATATATATATATATATATATAAATTTGTTTTTTCACGTATCTTTTGTCGTCCTAGTCTTGACGCTGACATGAAATACTCGATGATAGTTGATCTGCGTCATCCCAACTCCTCTACAAATTATATATATGTTTAAACACATAATTTATACACACATATACATATATGTTTTATAATTGTTGATTTAGCCATACAATTATGAGATTGCTCTGGGTGAGTTTTGTCTTTGTGTATGGGAAACAGGGAGGAGCCGAGGAGGGCAGACGAGGAAGGAGCAGCTAGGGAAAGAAGGGTATCAGGAGATGGGGAGAAAGGGAGGGCTGAGCACCAGCGAGGAGTCCGGGGAGGAACGTGCACAGCGCGAGGGTATTCCCATCGAAGAGTCCAAGTTGAGGACCAAAAGATAGGCCGTACGCTTTACGTACACATAATATTATCTTTGCTTTGTACTTCGTCTGTACTTTTGATTAGGTCGTGTTTTGATTAGCAGTACTTAGTGTCGTCATATACTGGTCTTGTTTTCGAGTCTTGTTGTTTTTAGTGTCGTCGTATACTTTGTGGGATTCAAAAGGCGTAGCTAATGCGTTTGTCATACGTGGTTGCTACGACGTTCTAGTCCACCTTTTGAAGTGTCATATATGTTGTACTGGTTCTGTGTTTGACCTTCATTTTGAAATTTTTTTTTTAAATATTGGCGGCTTGTGTGTACTCTTTTGTTTCGATCGTTTCAACTGCTTTTCAACGACCAAGAATCGCACAACCATTAGTTTGTCTTGTATGTTATCCGTAGTGGAGAGAGAACAATTAATGGACTTGTACCATAAAGATTATAATTACTGAGTCAATATTATTGCAAAAAAAAAAAAAAAAACAAATCTAATTCTAATTTTATAATTTATATAATTTTAAATTGTAGGAATAATTTTATAATTTTAAAAAAATTAAATTCTAAATTAAATAGTTGATTAGATAATAATTAAAATAAATTCATATCTAGTCGTTATTATTGTACGAGTGACAAAACGCACGCGCAAAAGAGGTTCGAGAGAGCACTATAGGGTCTTATTAAATCCAAATTCTAACTTCTAATTGTAATATTTAAATAAATTTAAAATCTAAATTAAATAGTTGATTAGATAATAATTATTATAAATTCATATTTAGTTGATATTATTGTACGAGTGAGAAAAGGTTTGGTGAGCATTTTTCAGTGGGAAAAACACGTTAATGATATAAAATTAAATATCATTGCACTAACATGACATAAAAATTAACACTAGATAATTACAATATAAAATTAAATTAAAATTATTTAAAATTTATGTCATATAAGAATGGAGAATTTGTATCATGTTAATTAATAAATGAAAAAAGGTGATAATTTAGATAATTCTCTTTTTTTTCCTTAATCTTGTCTCTTCATCGATTTGATTTTTTTTTTTTTTTAATGAAAGGGTCAATTTTATATTTGTGCATGATGTTTCATCGTTTTTTTTTTTTTTTTTTTTTGAAAAAAATTTGATAATTTAACATTAATTAACCAATCTTTCTCATGAATTAATCAAATTATGCCCAGGTTTAGCGAGATATGGAGCTTGAATATATCGATCCAAAACTTCCTGACCCCGCGCTCTACGTTTTCGACTTCCTAAAGATGTCAATGACGTGGAATACCTTTTTGCCAAAGAAATCATTGAAACTGATGTACATGACTTTTTTTTTTTTCCCAGCAATCTGTAATTTAAATTAGTTCTTATATATATTTATATATATATTCTCATGAATCGAATGTTGTTTTATTGTTGTTGTAAATTCTTTCAGGGTTTTGCTGTTGAACACTTTCCGTCCGATGATCCCGATTGTGTCGGCGGGTTTACTACGCTTACATTTATAGACGACCATGCATTTGAAGCTGCTAACTTTGCTGTAAGAAAATTTAACGAACTTAAGGTTTGAATTTTATTTTCAATCTCAAAAACATTTGCCCTACTAAAAGAATATGCAATTTAGATTTTGCCAAAACCAATAAAAGTATGGGACTCCTGAATTTATAATGTTGATTGCTGCTGCTTTTTTGTCCTGATTTAGAAGTTATATACATATATATATAAATATATGTATCATATATATATATGTATATCTATATAGTTTTAGCTATCTGTTAATTTTAGAAGTGTTTGGACGAATTGATTTTAAATTTGTTTCCTGTCTTTTATTTTGATCATAATACTGGGGACTGATTTGAAATTAGTCAAGGTTGTTAGAGGAAATGTTCTGCCAGAAGTGTTCGAAACTCTGTATTTTCTGACAGTACTGGAATGCTCGGATGGTTGCTTCTATGAAGCTAAGGTCGATATGCCGGGCGATTATGCTAGTTCCAAATTGATGATCTTCAGGCCTGCAAAGTTCTACAAAAGGTTATTGAATGAATGCATTTTCTCTCACTAAGTTATTTTTTTCCTGTATTTAATTTGTCATTCGTCCTTTCCTAGTTGAATTTTTTTTTTTCTTCATCTCAAAACTCAAATTTATTGGTTGACTTATTAGTGATGTTCTTTTACGTCTCCATGGTTGATGTCTAGTTTTCATATAAAAATTTCCTTTTAATTTTAAGCAATACGAACTTTGCTTTCTGGTTGGGAAGTGTCTCTGTCCTTTTCACTTCTTATTACTCTTTTCGTTCACTTTTTCTAACATTTCTAGTACCAACTAATTCATTCGGGCGAGACATCTTACGATGTCATGATGCGCCCATTCCTATGGCCATTCCTTCAATACTTCTGGCTTTCGGGAGTCTCTTTGTAGGATACTTGGCCAAAGTGTGGCCCGTTAGCCCATAAGTAAGTACTGTGACGAAGCGGCTGTTGCTCACCCGACACGATCGTACGAGGTCACAATTCACCCAACACGATCATCCGGGGTGAACAAGAATTGGGGATCGGATGCGGGCGAAATTCCCGCCAATGGCTGAGATGTTCAGTCGACTCCCTCCCCCTTTGTGGGGGTCCGGACCCCTACGAGTGAGCAGAAAAGGGAGGAGGAAAGAGGCCCTGGCGAACCGTCATAATTAGTGAACAAGTGTAAGCTTTGCTGCCCGACAGTATGGAGTACTGACCACACCGAGGGACAGGCCCTGAAGCGAAGGACGGGAACGAGCGGAATCAATGTGTTCCAATTTCTGGCCTTGCACCGACCATCTAATGGACCATGGACTAAATGGTCACACTGACATCTCGTGCCTATGGGACGCTATAACTATCCATGAAGACAGTTGAAACTGGAAGGATAAACAAACCCACCCGGTGGACTGCCGAGCTACAAGTCCCACGACACAGGAGCGGGATTCTCTAAAAAGCCAAGGTCGCGGGTGGCCAAGAGGGCCCACTTGGAGACTTGGGATCTCCGCAGGAAATGCGAAGGTTGCTTAAAGCCGGCCGGCCGATAGGCGAAAGAGAATCAACTAGTTTAGTTCTGATCTGAGTAGGCTTATAATAGGGAATACTCTAACCCTGGGAACCGGGGCCTGGCCATCCTTCGTTTGCGGTCGACGTTTCGGCAAAGTTTGTCCGTCGACAGCTGAATGTTTCGATCTGGTTCGATTCATGGTCGCATCTGCAAACGTTTTCCCGTGGGCCGACGAGCCGAACTCTACTTCTGAATATAATCAATTTATTATGAATATTTATACAGTAAAGCAAAAGAAAGGTTGTTGTTTGAGAAATTTAGGGTTGTGAATATACTGGCTTGGCTTCATGACTTCTATTACTATAGTCTATTCTATTCAATCTAATCTAATGTAGTCCTGCGGATGGCCGAAGAACATGTACTTATTTCACCCTTCCTCTATATATTTAAACTAAGAGTGGTGCTAGCACTAGTAAAAATTATGGATTACATGATGGTTACACAACCGTCGTGTAATCCAGCGTCGTGGAAGATACCACGACGGTTATATAACCGTCGTGGTATCTCAATGTTACACGACGGTTAAAACCGTCGTCGAAACATCGAATAACAAATTGGCTACATTACACGACGGTTCTCTCTAGAACCGTTGTGTAATGTACCTTCATTACACGACGATTCTTAGCGAGAACCATCGTGTATTTATTTGTAAAAAAAAAATAATTGGGATTTTTTGGTGATTTTCCATGCGTGGCCTAATCTGTATGCTATCCAATACACGATCCAATATATTAACTACATTGATCAAAGTAAAAATACATACCAATTATTACATTACAAGTTTACAGATCATAATTAATGCATTGCATTACATGGCTAGACCATTCTCCCATAATCAAATCCAAATCCTGAGAAGTAAAAAATTCTTTACTTTCAAGTACGTCAATTCCATTCAACACTATGTCCCTCATAAAACCTAAAATAAAATAACCACATTCAACACTTCCCTCTTGGAGAGGACAAGGACGGTTCGAGATTTTTGTTTTATAGTCTCGTCTCCTTCTAATCCCTTCTCCGGTCATAATCTTCCAATCCATTAGGGCCCTAGCAAATTGATAAAGTTCAAACTAATTAAGATGCATATAATTAAGATTAAATAAAAATCAACATATTAAAATTGACTTACATGTTCATTAGCTCAGTAAAATCGTCTCGTTTCTTCTCTCGAAGAGGATCAAAATAAAGGATGAGGTCCTCCCACGGGTGTGTGCCACCCATGGGCGCCGCACGCCCCCAACGGGTCCTAGGCGCCCATCGCGGGCTCTATGGCCGTAGGGCGTTTTTAGGCATTCTTCATGTATTTTCATGATAGGGAACTTGATGTAAAATTGCTATAGTTATACTATGAATATTATCAACTCTATACGATTGTCCAAAAGAAAACTCATTTAGGCATTTCATCGAGCATGTTGTGGGCGCAAAAAATTCATGCTGAAAAATGTGTGTAAAGTGTCAAAACCAATCACAAACCATTCATCTACAAAGAGCAACATTAAAAACAAAAACATTCATGTTCAAAAATGGATCTTTAATGGCAAACAACAATACAGGAGAGCAAATGTGTTTTAGTTTATATACGAAGTCATCTTGCTTTTCTTTGAAAAAGAATATGCACGGCCACACAAAGAGGGAGGCGGCTTCGGCAACAGCGGCTTGATCGGATTCTAAAAGAGTGGTGGCGGCGGGTTGGTGAAAGATGTGGGTACTTGAGAAATGTAGAGAGTGTGAAGAGAGAACTTAAAAAATTCGTGCGGATATGAAGAGAAATGAGGAGGAAATTGTATTTAAGTTATGGGTTTTGGTGCGCGGATTTCGGAAAATTAAATTTGAAAATTTTCAAAAATTTTAGAAGATTACACGACGGTTTATTTAGAACCGTCGTGTAATACCAGGGATTACACGACGGTCCCTCGGGACCGTCGTGTAATGTCCCCCTCGAGGGGGCGGATTCGAGGGACCGTCGTATAATGTCCCCGTTGGGAGAGAGATTACACGACGGTCCCGAGGGACCATCGTGTAATCCACTAGGATTACACGACGGTTCTTAAGAACCGTCGTGTAATCATTTGGTTGCACGACGGTTATTTAAACCGTCGTGTAATCCTCAGATTACAAAAGTTGGATTATACGACGATTTTGTAAAACCATCGTGTAAACGGAGGTTTACACGACGGTTGAACCAAAACCGTCGTATAATCCAACTTTTGTAGTAGTGTAGGAACACTAATTTTAATATCAACTTTTTGAGTACTAATTCGCATGTTATATTTTTATTGATAAATATAATCAATTGATATGGAAATATTTTAGCACTTTCTAATTAAAAAACAACAACTCATATATCATATGGGTAGATGTTCAATAATTGAGAATAAAATTAGTATTCTTAGTATTTTTCTTAAACTAATGCCTTCTCATGCTACTTTCTTTTGCCCTTCCTATTTATATTATTCCTACTTACTTACTTTGTTGCCGATGTGTTCCTTATGATTGGTCTACTCTACTTATTAGGTTTTAAGAATTTTTTTTTTTATTTTGGTGAAAATCTGAATTGTGGTAGTGAAGTCTGTGGATTGTTCCATTTGCTAGTCCCTTATTGTAACAATTTTGATACGTATCTTGGTTTAAGTAGTGCTTCATTGTGTATTTCTTAGCTATCCAAACTCCATTTGGACTATAATGGACAATGGTCTTGAAAATTATACCACTCACTTCATTCTTCCTTCCTCTCAAGTCTTCAAAAACTTGTACCATTATCAGATTCATATATATATATATATATATATGAATGGTCTGTTGTACGGCGTTGAAATCTACCGGATGCAAAACGGCAGTCAGATGTTCGTTGGATGAAAATCAAACAGCCACGAGTTGCTTCTGACGCAGAGGGACACCCCAAAAAATAAACCGACATATAGGCAAGGGTAGTCCGTCATAGAAGTCCAATGTAATACTCTTTTTTGGCTGTGGAAAGAATTAATAATTAAAAAAAAAAAGGAATAACAGCTGGAGAGGTAGAAATGTTGTAGTAAGAAAGCAATTAAGATGACGATTACTTTTGTTGAAGATATATATGTGCTTGGGTTTGACGGCAACAGTATGGAGAATAAATAACATTCTAATAATGCTTATTTGTGAACTCACTACTTTTATGTAGATTTAATAAAAAATTACTCGAGAAAACATCTTCACTAAACAATTTGATTACTTAAATATAATGCAGTATAAAACATACAACCTTAATTTCAAAAAAAAAAATAATAATAATAAATAAAACATACAACCTTCCAAGAAGACGTTATCCATGCAGTAACTTTAACCTTGACATCACCTTCTACTCCTCAGCATATAATATATATATATGTATATATACACACACAAAAAATAAACCGACATAATAGATTCTATCCAATATCTATATTTGAGTCGAAAGAGATATTCATTAAATATTTTAACTATTTAAACTTTTATTTGAGACCGGATATAATTATGACCTTTTTATTTTTTTTTATTTTTTCAGATAGATCATTTCATCCGATATTGCTGAAATCTTCAAAAGGTAAAATGTTATATATGAAGGAAATAACTAATTAAACACATAGATTAAGGGAAAAAAATTTAACTCATTTTCACTTACAGTATTTTCTTCCTTTCTTTCTCTTTCCTTTCTGTCTCCATGCTCTTTTCTCACTCTTTTTTTCTTACTTTTTTTTACTCTCTACTTTTATGTATCTTTACACCTGATGAGTTTGAAGTTTCTTTCCACGTCATATATGAACGCGCAGAGGGACTCTTCTAACTTTGCCGGGTGTGTTCGTCTGGAATTTGGAAAAAAATTACAAATTTCAAAACAAAAGGCACGTATCTTAATATGTTTAAGTCGTCCGCAAACAAAAAAAAAAAAAAAAATATATATATATATATATATATATAATATATATTTAGGTCAGTCGTCACCTATCTATATGCTACGAGCACTTTTTATTTACTTATAGATAACACAAAGATGGGAGAATAATAGAATGATGACGGCACAAATAAACACGACTTTGTTATACTCTACTCCACATCCAGTTACAATCCTGCAATCCCCTTTCACGCAAGACTTGCGCCTGCCTGGAAAGCATTGCCTAAAATTACATTTTACACCCTGCTGTTATTATTTAACGATTTTCTCTCCTCACAAGTAGTTTAATATACTTCATTGGACTTTACGTTCACACTCCTTTCTTTGTGTGACTTGCGAGCCACCCGTCCACAGTCAGTCTGCATTTGATACTCCAAAAGTTGGTAGCGCACAAGCGACAATGCCGTGAATGTGAGGGCTCGTTATATATATAGATCCAAATTTTAGTTGTTTCCCAATATTTATTAGCTTCAAGAGGCAGATTTACATATTGAGCTATGTAAAAATTACGTTTCATAGGAAAACACTTTCATATCTATGAACTTGTTTAATTGTAAGAGGTTAAGTATATTTTCTTATTTTTTTAATCTCTCATATACATGATATTATTTTGAAATATATGCATATACTCAATAAATTATTGTCATTAATAAAACATGTTATAAGTTTTATAATTAAATTTTGCTATAATTCATTTTCTTATTGGTGTCTTCACTGGATTTAAATTCTAAATCTCTGACTGGAACTTGTGAAGATCTACAAGCACCAGGCAAATATTAGTAAGTTGCATCAAGAACTAGAAAGATTGTAAAAAAGAAGCGAGGAATGAGGAAAAATGACATGAAGAGCAATGATCGTGTTGCAGGAAAGTGGAAATATTTGCCGTGGCCTTTATCCAAACCGGACTATTGACGTTGTTCAGTAACGAATGACAAAGTTGAAAAACGGGCTTCCTCACTTTTGCCTGTTAATACAATATAGCCAAAAAAAAGGAAATGAGTTTTAAAAGGAGAGACAGAAAGTAAGATAATTACACAGACTTGATAAAATGTTCATGCATGTGCCAAAATGTCCTTTAGATGGGTTAGAAGGATACTCATCTTCCTTGTTAAATATTTAGATTTGAGGTCGTCTTGAGCTCAAACAAATCCTCGCCTTCGCAAGCACGAACAGATCCTCGCGTCTCACTACACATCTGCTCCTCGCTAGTCGGAGACCGTCGTCGTTCACGAAGCGCCGTCATCGCCATTGGGAGAATCACAAAGCAAGGAGTCGCGACCGAATCTTCTTCATATATCTTCTCTCACTGTCGAAGGCAATTGTGGTCTTCTCCGACAGATCCTCACCGCCACCTGGTCGTTTTACCTCATCGCGGCACCATCTCGAGGTCGCATCTGTGTCTTCTTCTCTGAATACTCCTCCACTAGAGGCGATGGTTGTTGTAGATCTGAAAACCAGATTTGGTTTGGGATGGTTTTTAAAATTTCTGTAAAATTTGAGTATTTTAGAAAATTATAATAAATAATGTATCTTTACTGGTAAATCATATTTTTATCAAGTAAATACAAAAAATTGGATTGTTATTAGATTTCAGATTTAGGAAATAAAAAATAAAAAAAATTGAAATTTTCCTGTAAATATTTAGATTACTCAGTAAATACTAAATTTATAATATATACTTAAAACTTATAAATATTGTGTAAACACATAAAATATTCGGATTTACTAGTAAATACGGTATACTGTTGGATTTGCTAGTAAATATAGTATATTGTCACATATATAAACTAATTTGGCATATTGGTGGATTTACTAATAAATATTAGACTTAGTCATACTATTGGATCTTATATTTATTAATAATGGATTTTACTATCAAATCCTAATAGTAAGTTCTGGATTTATTAGTGAATTCAAGCATTGATTAATAGATCTAGTATTTATTAAATGAGTAAATCTGATTATTTATAAGTAAATACCGGTATTTATTAATACGAATTTATTAATAAATACTAGATGATTTAGTAAATATGATTATTTCCAAGTAAATACCGGTATTTACTAATACAATTTTATTAACAAATATCATTTTTAAATAATATACTTATCAGTGAAAAAAAAAAACAATATGAATTATTCTAATTAAAATTAAAAGAGTGTAAATATTTGAATTTACATAATAAATATCATATTTATCATATAAGTAAAAAAACTGAACATAAAACAAACATCGAATTTATTATTAAATCCTTAGATTTACTAAGAAATACATGGATTTACTAGTAAATACATGATTATTTACTAGATTTATGGGTAAATATTTGTATGAATTATTTTAATTAAAATTAAAATAGTGTAAATATTTAGATTTACATGATAAATACCATATTTACCTATAATTACAATTTTTGCCTATAATTTTAAAAAAAATTAAAAAACCCCCAAATCTCCAAATCAAGTCACAAAACCCTAGATCTAACCAAGAGTTATCTACCGTTGCCGTCGTTTGAGAAGATGCGATTGTCTCTGCTGCAGTTGACACAAGAGCTCTCCGTCGGAGATCACGACATCGTCGTGTGAATGAACGTCCTCTTCAAACTTGTTGCCGTCTTCAAATCAATAAAAAAGAGTCGCAAATTGAAATTGGACTGGGAAAATGGTGGAGCACCCATAGAAGAAGCAGATAAAGTCGCTCTTGCCACCATTGGACGATGAAATCGGAAGAACCAAAGCCGACAATTAGAAAATCGTGAGATGTCGCTCGAGGGAATTGATTTCTTCCAAATGACCAAATCAATCCACTCCGCGAGGCCGTGAATTGAAAGATTGTCATGATTTGTAACACCCCCTAGCCGGTTTAGCCTTGAACTAAACCTAACTAGAACATGTCACTAAACCATACATTCATAAAATTTCACGATAACACAAAACATTGTAAAGCCAAGATAGTTGTATGATAAGATTAATAAAAAAAAATATTTACAGAACTCTTCTCACAGTTTAGTCAAAATAAGAAGAGTCCATATTACAACTATCCCATATTGTTAGTACTATTCAAAAGAAAACTGTATAGTGTAGCCCGTAAAGTTCTTTGATAAGCGTTTTCATGAAACATCTTTAGTTTAGTATGTACATGGGTTCTGTGACATCAGCTTCCCAAAAGAGGTTCAGCCTACCACTATGTTGCTTCCTCATTCCTTCTCTTCCTCACCTGTACCATGAAACTTTAAAGTGAGCTAAAAGCCCAGTAAGCGGAACATAGTTAAATACAAAACCTTTAAAACTACAATCTGTATTTAAAATACAATTTTCAATGTATTTCAAATCTTGTTACAGCAAATAGAAATCCAACCCAACATTTAAAACATAACATGAAAACTCTTGACATATGACACAAATTGGGCTTAAGCTACAGAATCATTTACCATTCATTTCCTTTAGGTTTGGCCGAACACTTTCATTCCTGTCATTGGAATTCCAAACGTTGGTATCAGTCATGTCCCTTTCGGGACCCATCCGTGGGTATCAGTCAATCCCAATGACATATAAACATTCCATAGATATTTCCATCATTCCATAGGCCATATCTAAAACTTTGTAAAACTTTAAAACATTATAAACACATCATAAAAGCTTTCAATAATCATGCATTCCCTTCGCTTTCCTACTTGCAAATCATACCATTTCCAATAAAGGGAAACATTTGTCAAAAATCTTAAAATACTATATCATATACTTTTTAAGTTTCTATGATACATTAAGTAGAATTCCTACTTACCTCTTTAAAATTGAACTCCCGCAGAGAGATTGACTCCACCGTAGTGAGGAAGTTGATCGGACTTGTCCTAAGATCCATGATCAAGTCATTTTGCATTTTAAAAAAAAAAAATATATTCAATCCATTACCAATCATATAAGATAGAAAAATATGCATTATAGTATCAATTTTCAACGTTTTAAAACCATAAAAGGTCCTTCGGACAACTTCTAAGCACAAACAAAAATTTCATCCTAGTGGATATCCACCAGTTGATGTCCACCAGTTTCCAGCCACAGGACCCGACATTCAAAAATTCACCAAAAATCTGTTTTACAGCATTTTCATGTGAAATTTTGTGGGGAGCAAGCTTCATATGTCTACTTTAACTCCACAAAATTTCAGCTTCAAATACAGGGTATAGACAGAGAAACGAATATCGGAACCCTAGTGCCCTGTTTTACAAATTTCAGTCAAACATTTTCACAAACACCTCTTATGCCACTTCATAAATACGTTTAAAATAGTAAAACTCTTTTCCAATCATACCTCACAATATTTTACATCTCCAATAACATAGAACCATCAAAAATCTTGAATTAAATCAGAAATTTCACATTTGGGTTCAAATCCAATCATACATTCAACATATAGCATCTCAACTTAAAACCTCACATTTCTAGCTTTGAAAAAATTCAAAATCCACTAAAAACCCTACATAAAACTGACATTAGGTAGCTTATACAATTTGGGCTTCAAAAATGATGTCAAACCCCACCTTGAGCTCAACTAAGTTCAAAGAAAAATAAGTATTTGGTGGAATCCGAAAATGGGTTTTTGAGTGAAGCTTAGACTTGATTTGTTTGTGGTTTAAGAGGGAAAAGAATGTCTTAAGATGGAGAGATTAGCTGTTGGAGTTTGTGTTTTGTTTTGGTGTTTTGGGTTTTTCCTTTTCTTTTTCTTTTTCTGTGCACAGAGAACGGCTGTAAGGGAGGAAGAAGAAATGTATGGGTATATTAGCTTAATACCACACAAGGTAGCTGTCAAACACTAAAAAGACAGCAGCAACAATTTTTTAAAATTATATAAAGTGTCCAAAAAAATCTAAAATTATGTTATATCCTTAAAAATATATTTTCGTTGCAAATAAGTCCATAAAAACTTTGATTAATTTCATTTAAAGTATACTTTAACTTTAGATTACCATTCTTATACAAACAATCTTATGGACCAAGCACATTGATCAACTTCACTTCCGGCGTTTGTCAACTCTCCTCTGCACAATTACTTTAAAAAAAATGTTGTTAAAAATTTTCAGTAGCCTATAAATACTAAAAAAAACATTTTATATAACATGATTAACATTATACTACTAATAAACACTTAATAATAATACTAATAAGATACTAAGGCTTCGTTTGGTTCACCCATTCAAACCACTCAACTCAAACTTTTTTTGTCTTTTTCCCAAAAAGTTTTTGTCTTTTTCCCAAAAAGTTTTTTGTCTTTTCTGAAAATTCAAAAAAATTTACTATGCAAACTTAAAAATCTCAACTCAAACTGGTGAACCAAACGGACGCTAAACATACTTGTTAACTTAGTTATTTTAAATTAGTTAAGTTCGGCATTACATGATTAGTCACCTCCGTTCTCCATCATCGTCGCTCCCCATCACCGACATGCTTTTCTTCAATTAGAGAGTAGAGAGAGAGTAGAGAGAGAGACACAAAAGGGAAAGAAAGAGGGAGTGAGGAGAAAGAATTAGGGGTACATTTGGAAACAAATAATTTTATTTTAAAAGTATAATTACAATATGCTATAATTTTATCAATTTCTAAAAATATGCTATATATTTCATGAGTACCTATTGAATATGCTATATCTTACAATTTCCCTTAACTAATTTTTAATAAGAATTATCCTTTTTTAAAGTAAAATATTATCCATATTCATAGATTCATTTATTTTAATTGAAAGTTATAAAGAATATCTAATCCAAGATATTATTCAAAGATAACAATCCTTAATTTAAATTAGTATTAATCATTATATACATTTTTTAAAAAAAATATTATATATATTTAAATTTAAATTAAATTACGATGTGTATCTAAAAATAATAACCTTTAATTTAAATTACTAATAATTATTATCTCATCTAAGGTAATAACTATTCAAATTCACTTTCCAAAAAAAAAAAAAAAAAAAAAACTATTCAAATTTCAAAAGACTTAAAATAGTTTTACTGGTTCAAGGAGATTTTTTGTCCTAGCACATTATTCGAAGGCCCAATAGTCGGCCAGACTAATATATAGGAGCCAGCCAAGGTGTATTTGCCCTCCTGTAGATCTATCAACTTTCTCTTCCGCTCCAACGCTTCTTTCTCATAGACACAGACGTCCTTAACCAAGCCAGCGGAGCGTATGTATCTCCTTCTCTGTGTATCTTCTTCTTCTTCAATTTGTTTTTTGTTTGTTTGTTTGTTTTAATTTGAACTTTGGGGGTGAGGGGTTCAATTATATATTATTTGTTTCGTCCTTTTTTTGTTTGAAAAAATTAATCGGAATTTACCGTGAACCCATCGTTCTCAATTATTTAATTAATCAATTTATCCCTCCCAGGTTTTAATTAGCTAGTGAGTGAGATATGGCGGCGCTGGATTACATCGATCCAGATCTTCCTAACTACCCTTTTCTACCTTATCAACTTACTGAAGATGTCAATCTCTCTCTCTCTCTCTCTCTCTCTCTCTCTCTCTCTCTTCTTTTCCTTTTTCAGTAATTTTTGTTTTTAAATTAATTCATATATATATATATATATATATAAATCTATATTCTGAAATCGAATGTTGTTTTATTGTTGTTGTGAATTTTTTAGGGTTTTTCTGTTGAAGACTCTCCTCCTTATGATCCCGACCGTGTCGGCGGGTTTTCTGCGCTTAAATTTATAGATGATGATGCATCTGAAGCTGCTAACTTTGCTGTTAGAAAATTTAACGAACTTAAGGTTGGAATTTTTATTTTCAATCTCAAAAACATTTGCCCTTCTAAAAGAATATGCAATTTAGATTTTGCCAAAACCATTAGATTTATGAGACTCCTGAATTTATTATGTTGATTGCTGCTGCCGCTGCTGCTTTTGTGTCCTGATTTTGAGGTTTTGGATCTATTTATATATAGATATGTACATGTTTATATTATCTGTTGGTTTTATCTTGCCCTTTCTTCTACGATTTTCTTTTGATTGTTAGATTCGCTCAGTTATTTTGCCTTTTTGCTGGATACTTGTGTTTTGACGAATATTTGGTTTGAATTTGTTTTCTGTCTTTTATTTTGATAATAATACAGGGGGCTGATTTGAAATTGGTGAAGATTGTTAGAGGCAATTGGGTGCCAGATATGTTCCAAGCTCTGTATTTTCTGACACTGAAATGCTCGGATGATTGCTTCTATGAAGCTAAGATCAATACGAAGATGGATTATGCTAGTTCCAACTTGATAATCTTTAGGCCTGCGAAGTTCTACGAAAGGTTATTGAATGAATGCATTTTCGCTCACTAAAATAGTCCTTGCCAAGTTGAATGAAATTTTTTTTTTTTTCCTTCATCAAGTCCAAACTCCATTTAATTGTTGACTTATTAGTGATGTTCTTTTACGTCCTCCATGGCTGATATCTAATTTTCATGTAAAATTTGCTTTCAATTTTAAGCAACCCTTAGTCACCTGTTAGACTACATGTATATATATATATTTACATATGTTTATTTTTTCATTGGGTGTTTGCTAATTAGTTGTCTTTTGTGGTGTAACCAAGCACGGAAGACCAAAAAACTGATGGAGGAGGAGTTCAAAAAACTGATGGAGAAACCGATGGAGAAGGAGTTGAAGAAACTGATGGAGGAGGAGTTCAAAAACTGATGGAGAAACTGATGGAGAAGGAGTTGAAGAAACTGATGGAGGAGACAAAGAAAACTATGCACAAGGTTTAGTTGAGCACAAACGGTTGAAGAAAAGCATGTAGAATTATCTGCTGGTCATTTTGCAAGGAAGCTTTTGGCTAAAAAAATGCAAAAGAAAGGTGGTTGTTTGAGAAGTTTAGGGTTGTGAATAAGCTGGTTTGGCTACATGAATTCTATTACCATAGTATATGCCATTCATCTAATCTAATCTATTCAATCTAATCTAATCTAGTGCTGCGGATGGCTGAAGAACATATACTTTATTTTACCCTTCCTCTTATATATTTAAAACTAATGCCTTCTTATGCCATTTTTCGTTTTCCTTCCTCCGTATTAGTCTTATTCCTACATGCTTACTTTGCTGTTAACGTGTTTCGTTTGGATGGTCTACTCTACTTATTAGGTTTTAAGCAAAAAAACAAATTTGTGATAATCTGAATTGTGTTAGTGAAGTCTGCGGATTGTTCCATTTGCTGTTGCGTGTATTTTTATTTTTATTTGTTTTTGTTTTAATTAATTGTTGGGTAGAATATTTGAATTAGTCAATAGATTCATTTGTTAGTGGGTTAGGATTTGTTAGTTATTGTTTTCCTTATATTTCTACCATTATCTTCCACTCTCCCATTTATCTGCCAACATGCGATGATGTTTCCTATTTTTGTGGATTTTAACATTGTAACATTGCCAACATGGCAGATTATCTATCAATGAAAGGTGTGTGTGATTTCCTTTTTTTGTCTGAAATGATATTTCAATCCTTTGAGATTTTGGTTCTCTCAAACGAACCATATATCCTTCCTTATTTCAAGATAGGTAGAAGGAAAAACCCATCTAAAATGTCGGCTCGTAACAATTTGGTATCAGAGCCAGTTATGGTTGCGTCTTTGGACCAACGGATAATAGTAGAAGGCTTTAGAGTCTATTTCCAACAATCACCGAGAGTTGATGTCTAAGTTTGCTGAACTCTTTCATCAAATGAGTGAGAGAGGGGAGCAAGGGGCGGGGAAGCAGACACAAGAAGCGGGTGAAAACTCAAATTCAAAGTCAGGAGCATGCCACCTCTTGTAATAACTAAATTTTCACGACCTTACGTTTTCTTGTAAAGAAACTTGTGCTATGTTCTGAAGGTACTCATAAAAAATCCAAGCTGGGTTTTTATTTGAAAATTTTAAGTTCCCGTGATGAGATTTATAAATGATTGCTTAATCAAGTATGTATCAATTTGAGTAAAAAGGGTAGAAAACTTCACGATTTCATGATCTTGCATGGTGGTCAAAGTTTGACCTAAAAAGTCAAAGTTGACCTAAAAAGTCAACGGTTGACTAGAAAAGTCAACCATATGATGATACTGTTATATGGTCAAGCAGTATGGAAAATATACTGCGAAAAAATCATTTTACGGACAAGATAACAAGATTAAGATTTAAAATCACCTTAGAAAAATTAAGCACATAAATTAGAGCATCTTGGGCCAAAGGACTTCAAGTTATAAGAAAATTTTTATACAGTCAAATTTTACACAGATAAATTTTGGACTGCGTAGGAGCATAACAGTATTGTGTGTTAGTGAGCACAGTACTAGAAATATATGTATTGGCATTAAGTGAACTGCATTTGAAGAAAAAGGCCAAACAAGCCCTAATGGTGATTACATCATCACCTTTTTGATTAATGACATCATATTGGGAATTAAGAAAAAAAAATTGGAAAATTTTGGACCCTTCTAGAGCATGAGGTGGCCGGATATTTTGGGGTCAAAATAGAATTAATTTTGTCCCAAGGACTTGTTGGAAAAAGGTGAACAAAAGTTATTTGCAAAGAAGTCCAAAATTTCACCTATAAATAGGCCTAGGGGGGGGGGGCGGATTTTGGCTGAAAAAATTGGAGAAAAGCAGCCAAATTCTTGCCAAATTCTCTCTCAAAATCAGAAATTATAGGGAAAGCAAGAACCAAGAGTGTTTAGGGTGATAGGATAGTTAGATTTTGGTGTGGAACCAACAAAAATTGGAAGAAAAATTTGAAACCCTTTGTGACCTAGGGCCGGCTGTGGGAGGAAGAGAAAGAGAGGAGAAGAAAAGTTGGAGTGGCCGGATTTTGTGTGTTGGAGTGGCCGGAAATCTAGTGCAAGGGTGGTGGAGAAATTTGGAGCCAAACAAGCCAAGGAGGCCGGTTTGGTGGAGACAAGGAAAAGCAAGCAAACCCTAGCCAAACCCTTGAACCTAATTGAGGTAATTTCTTTTAAAGCTCTAAGTTTCTCAATTTAAGTCTTGATTGAGGAATTTAAGTGTATTTCCCCCAAGTTTGTAAGAGCATAAGCTCAAATTTAAGTTATGCCTAGGTTAATTTTAGAATTGTGCTTGATTTGAGTTAGGGTGGTTTGATTTCCTTTTATGTGGTTGCATGGCTAAATGTTTAGATTACATGCCTAGTTATGTGTGAATGCATGATGGATGAACAATTATATGTCCCCACAATGTGCCAAGCATGATGGTTATGTGTATGATAGGTTGCTAGACATATGTTATGAATGATTTGTGCAACCTAAAATCAAGCAAATCATAATTGGTGTAATTTAAGCAATAAATTGCATGGGTTTGATTGATAATGTGTTTAAAGAAAATTTACGTTAGAAAGACGTTGTGTGACTGTTTTTAGGCTCCCGATTCGTTCGGTTGAGGTAGGATGCACGCGTTAGGGCGAAAAACAAATTTCAAACCAAAACTGCCATTCTCGGGTGAAAACTGGCGAGTTTCTGGAAAAGTAAATTTTGGGGCCCTTAGAGGCCGAATTTGAGAAAACTTAAAACATAAAAGTTGTTCGGAAGGGTTTTTTCCTAGGGGACAGCGCGGACAGTTTTCCAAAATAAGGCTCCAAAGGCCTTCGTTTTTACAAAAACCCGAGACCAAGAATTCCTGGGCGAGTCAGATTTGTACTCTCGGTCTGGGAACTTCAACAAGGAAAATGACTAAGTTAAAGGCAGAACTGGGTTTTTCTTAAAACACGAAAGTTATAGGATTTTTCAAGATGTAAAACTTTCGTGAAGAAAAGTTTTTCAAATTCGATTTGAATTTTTAAATAAAATCAGATTTCAAAAACTGTGCAGGAGACAGGAAAATTCCTGCACAGGATTTTCCAAAACAATACAGAAAAGTGATATTTTGCACATTCAACAAGAAATTGACTACGGGAGACTGTTTCAAAGGCAGTCTCCAACACTTTATTATTTTTATGAATATTACTTAAAAATTACAATTTTTAATAAGATTGAGCAAGGGATTTTTTAAAGATTTAAGTTTTTCAAGAAAAGAAAATGGGTTTGTAGACCAAAGTTAAGTTTTAACTTAAGCCAGTCAAGTTTTTAAACTCAATGGTAAATTAAGGTAACCCAATAAGATATTATACAGATAAGGGTAGGGACATATAAGTGTTGGTTGTATTACCAACAGTTTTAATACTTACCTATGTCCTGCAGAAGATTACCTGCTGAGGTGTCCTGATGTGAATCAGCCCACTATCAGACATAGCAAACAAGGTAAGTACAACTCCGTCTACAGCATAGGCTTTTTGAGTTGTAACATGGTATATGATACAATGTATGTTATGTGCTATGAATTGAAATATCAAGTGGATGGCATGACTAATATATGATTACAAGTTATATTCATGTGATATCATGAAGCATGTTCACAAATAATAAGAACAAGGTCAAAATGACAAATAAATACGATGGCAAGCAAGCTTGTCTGTGACGTACCGACCCGTCCAAGGTCGGGTAGGACTGTGGATTGAGTTGGCCGCCCCAACCACTCCATAGTTGCGCGCCCGGTACGGTCACTCATGATAAAGGGCCCACAAGCAAGTTAAGGAATGAGAGTATGATAAGAAGACATGATAAAATGAGCATAATAAAGCATAATTGGAACATGCATGATTAGAATATGTTATGATATGCTATATTAAGTCCATAATTGATTGTGTTGCGGATAATATAGTTGTACTTGCTGAGCGAAAGCTCACATCTTACGTCTATGCTGTAGGTAAACAACCTATTGGTGATTTTTGATACAAGATGGTGGAGTTGGTGGGGCAACTGTGAAACGAGGGATAAGCCGCTACGTCTTCTGTAATTTCATGTTTAATATTTTATGTTCATATTATTCCAAACAGTACTCCTATAGTAGAAAAAAAAAATTCCGCTATATTTCTATGTAAGACAAGTAAGCATGTATATATGTACGGTAACGGTCCGTGCTAGACGGGTCGTTACACCTCTAGCAATGAACAAGTAACAAGCACGTTGAGCAACCTTCTTCCAAAAACAGTGAAGCTAGATTTTCCCAAATATGGTGGCAAAGAAGACCCCACCAGTTGGATTTGTAGGTGTGAACAATTTTATTCCATCCATGACATTTCAACATCTGATAGGGTGGCGTTGGCCCCTTTCCAACTTGAAGGAGATACCCAGTTACGGTACAGACTCCTCAAGCAAGAGATAATATACATCTCATGGGAAGAATTCAAAGAAGGAATATTTTCAAGGTATGGCCCAAACCTATTCCTTGATCATTTTGGAGAACTGACAAAGCTTCAACAAATTGGTGCGGTTTTAGAATATCAAAGCAGATTTGAGAAGCTATTAGCTAAGGCAGGGCCACTCCCACAATGTTAGCTGCTTCATTAGGGGATTAAAGGAGCCTATACGAACCGACGTGCAGGCTAATCGGCCCTACTACTCTCACTATGGCCATTGGTCTTGCTAGATTATTTGAAGCCCGTGATCTTTCCCACAACAAATCAATCCTTTCAAGCTCCAAAGTCAGTAATGATCAACCTTCCAATAATTTTGTGCCAATCAAGAAGATGACTACGTGTTAGAATATAAAATAGCATTGTATTTGTAACCTTTATTCTTTAGCCTTTGTTAGAATTTTGTTATAGAGCTTTTCCAGTTAGATTCTTACACGTGGGTGGTTGTACAGAGCATCCTTTTTGCATAATTCTTCTTGTACGGTTCTACTCTCTCTCTCTCTCTCTCTCTCTCTCTCTCTCTATATATATATATATATATAGATATATATATATATATAACAGAGCCTCTTCCTTTTCTCTTTGAGCTGGAAAATCCAACATGTGTTCTTTATTATTTCACTGCTTACAAATTTCTTCTTGGTATCAGAGCCAACGAGCTCCCTTCAATCCTCTTCTACCATGGCCAAGACTCCCATCTGATATACCCCCTCTCTTTTGATTCCTCCTCTAGTCCCTCAAATAACCCTCAGATTGTCCACCAAACAAGAAACCCCCAATTACCACACCAGCTCCACAAATCCAACGACTGCAAGATTAAGTCCAACAATTAGATGAAATTAGATGACACTAATCAACCCATTATAGTGAAATTAGATGACACTAATCATCTCCTTTGGCAAACCCAAATGCTCAACATCATCATCGCTAACGGCCTGGAAAGCACCATTCCTTGTCCGCCTCAATTCCTCGATCCCCAGAGGTTATAAGTGAATCCAGAGTCTGTCCAATGAGGAGGATGAATCGACTAGTTAATGAGTTGGATCTACTCCTCTCTAACCGAAGGTATGATGGGTAAAAATTATTGGCCTTTAACAAAGCTTAAGAAATTTGGGAATCTCTCAATGAGGTATAATAATCTGCTTCTGTTTCTACTATTTTGAGCTTGAAAACCCCTGCTCATGAGGGTTAAAAAGAATGGTTGAGTTTCTTGGTCGTCTCAAAACAATTTTTGACAAATATGCTACTATTGGAGAACCCTCTAAGTTATAGAGAAACTTATTCATACCTTTCGAGGTCTGGACCCAGATTATGACTCTCTTGTGTCTGGTTTAAGCGTTATGTCTGATAGACCCTCCATGGATGAAAATCACAGCCTTCTAGTCAATCATGAATATCATCAACGCATCTGAACAACTCAATCTCACTCAAGTTCAGTTGGCCCAACTTAATCGCTTCCAATTTTCTCCAAATACCAAACCCCGCAACCATTATAAGAAAAATTTCCAAAACAACTATTAAGCCTTAAAACACCTTTTCCTCCTCGAGTTACTCTAGACCTCCCAATTTTCCTCGCCCCGCCCGCAAATTTCCCAACGGTAACCATTTTCATACAATCAACCTGGAATTCTTGGTAAACCACACTTCCCTCAGCCCAATATCTCTCGGTTCCAGCAAAATAATCAAGACGGTGAGGAACCTCCAGTGTGCCAAATATGCACCAAAATCGGCCACACGGCCACAGTGTGTTGTCACCGAACCAACCTGGCATATCAACTTTAACCTCCACATGGTCGTTATAGGACTCCGCACTCAAGCAAGCTCACTGCTCAAAGTTCACCCAATGCTTTTGCTGCAATGTTTGGTACTTCAAACAACTCTTCTGGTAGTTCTTCAAGTGAGGGTTCATGGTTCCTTGACTCTGGTGCTACACATCATTTTACTCCTGATATTAGTATGCTTGACAACCCCATGCCCGTCCTTGGTGATGATCAGGTGATGATGGGAAATTGTAAAAAATCATATTATGATTAATTCTCCTGTTAAACCTGTTAAATTTAATCATGTCCTGCATACCCCGTCTATATCTAAACAACTTCTCAGTGTCAGTAAGCTTTGTCATGACAATAAAGCCTTTGTTGAATTTTACCCGACCTTTTTTTCTTGTGAAGGACATACACACGAAGAAAACACTCTTCCAGGGACATCTTGAGGACGGCCTCTACAAATTGTTTCCATCAGCCTCTTCAAAGTCCTTTACATCTCCATCATCTAGTTCCACTCCATCTGTCAACTCTCCATTTCCAGCGCCTGTTCAAGTTTATCACACTCAACTTCAAGATGTCAATTTATGGCATAATAGACTTGGACATCCTTCTTTTCCTATATTTAGTAAAGTCATGAAGCTTTGTATTTTGAAAACATCAAATAAAAGTTCTCCTGAGTTTTTGTGTTCCTCGTCAAATGGCCAAGAGCAATCGTTTGCCGTTTGTCAATTCTGATTTTCGTGCATCTAAACCTTTTGAATTAATATATTCTGATCTTTGGGGTCCTTCCCCTGTTGGTTCAGTTACTGATGTGAAATTTTTTTGTTTGTTCATTGATGATACGAGATTTACATGGATCTATCTTCTTAATGCTAAACATGAAACCTTCCCTGTTTTTCAAAAATTTAAGAAATTTGTTGAAACACAGTTTGACACAAATATAAAGACGTTGCAAACTGATTGGGATGGTGAATATCGACCAATAAAAACCTTTCTTGAAAAACTTGGAGTTCATCATCGACACCCTTGTCCCATTACCCCAGAACAAAACGAGCTAGTCGAACGGAAAAATTGTCATGTTGTTGAGGTCAGCTTGTCTCTTTTAGCTCACTTCTCTATGCCTCTTTCATATTGGCCTTATGCATTTCAAGCTGTCATTTACTTTAATTAACCGTTGGCCTACCCCTGTTCTAGCTTTAAAATCACCATATGAAATTCTATATCACAAATTGCCTTCGTATGAGTCCATTAAAGTATTCGGTTGTGTTTGCTTTTCCTTTCTTCGCCCTTACAATGATCATATATTGCAAAATCGATCTTCTGAATGTGTTTTCCTTGGTTTCAGCAGTTATCATAAAGGTTATCTTTGCTTAAATAGACAAACTGGTCATATTTATGTCTCTTGTCATGTCATCTTCCGTGAAACTTCGTTCCCATTCTCTTCTTCACTCCCAACTTCTTTTTCCCCCAACCCCTCCATTGTTCCACTTCTATCTGTACCTCCTTTATCCACTCCCTCTTCTTTTCCTATTTCCCATACTCCTAGTCCCTCTCCCACGTTATCTCCTTCACCTACTTCTTCTCCTTTGCCTTCTTCTCCTCCTCCTACTTCCCCTAGCCCTTTATCACTGCGTTTATCCTTTTCCGATGGTCCTCCATCACCCCAATTGGAGAATATGCATAACAATGCTCATACATCTGAGGTTTCTATTTTTTCATCATTTACGCCATCTGGTCCTGTGATTCACAGACCACCATATGAAACTAATGTGCATTCTATGACAACCAGGTCTAAGGCAGGTGTTCACAAGCCTAAATTATTCACGGCAGCCATTGACATTGCTCCTGATCTGAAGCTTTATGAACCTGCTACCTACAAACAAGCTTCTGCTTTTCCACAGTGGCAACAAGCAATGCTTCACGAGTTCAAAACTCTCCAACGGAATCACACTTGGACTCTTCTGCCTCCATCACCATCAATGAAAGTTATTGGTTGTAAATTGGTCTATCGTCTAAAGTTGAGACCGGATGGTTCTGTTTAGCAACACAAGGCCTGCTTGGCTGCTAAAGGTTTCCTTCAAACACTTGGCCTCGACTATTTAGACACTTTCAGTCCGGTTGTTAAACCTACAACAATCCGGATAGTCATTTGCTTCAAATGCAATGAAAGATTTGTCCCAGGCCATCAATGCAAAAGGTTTTTTATGATCCAAGCTTGTCACAGTGATAGTGATGAAGATGAGGAGATGGAAATCATCGGGGACAAATGGCCACCATAACTAGAATAGCACTCGAGGACAAGTGCTCTTTCACGGGGGAGGGAATGTTACGTGTATTTTTATTTTTATTTGTTTTTGTTTTCATTAATTGTTGGGTAAAATATTTGAATTAGTCAAGCAGATTCATAACTTAGTGGGTTAGGATATGTTAGTTATTGTATTCCTTATTTTTCTACCATTATCTTCCACTCACCCATTTATCTGCCAGCATGGGATGATGTTTCCTATTTTTGTGGTCTTTACAAGGCAGATTATCTATCAAGGAAAGGTGTGTGTGATTTCCTTTTTTGTCTGAAATAATTTTTCAATCTTTTGAGATTTTGGTTCTCTCTAAGGAACCATATATCCTTCTTTATTTCAAGATAGGTAGAAGGAAAAAACCCATCTAAAACGTTGGCACGTTACATTTGCTAGTCCCTGATTGTAACAATTTTGATATCTTGGTTTTAGTAGTGCTTCATTATGTATTCTTAGCTATCCAAACTCTTAGACTGTGATGGAGTAATTGTCATTGTCCTTTTTTTAGAAAAACAAACAAAGGGAATGGTGTGATAATGTGGAAAATCTATGCATTACAGTATGAGAGCTTCGGTACATTCATATTGCTTTGAAATAACAAATTCAGCCTGCAAGGCAACCATATGCGCAAAAAAAAAAAAAAAAAAAAAAAAAAAAAAAAAAAGGATATGATGACAAATATTTATGCTCGTCATCGTGCAAGATTTTCTCATTTGGGTAGTCTAGACAGTGTCATTCGTGAAGATCAACAGAAAGAACGGATAAGAAGTATCTATCTCAGTTATTTAATATATATAAATAAAAAACAACAACAAAAGTAAATACTGCACTTGCAAATGCGTCTAGAAAAAGAAAAGGAAAAAGATGTTTCTAATGAAAAGGTTAACTATACTTGTCGTGATGTAACTTTTTCTCATTTGGGTAGTATTGTCATTGTCATTTGCACAGATCAACGTAAAGAATAGAGTCTACATAACCATCTGACTGGCAAATATAGAAGCTATAGCATGAGAGTGCAGTATGATTTCAAACGTTTTATGCCAGAAAGAAACAACCCTGAACCTTTGAAAATTTTCATTAGAAATTTACAACTTTATTTTTTTATTTTTTTTTCCGCATTAGATTTCGTTTTAATGGAAATGAACCACTGCTAGTCTGATGATCGGTTTAAGAGACTTTTATAATCCTCATCGTGGATCTTTCGACAAGCAAAACCGACTTCACCACCAGCAGAAGAAGCCATATGAAGCCCCATGGTATTTTCCTCCTCTTTCCAGTAGCAAGATAAACAGGGTCGTCTCCTCCTCTACTCCACACCACAACCAACTTACAAAATAGATAATTCAAATAACTAAAATAAAATAGTTATGACCGTACAAAATAAAACTATATGTCATAACATATGAAACGACAAAAGAAGCAGAAATTCCCTATAAAAGTAGGAGGAAAATTTTTAGCATACCATCTCCAATTTGTGTAACTCGGATCAATCCCGTTAATTTAAAAATGAAGATGTCCCTTTATCTCTTCATTCGTGTGAGCTTCTTTATTACAACACTTAACGCAAGGACACCACATGGCATTAGGGTCCTCGAAATTCTTCTCAGCAAACTCAAGAAAATTATCAACCCCTTGGTCATATTTATTTGACATCCTGTTTGCCCTCATCCATTATTTTGTGTTGTCAATTAAGTTGTTGTTTAAGGACAAAGATTTTAGGAGATCATTTGTGAAGATTAAACCTGAACGTCACCGTATTTTGATTCTCAGCTTGATGAAGTAGAGGTTTTTGTTTTTTCAAGTGGTGGTACTTGTGTCTACAAATTTAGTTTGGTTTGGTCTCTCCAGAATAACTACGGGTAGAGTTCTTTTTTTAATCGTTGATTTAATCGAACGATTGACATATTGTTGGTGTACCATTCTTATCATACACCTTACCACATATAAACTTTCTCACCCTAAGTCTTCTCCGTCGCCGGCGACCGACCTCGACGCCGGCGACCCACCCCCGGCCAGCCCCACCATCGGCCCTAGCCCCCACTCCCCGGCCCCCCTTCCCCAGCCCTCCCTGCCGGCCCCCCGGCCCCAGTCCCCCCACTTCCCTGCCCCCGGCACCCCCCTAGCCCTTCCCCACCCAAACCCCCCCCCCTCCTCCCCCGACGGGAGCCCCCCACCCCCTCTCTCTCTTCTTGCGTTGGGGGGGTGGGGGGGGGGGGTGCGCGGGCCAGGAAGAGAGAGAGAGAGGAGAAGAGAGAGAGGGGTGGGAGGGGGGGGCGCCAGGGGAGGGGGGTGCCGGGGGTGGGTCGTCGGTGTCGGGGCCGTCGCCGGCGACGGAGAAGACGGTGAGAAAATTTATATGTGGTAAGGTGTATGATAAGTATAGTACACCAACAATATGTCAACCGTTCGATTAAATCAAACGGTTAAAAAAAGAACTCTACCGGTAGTTACTCTAGGAGAGACTCTACTACAGCCTCTCGCTATATAATAAAATAAAATAAAATAAAGATAAAGCTAATAGGAAAAGGGGAAAAATAAGGAAAGCTCAAAAAAACCATATGTTGACACTTGTTGTAATTATAAAAGAATGCAATATTGTCTCTTTTATATATGTAAGGAAACATAATCTAATAATATAAAATATAAAATTTTAAATACAAATAAAAGTAAAATACATGATATAAAATAATAGGGAGAGGCTGTGGTAGAACCTCTCCCAAAGTAACTATCGGTATAGCTCTTTTTTGAACCGTTAGATTTAATCAAACGGTTGATATATTATTGGTGTACCATAGTTATCATACACCTTATTTCATATAAACTTTCCCACTCTTATCTTCTCCGTCGCCGGCAATCTTCCCGCCATCGCCGGTGACCTGGCCCCCGATGCCGGCGACCACACCCCCGGCCGGCCCCTCACCCCATCCCCAGCCACCCCCTCTCTCTCTTCCCGCCCGGTGCCCCCCCCCCCCCCCCCCCCCCCCCGACGGGAACCCTCCCCCACCCCCTTTCTCTCTCTTCCCGGTCGGCCCCCTGCCCCCAGCCCGCCCGGCGCCCCCCCCGATGGGAACCCCCCCACCCCCCCTCTCTCTTCCCGGCCGGCCCCCCTGCCCCCAGCCCGCCCGACGGCCCCCCCCACCCCAACCCCTTTCCCCCGGTGCCCCCCCCCCTCCCTGACGAGAACCCCCCCACCCCCTCTCTCTCTCTCTCCTCTATCTCTCTTCCCGTTAGCTTTTTTTTTTTTTTTTTTTCACTTACTTTGTTATAATGTAGGTGTGCCTATAGTTTATCATGTGCACTCTCAATATAGAGACCATCCGATTTAAGATCAATAACTGAAAAAAATGACTGTATCGGTAGAGACTCTCAACCACAATTTTATCCAAAATAATGAATAACAAAAAAAAAAAAAAAAAATTGCCTTCTTACAGTCTTATTACAAACGTCACTTTTATCCACGAAGCCAAACAGAAGAACCGTCCCAAAATTCTAGGGTTTCAAATGGCGCTGACGTCAGGCTCTCAGCTTATTTAAAACCAGAAAAATACCGGGGAAAAAAAAAAAAAAAACGAATATAAGAAAAAGAGCGGGAGTTTCTTCTGCACAGCCAGTATCCCAATCCACCGACCTAAACTCCTCGGAACTGTTCATCTCGCCGGAAAATGTCGATCGGCGTTCGTCGCCTCACGGTGCTTGGCGAATTCAAGCCCTTCGGCTTGATCGCCGAGGCTCTCGACGGCAAGCCGGCCGACGACTTCACCGAGAAGTACGATTACTTCCTCTTCGACCCCGAAGTCGCTCGACAGAGAGACGAAGCTGACGATTTCGACGCGTCGGGTGCCGCCGTCAGTGATCGCTCCGATCACGAGCTTTTCATCCGAGGAAATCGGTAGTGGCTGCTGGAATTTTCAGTTTGGTAGCTTAGAAAAGTAAAATGAGAGAAAAGGAAGAAAAAAGGGAATTGAATGAAGGTGTTTTGTGATGGAAACTCAATGTTCGACGAAATGCGAAATTTTGTTAAATTTCGAACCTTAATTCTTAAGCTTGTCAATTTTTCAGTTGTTGCCAAGAAGAGAATTCGGTTGTTGCTCTCATTTCTCGTTCTGAATGTGTTCTGCGATGGAATTTAATGCTCGACGGAGTGTGAAATTTTATTGGATTTATTATTGCACCTTGAGTCTTAAGCTTCCCAATCCGTTTAATAGTTGTCAAAAAGAGAATTCGATTGTTCTAAATGCGTTCTGCAGTGGAGATTTCATGTTTGATGAAATGCGAAATCTTGTTGGATTTAGTATCACACTTAATTAATTCTTGATCTTGTCTATTTGTTCAGTTGTTGTTAAAAAGTAGAGAATTCGACCGTTTTTCTAATTTTTTGCCTAATACGAGTTTATGTGACAGGATAATTTGGACATCAGGTGCACGAGTGTTTAAGAGATTCACGTTATCCTCACGGGTCATTATGGTGAGATTTCTTGATTCCTAGTAATCAACAACACTACTCGTAAAAGTAAATACTGAATTCATTTGAACATTATACAGGTTAAGGTTCATAAGGAATCATTTTGGTCGTGTTTTGTAACATGTTTTGTAACATCATGGTTTTCTATTCCTTCTATAACTTACTGCATTTTTAAGTTCTATGTATCTGACACATTTTATTTTTGCCCTTAATTTTCTTGTATAAACTTCCGACACAAATTCAAGGTTCGCTGGTGTCATCTGGGTGATATGGCTCAGGCTCTTCTTTGTGTTTTACAAATTGGTTCTTTGACGATATACAACATATCAGGTGAGTTTTTACTTTTAACATGTACATGGTAACCTGAGGACAATTATACGAAGGGTGTACTGTGGCAAGGCCTTCCCCATGTGGTATTTGGGTTCAAAAAGAAAATGTAGCAACAATATAACCAAACAAAGATGCACCAATGAATCACTGGATTGAAAGCAACAATAGAAGTACATTGATGCACGCAGGATAAGTGTCCTCTGAAATTTCCAACGGATGTTTAAAATAATTTATAATGTTTTGAAAGAGCAGGAAGTAGATATGATAGACTAGGATTTATAATTTATAATGTTTAAAATAATTTATAATGTTGTGAAGTTTTCTTTAAAGTAAGCATATTTTTTTGAACCATCAGGGATGATGAGTTAGATGCTGCATGAGGGTTAGAGCCTGTACCTATGAATCTTGAGTCAGTCGTCTTAATTTATCATAGAATTATTTAGGTCTTTTTACCTGGTACATTGACATATTGATGTATCTGGTAATGTTTATTTTGCAATCTATTGTTTTGCTTACTCATTTGTTGGTACGTCTTGAGTTTAAAGCTGGACTTTTATAGGTGAAGTTACATCCATCCCTCTTTCTCGTGCCATCATATCAATCTGGGCTCTTCCTTTTGGGTTATTGTTCCAGCAACAAGCTGATGCTTCTGCGACAACTAATGTTCCTATTTCATCTGCAAGTCCTTTATTTGGTGTACGTGAAATACCCCGTTCTAGAAGAGAAACAGGAAACAGTCCACAGCATAGTTACAATTTTCCAAGCCTGTTCGATAATATTGTAAAGGGAGAAACGAGTTCAATATCTTCACATCTGATTCTGAAGGATCCACTAGAAGGACCCCAAGTACATTTCTAGATTCTAGTTTCTCTGTGTTTATTTCTTCTGTAATACTTGCATTTAACTTGTTCAAGCTGTAAACTTGGCTTCTATTTTGACTCTGTTTTTTAGAGAGATTTTGTTACTTTAAATTTTCAGTTGACTTATATTGAAGAACGAGGAAAGTATAACATAATGAAGGAATTTGATGAGACAACAATCTGGACGAGTGACCAAATACCTGTTATGGCATCATATAACAAAGGTTTCTTAATATCTAGTTCTTTACCCTTTTGTTATTGTCCTGGATCATTTTGACATTGTTATGTTGTTTGCAGGAAAGATGCAACACTCAGTGTGGGTTGTAGACGTCATTAGTTCTAACCTTGAAGTGGAAAATGCAAATATATTGGATTTAATTCCTTCTGGTGTAGTACCAATACAGTTCTCCTTCCGTAGAATATGGCAGGGAAAGGGTGTGCAAACTGCTGCTTGTAAGGTACTGGTTTATTTGGTAGGCTTTGTTTTCATGTGGATATTCGTATTGGTATATTGTTTTAGTGCATGGTACTATATAGATATTCATTTAGTTCTTTGACCTTTATGTTAATTATTTTCAAATGTTTTTAAGGTTTTCCTTGCAACCGATGATGACTCGGCTCCTATAATTTGTTTTCTTCATCAAGATCAAAGGAAATTATTGTCTGTAAGGCTTCAGAGTGTTGAAATAGATAATGAAATTCTCTTTGATATTAAACCTGACATGAGCTGGAGTATACCTGCAATTGCAGCTGCTCCTGTGATTGTCACACGTCCTAGGTAAAGGCATGCCTTGCTCTTCAATCTTTAAATTGTCTGATTGTCCTATAATCTTGTGAACTTGACTTTCTCTGTTTACCATTTCTTTTCGCAGAGTACGAGTTGGGTTGCTGCCATATTCAGACATAATTGTTTTGGCACCAGAAAATGCCCTTCTTCTATATGTAAGTCATGGTGGTGGATATTACTCGAGCTTAATCTTTTTTCACACGGTCCTTTTGGTACAACGCATTGTGTTTAAAAATCTGTCATGGCAATTCAATTTTGCCTACATTTAACATGTAGATTAATAAGCTGGGAGAGTTAAAACATACAATTAATCGACTATGGTCACTTTATCGTTATCACATTTTTTTTTCCTGTTGCAATTAAATATATTAACACATATTCTTTCTAGAATTTTCTGCTAAACGTTGTATTTTGTGTTAAATAAGCGTGAGCAATAATTGTTAAAAAGAATTAATTCGTCCTAGGTAATCATAAAGTGAGGTTTCTTACTAAAAATTAGAAAATCAAATAAAGAAAACCCTAAAAGGTTCAGAGGTTATTAGAGATTGTTAAAGATTGCTTCTAAAAGCTATTTGAGAAACCTTCTTTGGAAATTAAAGAGAAATAGGATTCTCAACTCATGCAGTCTTTAGTATCCTGTTTCTTGAATCACGAGCAGGGAATGGAAACTTAAACAGTGCTTATCAAATATGTATCTTTGCAATGCTAGCAAGCACTATTACTCTTTGCTGTCTACATTATTTTGCTACAGGTGTATAATCAATTATGGTTTACAATTGCAGTCAGGGAAACAATGCCTATGTAGGTATGTGCTGCCTTCATCATTGAGTAAAGATCGGCTTTCACATAATTTGGACTTTCCAGAAAGAGCATCTGTTTCCCACGACTTGAAGATTATAGGGGTAGCAGATGCTATTGAGGGGCGTATTAACATCGTAGTAAATAGTGGGCAGGTGCGCTGACTTGAGTGTTTATTATGGTGATAATTAGTTGATTTTCAAACATTTCTAGCTTCAAGTCTAACTACTATGCAAAGTTCTAGTAAGTATCACTTGAGTCCATCCTAAGGTTGATATTAAGCTATCATACCCCTGTTTGATTCTCTTCCTAGTTTTTCATGTGATTCTAGTGCCGTGGGATATTTTTATGATGCATGTTATGAATGCAGATTTTTAGGTGTGCATTACGAAGACGTCCCTCATCTTCATTGGCAAATGATTGCATCTCAGCAATGGCCAAGGGTCTTAGTTCCAACTTTTATAGTCATTTTCTTAGTCTTCTTTGGAAAGATGGTGACTCTGCATATTTATCAGAGGCTGACAATGGTGTTAATTTGGAATGGGACTCTTTCTGTAGTATAATTCTGCAAATGTGTAGATCCTCTACAAGTACTCAAAAGCATTCCAACCCAACGGCTCACTCATCGTGGGAGTTTCTTATCAATAGCAAGTTTCACAAGAACTTCTGCAAACATAATCGTGTTACTGGAGTTTCTTCTGTAATATCGCTTGATATGCAGAAATTGGATTCTTTTGAATCAAATCTAAAAACTGTGGAAAAGATAGAAAAATCTTTTTATTCTGAGCTAATGATGGAAAGCTTAGATTGTTTGCATGCTGTTTATGAGAGTCTGAAACTGGATACTCTTCGCAAGAGGTATGCATTATTTTCTCCTTCTCTTCCTTTTTTCTTTAATTTTATTTTTAAATCTTTTCCTCAACAAAAATGTTTCTGTTAAAAATTATAACTATTTCTTTTAGCATTTTGCTCCTCTTTTCAAATGCCACAGGTCCACCCTGGAAAATTGGAAATTTTACCATTTTACTTCTGGTCTCATAAATAAAGCAGCATAGTGTGTTTTAGAATTATAAAATGTTAGAGAATGAAATACTACTTATCAAATCAACTAAGTAACTTGGAAGAAATGAGTGAGTTAAGTGGTCTGTCTTAGTTGTTGGAAGCAGCCATATTTTTTTTCCCTAATTGGTAGGCGGGCTGTTGTGGGTAATATTTCTTAAGCAACAGTCAAACACTATTTCTAGTTTTGTTTTTGTTGTTATTGTATTCTCTTTTCTCATTTACTAATGTTTTTGTTTCTTTTTGTTTGGAGGGATTTGGAGCTTCTGGCAGTTCTTTTATGTGACATTGCTAAGTTTGTGGGTGAACAAAGCTATCTGGACCATTACATTCGTGACTTTCCTGGTTTGTCCAAAAATGCGGGGATGTCCAAAACCTTCCTTTCATGTAAGACGCCACCAAGTTTATTCAGATGGCTTGAGAACTGTTTGCTGCATGGATGTGATTCTGCTAACCAAAATGATCTTTCACCTTTAATTTGTCAAAATGGAAGTTCTGTTGTGAGCTGGGGCCGGAAGGTAGTCTCCTTTTATAGTTTGTTATGTGGTGCTAAACAAATAGGAAAAAAGCTTTCGTCTGGTGTTTACTGCAACATTGCTGCGGGATCACATTGCACAAAAGAGGAACTTACTGTCTTGGCAATGGTTGGAGAAAGGTTTGGACTAAAACAACTGGACTTGCTGCCTTCTGGTGTATCTCTTCCTCTAAGACATGTAAGTGATGCCACCATTTATACACGGGAAGCATTTGAAGAACCTGGTATTTCTTTGGTGGATTTTAGTTTCTATTTACTGAATTGATTATTTTTTCTGCACTCTATAGGCATTGGATAAGTGCCGGGAATCTCCTCCCACCGACTGGCCTGCAGCTGCTTATGTTTTGCTTGGTCGAGAGGACTTGGCTTTGTCATGTTTGGCACGTTCATGCAAGTCTAAAGAATTTGAAACCCAAACAAATGTGAATTTAATCTCTATTTCCACACCATATATGCTACATTTGCATCCGGTGACGATTCCTTCCACAGTTTCTGATACAATTGGATTAGAGGGTGGTGCAAAGTTTGAGGATGCAGATTCTATTGATGGGTCCATGACGGATGGCATGGAACATATCTTCAACTCTAGCACACAGTTGCGCTATGGTCGTGATTTGAGATTGAATGAGGTGATTTTTGGCACTTTGCATGCAATGCATGATGGTTATTTCGTCAGCTCTAAATTTGTTAGGACTAGCCTGTTTTGGTTTGTACATGCTTCTGACATTTATATTTAGGTTTACAAACATCTCTTTCCTTTATGTTGCAAATTCATAGTTGAGCAGATTTCTCCATGTTGACAATATATCTGTATGAATAAATATGTACCCATAGTGCAAGACTTACTGAGATTCCGTGCCCCCAGGTTGAGGCATCATCATTAGTTGCATTTTGTACATGTGGCTCCTAGGAATTTGAAGGCTCTGTATGACCAACGTGAAACTTATGAATTTTTCTGAAAATTGGTTTTACCTATATGGAAGGTCTCTGTCGATTGAGGGTAGTTAAATTGTTATTGGGTCTTGAACCAACATCAAAATATGATGATTGTTCAATTTCATTATTAGTTCGGTGTATCTTACCCAGTTCAAACATGGTCAGAAAATGATACCAATCCAATTCTGTGATAGCTCATAGCTACTTTTATTTTACCAGGTCAGACGGCTTTTGTGCTCAGCAAGACCTGTGGCAATTCAAACATCTGTCAATCCTAGTGCCTCTGACCAGGACGTTCAACAGGTATAATCCTATTTAAACGGTATAGAATTTTACAGGCATTTTATCCTTCTCCCCTCACCTGCCTGCCTGCCTGAAAACCCAAACTACCTTGTAGTTTGGATGCATTTAAAATTTTATATCGTGAAAGATACCATTCTCCTTTGGGTATTCTTTTTTGTTTGTGGCTGGATTAACTTTCATTGGGTTGCTCAATGGCAACTGGCTCTTATCAGTGTGTCTTTAAACAATGAAGGAAAAAAGTGATTTTTAGTTTTTTTCCGGCTAATTGTATGTGTTCTTTCCTTAGTTGTCTTTTGGGTGATTAAATTTCTTTCCTTAGCATCTTGTGAATTTTAAAGAAATTTCCAACTTATTTTAGTACTTTAGAGCATCTTCAATGCATTAATATTTTTTTATGCCAATGAAAAATTTGGCATCTAGGTAAGAAATTAATTTCCAATGAATTTTATACCTAATGCAATTTTGGCGTTTGCTATACTTGGTGGCACCAAATTAAGCATCAAGTATCAGCATATACCAAATTTTGGCTCGTAGTTTCTTATTGGCTAAAATGTTGACCCTTTCTCCTTTTTTTTTTTTTTTTTTTTTTGGTAAAGGCCCAGTTATGGCATCTCGCACAAAGGACCACTTCCCTTCCTCTTGGTCGTGGGGCATTCACGCTTGGAACAATTTATACACTTTTGACAGAGGTACTCTTAGTGTCTGTGTATGTCTAGGAAAGCTTTTGTATTAAAACAATTGCTTAGACATTTGTAACGGATATGCTCAATTATATGCAGGCGTTTGTTGTCCCAAAGCTTGTTCTAGCAGGTCGGTTGCCTGCCCAACAAAATGCAACTGTATGTTCACAGAATTTCTTTTGGTGATATGCTGGTGTACATTTTGTGCATTCATGCAACATGTAATTACTTCTTTGTTTTGACTGTTTTGATTTTGCATCTATTTGGCTTGTCTTGAAAGACTTTCAGTGAAAAACAGTCTGTTCCTTACATTCCCTAGTTCCCTCGTGGAGGGACCAAATGAAGTCCTATTGAAGTCTTGAATGAGTCTAGTCTTTAATATGTTTACCCAATATCCAAAACAAATTTTTTAGGATAAATTGGGGGTTTGTTGATTACGACTAAAATAGTAAAGAAATTGGCATATTAATACATGAAAATTCCATAGTCTGACTACTTTTCTTTTCTTGTTTTTTCTTCCTTTTATTTTTGCTGAACTTTATTTAATACGTTGTGTATACCGTAGAGTTGGTATAAGTTATGCACGTAGAAAACTGCATGGTGCGTAATGCTTCAGCTATTTATTTGACTATTTGTTTTCCAAAGTCTGACGCATTCCCCTTGATGTTCTTTGGTATCATACTGTTTTTTTTTTTTACTTGGAGTTCTCAGTGTTTTTCTTCAGATATTATTTCTGATGTTTATTGTTGTAGTTGTGCATATATTGATAGGCCTATTTATGTTCTTGTACATTTTGTCATTCCGTTTTTAAATCTTCATATTTCATTATTGTGTTGATTTGATTATACTTTACATGGAAAGGTGAATCTGGACCCAAACGCGAGGAATATACAAGAACTTAAGTCTTGGCCCGAGTTTCACAATGCTGTGGCTGCTGGACTCAGGCTGGCTCCACTACAGGTTTATCATCTTCTCTTAAGAGCATAAAGTACTTGCTCTAATCTGATTCCTATATTCACATGCAAATTGTGTATTGTTTTTTATTTCCCTTGAAAATCCCTTAGTAGGGATCTTTAAGGGGAAAAAAAAAATTTAGAACGATACATTTATGCTTAATCTAGTATCCTGTTATACAATTTAATTGTATATCTTGAGTTTTATTGAGACACGAGCTTTTCGCTTGCAGGGTAAAATGTCAAGAACCTGGATTATATACAATAAACCTGGGGAGCCAAATGCTATACATGCTGGACTTCTTCTTGCATTGGGGTTGCATGGATATCTGCGTGTTTTAAACCTTACGGACATTTTCCAGTATTATGCTGAGGTTTTGTAGTTTATATATATTCATTTGTTACTACAGTTTTCTTGGATTGCTTTTTTGTATTTTGATTCTTTAAATTCTATTTGTGCTCATATATGAGAATATACTGAGTGATTTATGTTTAACCTTCGAAATCACTTTGCTTTCTTCTCTCACGTCTACCTTCAGGAACATGAAAGCACAACTGTAGCTTTGATGCTTGGCCTGGCTGCTTCATATAGAGGGACTATGGATCCATCAATATCTAAAGTGAATACATGCTTTCTTTATCTTGAGTTGTTATTTAACTGATATTCTTTTGTTTGTGGATGCACTGATATGGTTTATGGTTTTATTTTTCTATATATGCATTGAATATGTATATAAAATAGGACTTCCTTCGTTACCTGCTTATTTAGTTTCCTTTTCTTTGATACATTCTTCTGTTTGGTTCGCCTGTTGGAGATGAAATTTTGAAGTTGAAGTTGGTTGACTTTTCAAAAACTAGTTATAATTTTTGTTGACTTTTCAGAAAAAGACAAAAACTGAGATGAAAAAGTACAGTTTAGTTGGAGTTAAATAAAATCTCTGCTACTAAGATGAAAATTTGTACAGTATTAGGCCCTTTTTGGGGAATTCTTATAGTTTACTTGACATTTCTGCAGTTAAATCCGCTTTTAAATCCTTCAATATGTCTGTTTGTAATTTCTTTTTCTTTATTGCAGTGCCAATGTTTGTTTATTACTCCTTTGATCTTCTTTTATGGCTTTGTGTGTGTTTGCATTATGCTTGATTACATCAAAGATGTTGAATGGATATTTCATAGTCTAAGCATGAATCATCTCCCGTTTAAAGCTTCCGTGAGATGGTGAGAGTTAATGGCTACCTTAAACTTAGAGATATCTAGTTTACTCATCGTTGTAGATACTTTATTGTTTCATAGTTTTAGCCATGTGTTTATCACTTAAAAATTTATAAGCTTAACCTATTATGTTCTTCTTTTACAGTCTCTTTATGTTCATATACCTGCTCGTCATCCATCTTCCTTTCCTGAGCTGGAGTTGCCGACCCTTCTACAGGTATCGAATATCCATCGTGTTTTCACCATTTTACAAAATATTTTATTTTCCATTCAGGATTGTAAACCAGGTACTGGTATTTGTCAAGATTTACCTTCTAGTTGCGCATGGCGTGCTTGTTTTGCATTGCTTTTCCTTTCCTCAATGTTACAAGTTGATACTATTACCTGATATTTCCTTTTTTCCGCTCTATAGATGGTGTTACATGATGAAGATTGATCCGATTGCTGATTTGCAGATTTGTTTGGTCTTCCCTTGAATATTGATTTTCTAACATTATGCATTATTTTGTTTGTTAATCAGTCAGCAGCTCTAATGTCAATTGGTCTTCTTTATGAAGGATCCGCACACCCGCAAACCATGCAGATTCTTTTGGTATTATTTCGTTTACGTGTTCCACTATATATATCATTCTGAATTGGTGTAATTCTCTTTTGATTTCATGTGCAAAAACATCAAGAAATTACTTGATGTCAAAACAGCCGATGAACTTCCTGATGCGTGATGGTTATGTTTTATAGTTAATGTAGAGCGTCAAGCTCATTTTGTAGCATTTGGCAAGGATTCTAAAGTGTTGTCTAGGAGAGCTTTTCTTTTTTATAAGATGCCTTATTAGTGATTGAAATTCACTTTTATGTAATCAATTTTGCAGGGTGAAATAGGACGTAGAAGTGGAGGTGATAATGTACTCGAAAGGGAAGGCTATGCTGTTTCTGCAGGATTTTCATTGGGTCTTGTTTCATTGGGTATGGGCTGTTACTTACTCTGACATACTGAATTTTTTGAAAAGTTGGAACTTGGAACCGACTAACTATGTTTTTTCAATGAAGGTCGAGGCTATGATGCACTTGGTTTAATGGATGCAATGGTTGATAGATTGTTCCATTATATTGGTGGCAAGGAAGTTCATAATGTATGCTTCCAGATTATTTTTTTCTCCGTAGTACTTTAATTCTTGTTGGAATTTGCTTGCTACAATTTTAGTTTGATTCATTTTTATGTTCTCAATACTCTGAATTAACAAATTGCCTGTAGCTTGAATGCTCTTGCTTTGTTTATATCGTTTTTCCTTTTGGTTTATTCTTCCCTAGGAAAGATATTTTTCATCAGCACTTTCTGCGGATGATCACGGCCGAGTTGCTCCACAGGTGTCATTTGCATAACCTTGCTTTCTCTCTGTGAATCTCTCTACATTAGTTACTCTGAGATTTTTTCCCTTCCTAACTGCTGATGAGGACTAGTATGTGCCACTGTGATATTCTCTTGTAGATGATGGATGGAAATGCAGTTAATGTCGATGTTACTGCCCCAGGAGCGATTATTGCTCTTGCTTTAATGTTTTTGAAGGTAAGATCTTTAATCAATAGGTCATGTTGCACCATGTTTATCTGTCACCATTTATAAGGGCAAAATGCGTAAGATTGAAACTGTTTTTCTAGTTCTCACTTTTCTCAATGTTTGCAACAGACTGAATCGCAGACTATTGTGTCTAAACTGTCTATCCCCCATACACATTTTGACTTGCAATATGTACGACCTGACTTCATCATGCTTCGTGTCATTGCTCGGAATTTGATAATGTGGAGTAGGTTAGTGCTGGTTCTTTCAGTAGTTCAACTGTTGAACTAACATCTGTGCGTCTCTTTTAATCTAATGTCATTAGCTGTATTTCTGTAGGGTTCATCCCACCCAGGATTGGATTCAGTCTCAGATTCCTGATATTGTAAAAAATGGTGTCCAATGGCTTGGGGATGATACTAGTGATATTGATGAAATGGACGCTGAAGTATTTGTTCAGGCATATGTCAATATAGTGGCTGGAGCCTGTATTTCTCTTGGTAGGATACATTTTCATATGTTCTCTTACCATAAGAAACATGTTTTTTATTTTATGCTCTACATAAAGGTTGTTTTTCATTCATTTTATCTCACTTGAAGGCATCGGATGAATTTGTAAGATGGGAGTTTGCTGGAGTTACTTAGTGCGTTCTATACAGAATCGGGACAAACACATGGACTTAAGAAACCTAAAAGTGCACAAAAAGGATTTTTGAAATATTACTTTATGGTTTCTGGTATCTATGCCTTTTTCAATCATTATCTTATTACTGCAGGACTGAGATTTGCTGGTACAAATGATGGGAATGCACAGGAGTTACTCTACAGCTATGCTCTCTATTTTCTAAAAGAGGTTTGACATTCAGGATGGCGCTTTCCGACTTATATTTGCACATGTAGTGGAGGTAAATAACGTAATTTGATGTTGTTTGCAGATCAAACCAGTTTCTGCTACAAGCGGAACCTTCCCAAGGGGATTGTCCCACTATGTGGATCGTGGCACATTGGAGATGTGCCTTCACCTCATTGTTCTTTCCCTTTCAGTGGTATGTGGACATGTAGTTTCTTGAACTTTTCTCTTTTTTCTATAATTCATGAATAGAGCTAAACCACCTGGTCTCATCTTCAATGACATCAGGTTATGGCTGGTTCTGGTCATTTACAAACCTTTAGGCTACTGAGATTTCTCCGAAGCAGAAACTCTGCAGATGGGCATACCAATTACGGTGTTCAGATGGCTGTAAGTTTTTCATAGGTTATAAGAAGATTGTATCTTCTATTTCTCAATACTTTAATGTCACATTCTCTGGTGTCTAATCATTGACGGTCTTGCTTATTGGTTTTCGATTGTTTTCCTTTAAAATGAAAAAAGTTGCTGAACTTAGCACCAAAGTAGACGAATAGTAAAATCTTCAATCATATTCTGTACCATAAAACCTAGAAATCGTCAATATTGAAATGGTGCAGAATGAAATGGAACTTTGACCTCCTCTGTTGTGCTGTAACTTAAAAGAGAGAAGGGAGAGAGGGAGGGAGTTTTACCTCAGTCGTTGTCTCTTCTTGTTCAATTTTTTCTTATATTTACAACTATGGTGACTCTAGGTAAGCTTAGCAATTGGTTTCTTGTTTCTTGGGGGAGGAATGCGAACATTTTCAACGGGAAATGGTTCTATTGCTGCATTGCTGATTACTCTTTACCCACGCCTGCCTACCGGACCCAATGATAACCGATGCCACCTCCAGGTATTTTCACAATGCTGAATTAATGAAGTATACTGTAGGCAAAATGCAAATCTTGAAGTCACAGAGAGCTCGGGAGCATTTGGCGTTGATTTGTAATATATGCTTTCTTGTGAACATTCTCGTGTTATATGTTTTCAGACGAATTAGAGTATTCACTATGCTGTGCATTTTGATTCTTCCTGAATATATCATTGTTTTATGAACTTTCACCATAAGTGGTAGCTTTCTTTTCAACAAAAATATAAGAAAATACAAAAGATTAATTTGATGTAGGTGCAAATCTTACTATAAATGAGTCCTGTGAATGGAAATGCTGAAACACGCTTCTTGCTTTCACGAACATGATTGTTTATTCTTCTTTTTGTATCTTGGTGTATCTAAAGGAACTATTCCTTTAAAATCTTGATGTATTTAATGGAAGTATACTTTCCAGGCATTCAGGCATTTATATGTACTTGCAACCGAGGCTCGCTGGATTCAGACCGTTGACGTTGACACTGGTCTACCCGTTTATGCCCCTCTTGAAGTCACTATTAAGGAAACTGACCATTATGCTGAAACAAGTTTCTGCGAAGTTACCCCTTGCCTTCTGCCAGAACGAGCTGTGGTAAGCTTCAAACTCTGATGAACTTACACTGGTAAAAATCGTCAATTGCTCGTGTTATTAGTTTGTTACTCTCTCTAGATTGGTTGAACATGGCATGTTCTCCGTGAAAATCTGTTGCTGGAAAATTACTAGAATCTTAGTTTTGCGATTGATGTGTTGTTTCATATGTTGCTGCTTGCAGTTGAAGACGATTCGCGTTTGTGGCCCTCGATACTGGCCTCAAGTAATAGAATTTGCTCCTGAAGGTAAAAAATGCCTTAATTATAACTAATACTTTGTTCATCATGGTGTTTCAGATAACTCTAAAGTTATCTGAAGAAAAGGCCTCTCCCTCTCTCTCTCTCTCTCTCTCTCTCTCTCTCTCTCATTACTATTACTATTTTTGTTATTATTATTGTTCTTATTATTTCTGACTTAAAAGATGTTCCTCTCCATTGTAATTAAACAGATAAACCGTGGTGGAGTTTTGGGGACAAGAGTAACCCATTCAGCTCTGGTGTTCTCTATATCAAGCGAAAGGTTGGCGCTTGTTCATATGTGGATGATCCCATAGGGTGCCAGTCGCTGCTGTCACGAGCGATGCACAAGGTTAACTAGCTAATCACTTGGCAGTTCCCTTGATTTCTGACAGTATGTACTTACACTGAGTTGTTCTTGATCCAGGTCTTTGGTTTGACTAGTTTAAAGGCATATAATCCTCGCGATGATGGCTGCAGTGAACCTGGTTCTGTAACAGTTGATCAGCTGGTTGGAACCTTCTCGTCTGATCCTAGCTTAATTGCTTTTGCTCAACTCTGCTGCGATCCTTCTTGGAATGGGTAAGTTTGCTGGTTTCTTCTCACTTTTATTCTCATAAATGCAAACATTGATACGTAAAAATTAATGTTCAAATCAAATTCATTTGGATTAAGAGAGTCTGTAACATTAAGCGACAAAAATATGTGCAGAACCGATGTTGATTTCCAGGAATTTTGCTTGCAAGTATTATTCGAGTGTGTAAGCAAGGACAGGCCTGCTCTCTTACAGGTACTAGATTATTTCGCAACGATGAGCTAATATTTCCATTGTTTTAATTGTCATTATCTCAATCCATCAAGTTACTTCTGATATGGAAGCACAAAGAAGGTGCCGTCGTTTTTCAGTAATTTCTTGAGGTGTAGAGACGCCTTTTTATTTATTCTGATGGATTATATATCATTTTAAGCTCGATAATTTACAAATTTATTCTTTCTATTGGATTTGCTTGTTTCTTTGACTCATATAATCAAGTCAGTATTCTTTCATGAATCTTCTGCAGGTATATTTGTCATTGTACACAACAATTGGGACAATGGCAGATCAGTTTACCAGTGGTACTGTTGTTTTGGGGGACTCGCTTTCTATTACGAATTTGAAGGTAGCTTTCTGTAATCTTTTATATGCTTTTTAAATAATCAGATGATCATATTCATGCTATATGTTTTATCAGTTCTTTCTCTCACTTTTTTTTTTTTTTTTTCCTTCTCAATTTTCCTCCCAATTCTGAATTATCCGGTTACCTTCATACATGAGATGATGTTTCCATAACCCCATTTTCTGCTCACAGCTTGCAGTAGCCTACAATGAAGCTCTACTGAGCGGAAGATTGACCAATTCTAGAGGCGGGATCGTTCAATCGAATTTTCTAGGTTCTCTTAAGAAACGAGTGGAAGAGCTACTGAACTGTTGCGATGGATTAAAGGATGATTTCCATAACTATATGAAAACCGGGACATGGCCCTGCAGGGATTCCCAGGGAGAGAGAAACTCAATTCTCCTTTCTTGGTACCTTCAGTGGTTTGGTGTACCAGCTCCATCTGTTATCAAGACAGTTGCGGAGCGGATCAGGCCGAAGCTAAAGTCGTCATCTTTTGTTCCAGTTTTGCGTCTATTGTTTCCAAACACAGACATCAATGCTATTGGTGAGATAGATAAGTTCTTGTCTTCAGAAGACAGCAAATGAGACCTGAATGGATGGTGCAGCAGTTGAATCACTGCACCGCAAGTTATGGTGTTTAGCGTAAGATTTTATCGATATTTGTTGAATATTTATCCAATGAGCTATGAAGAGGAAGAACCAAAAAAGTCAGTCAGCTGGGTACCAAATTGTCGCCAGAGTTTTGCTTTCATTTGGTTGAGCTTTTAAACGTCAACCTCCTGAAGTTGGTACGCTCGACATGCTCTATGTTATGTAAGATATGTGTTTGTACAACCAATCATGAAATTAATCATTTGTTTAATTATGAATCAAATTTGTATCTTTGGTTTGTTATCTGATCAATAATCCGTAAACATATTTTAGGAGTGGGTACCAATGGCAGTCCAAATTTTTTTTAATTATTATTATCATTTTAACCAAGCATCACTTAGCATTAATTCCACACCTGATTACTTCAAAACCTTCAAGTTTGAAAAAACAAAAAGGACATGTTTCATGGTAAATTAGCTGGTGAGCAAAAAAATGAATGACAATGACAGCACGCCCCAAATAATCAGCTTGTTTGCCAAGTAGAGTCTCATAGGCCAAAGGAAACAATTATGCTATTACATACAATTTTCATTAGCTTTATTATTTGTTAAAGATACAATTGAAGTACTAGTATGAACTTTGCCCATATTTTGGCCTATGCAGATTTTGCCCACTTGGCTAAAAAAGAAAAAAAAAAATTATATAGCGTTCTTACTCAGCTCCCACCCCCATCCAAATTGACTGAACAAAAGAACCAAAAAATCAGAGACCCCCTTCCCGCCTTCAATATCCCAAAGCTAACAAAGAAACTAAAAACCGGAAATTTTGGAAAAATTACATGAAGAATAGTGAAAATTTCAAAGACCACCAAAAAGAAAAGGTCACAAGTAGTGACACGCGAAGCACCTCGAAACCTGCCAAGTGTCAAGAACGTGAGATGATACGTGTGTAGACGAACTCGTTCCAAGTGTCGGGCAAGCCGGGGAGGCACCAGTGTATGCAATCAGCATACGTGGCTGGGTCGGCCTGCTGCTCCGGAGTCAACATCTTGCCTTGGCGGATGGTGTAGACTGACGTGTGCGCGTCCTTGCGGTACTCGGACAAGGCAGTGATGTTGATGAAGTGGACCGGCACTTTGACCGATTGAGTTATGTTGTGTGCGATCACAAAGAGCCTGCGGTCCGTGCCAACCTCCAATGGGGTGGTCATGTTCAGAACCGGCATTGTCTCTTTGGCACATTTTATGCCATCCGGATTGTTCCAGTCCAAGCTCCTATTTCAATTTTTGATGCATAATATAGGTTAATTAAAGTAATAAATTGGTTTCATTATGATAATATATCACGTCAAGTACATAATATTATGATTATTAATAGAATATTTGGTAGTCTAGTTTTACCAACTTAAGACCAAGAGTGAACAAAATGGGCCCATTACAACCATCTAGGTTAGGAAACTTCCCACCTAATTTGTGAGGTAATATTAGGTTTGTGCTTTTTTGGCAAAATGATTGAATATAAACCTTGATTTTTTGGTTGAAAATTTTTGATAGAGATGTATTTGATTTTTCTATTTAAGGGTAGTTGGCATGGCAATTGTGGAGGTCACATATAACCACTACTGAAAAAAATAACAATAATGAGATAAGGATGTGAAGAGGATTTGATAATTACTTAATATGAAGAGGGGACACGCTGCTGAAGAAGACTGTGGTTCGATTGGGGTCTACATTTTGGTTCACCCAATTAGCCCACGTACTCAAAACCCTTCCATATGCTACTGGCCGTTCGATCTCATCATACTCGGTCGCGCCTTCATCGAACGATCCTCGCCTTTTTTCGGTTAATCCAACAAAAGAAAGGGGGGATCAATCTCATTGCTTTAATACGAGGTAAAAAGACACAAACAAATAACATATATATATATATATATATATTTTTTTTTTTTTGTACTTACAAAACTTTCATGCTGAAAGTGTTCATCCACCAAATATATGTGTTGAAGACAAGGTAGTCCACATTCTTCCAATTAACTCCATGTTTGTCGATAGATTCAGGCATGATTATACGATTCAAAATGCTATGCATTTTTGGATCGTCTGAATTTGACTCCACCAAAAATGGGGCCCAGTAGAACTCCACACTGGCGTTATAGTCCTAGTAGTAGATAGATCCACAAAAACCAAATAAGATTCAAAAGGAAAATAATAATTATAATAATGTAGCCGATTCTCAAAGCAAAGGTCGCATCTCTTTGCGGCAACGTAACTGGACACAAAGCAATGCTGTCCCATGCCGTGGCAATAATCATATCTAAATAACAATGCTAACCACAAAAAAAATGTATATATGGTTGTATATATGTATACGTATATATTTAAAGAAAATATCCCATTGGTGTTGTTTAAGAATCCCAAGAAAAGGAAATTGTCGAATTCGCGGGTCATGAAACGACAATACATACATCCATACATACATACATACATATATATATATATATTAGAATTCTCATTGGTGTTGTCACTAGGTTGGTGTTGTTCACGCTATATATTTTAATTCCACGGCTGCTTGTTTGTTATTTTGTTGGTAGTACTTGAAGGCCATGGCCATGACAAAAATGCTTAGCTGGCCTTTTGTGCTTAATAAACAACAAATACAGTCCAAAAATAGAAAAATTAATGAAAGAAGATAATTAAAGTTTCAAAAAAAGTGAAAATCTCCATTATTAAATCACATGAGTCTCAGGATTAATTATCAATCATCATGAAAAAGTCATAAAGTGAAAATCAAAATTTCACCATGAATAAAAATCCACAAGATGGAGGAGAGAGAAAATTCACCAAATAAGAAATTAAAAAAAAGAAAAAGAAAAGGAAAAAGAAAGTACCTCAATTCTGAAAATGTTGAAAGAGCCAGACTTGTTCAAGCTCTTCCTACCCGGTGGAATCGCAGATTGAGCCAAACAAACCATGGATTCCCACTGGTTTCTATTCAAAGAATCCCCAACAAACAAAAGCCTCTTGTTCCTCAGCTTCTCCAGCAATAATCTCGCTTTAAACCTTCATTAATCACAATTATCAAACCACACACGAAAACCCAATTAAAATTATCACCCAAAAAACGAAAAAAAAAAAATTTTAAAGAAAAAGTTCCAAGAAAAATCCAAGATTTGACTTTTACTTGGGCAAAGAACAGTCTCTGGGCTGCCATTTCCAGTTCTGGTACATGGAATCTTTCCTTCCATTTCTCATGCAAGTTACCTGGGCAGTGAGAAACTCGCATTCATCTTCCTTATACAACGGATGGGTAACGTTATCAAAAACCCACTCCCCATCGAACAAGTCGCACTCTTCCGGAGGCAAAACGACATCCTCATCGTCGTCGTCGTTGTAGTTTTCCTCCGCCGCCGCCACAGCCGGCAACTCGATCTTCTCCTCCTCCACCTCCTCTTTCGCCGGCAAATCCGTATCGACCTTGTCCTGGGAATCCGAGGCCGGAACCTTGTCGGGCTCTGCTTCTTCTTCCCGAACTGAGATGCTCTGTTTTGGCTGCTGTTGCTGTTGTCGTTGGAGTTCCTGGGCTTTGGGGCGAGAAAATGGGAACTCGGCGATGGACTTGACGTCCTCGTTGTACATGAAGACGCCGAAGAGGAAGATGGAGAAGACGACGACGAGGATTGAGAGGTTGTTGTTCTTGCGACCCTTCATCGCCCCTGTTTCGGCGGTGAACAGGGGAGACTTTCTGCGCGGTGGCTGCATTGTTAGAGAGAGAAACAAGAGAGAGAGAGAGAGAGAGAGAGGATGGGTGGGGTGAGGAGATGAGAGGGAAAATATAAGAGAGAAGAAATGAAGGAAACAGGACAAGAAAGAAACGGAATTAAAAGAGAGAGAAACTTACGGAGCAGGAGGAGGAGTTAGGATTAGGTTCTTGGTTGGAGATTGTTTAATCAGCGTTTGGTGAAATGGGTTTGTCTTCAGGAAGAGAAATTTTGGTTTTGGCATTTGGTGTGGACGGAGAGTTGTCTTTCTCAATGCTCTTGTTTTTCTTTTCTTTTCTTTTCTTTTTTATTTCGTTTAATATTCCATTGCTAACTACTTTCTTTAAATCTTTGTTATACTATTACTACATAGTTTTTGTTCAAACCAAATGACAGAGAGAGAGAGAGAGAGAGAGAGAGGAGTGAACTCAAAGGGTTGGGGGAAGTTTGTGTTAGTCTCTCTCAGTTAGCTGTTGAGTGATAACTGAAATGAAGAAGGCTATGGGCCTCTCAAAATTGCTGTCTGCGGATTTTCCTTCACAATTTTTAACAGAGAAGCTAAAGCCAGTTTAATATATATATATATACATATATACATATATATATATATAATATATATATATATATATATGTATATGTATATATAAGACGACTCTCCCGTCTCGCCGGCGGATGTAACTTTTTTTTCAGCTTAGTAATTATTAATTAATTTTCATGCTAAACATATCATATGTTAAATATAAGTGACAAGTATTAATCTAAAATATTACACATTTTTACGAGACTTTATCTATGTATAGTTATTTAGTTGTGGAAATTTTAAAGGCTTTGAAAAAATAAAGGCAAAATTTCTATAAATTTCCCTAGATTCTTAGCATTGTGATGACGTATTTCTTAAATTTTAGTTCATATCATCCCTATCCTCTCAAAATGGAAATTCAAGATGGAGTCAGAAATATATTTCAGTAAGAGTATATCTAAATTTTTTTTTTAAAGAAAATAAATTTTAAAGTGAACTATGTAAGAATTTTTTATTTTAATAAGTTTATGTAAGAATTTTTAATTTTATTGGGGGCATAGGCATAGCAATAAAAATATAAACTTCTTTTATAAAATTAATTTTAATAAGGATTATGTAAGAATTTTTTTAATTTTTAATAAGGACAAAAGAAAGATTGTAAGAGAATTTTTTAATTTCAGTGAAAGTAAATTATAAAAATTATAAAACTTTTGAGACAAAAATAAAACAACAAAATACTCCATACCCGCCCCACCCCCCCCCCCCCCCCCCCCCCCAAAAAAAAAAAAAAAAAAACCTCCGCCCCTGAATGGTGTGACCTGATTTTTTTTCCCCCTCCTGGAAATGACTTGATACTTAACACTTCAAATTTTTGTCCACAAAATTAAACGACAGAGAGTTTTTTTTTTTTTTTTTTTTAATTTTTAACTGCCATCATGCTTAAAGTTCTAAATAATACTATTAAAAATAAATATTGTTAAAAACAAATAACACTTTTGATAAAAGGATGAGTCCACTGTGGTCAAAGGGCAAACAGTTGGTTGGGAGGATCCTGAGTTTCAATCAAAGATGATCTGGAACTCTAGAAAGAGGGGGTCCCTTGCTTTTCATCAAAACGACATGTCGCTTTTAAGTCCACTTCACATTCTTTCTAGTTGATCTGTTATTTACGAGACCATGTCATTAAATATATATATATATATATATACATATTTAATGTGATGTTCTAGATTTGAAAATCCTCTCTGACTGACTCAAATGTTTTTTTTTTTTCCTTTGATAAATAGAAAATAAATGTGATACTTTTATTCTTTGGGGGTTGCGGTACGGAATTGAGTTTTCTCTAACCCATAAAAAGAATAGAAATAGAATATATTATCACCTTAATCAAATAATAAAACATTAATTTACAAGGATTGGGAGAATTGAAGCCTTCAAAATTAAGCATTTGACAAATTCCACAAAACCAAGTCACATCCAGATTAATAAACAATAAGAATATTCAAGATAAATTGTACTTTAACTTAAAATTAGTCAAGTTATGATAATTCATGATAATCAGAACATTATTGATTAGGGTTTGCTTTTTATGAGAAATCAGAATTAAAAACTTGTTGAGACCTGAAACTCTCTGAAAACGAATTGAATCCAGAATGGGCTAGATTGTGGTCATAAGTGAAAAGAAATAATATAAAGATATTTTTGGATTTAAGGTTTTTTTTTTTCTGTAATATTATGCAAATATTCTATAATTGTCCAAAAATCAGATTCCCTTTTTCTTAAGAACCTTCTAAAATAAATCTGACGTGTACGGATTTAAAAGTAAAAAAATACTTACTTCCAGATAAGCCAAGAAAATTCTTCTTTTTTTTTGGGGTTGGTAAAAAAAAAAAACGAAGATTTTTCTTGGTTTCCCTTTAGAAAATGTGCATTTAAAAGACAAAAGGGATCATATATAAAAGTCATGTTAAGCGAGTACCGAGACCATAAATTCGTTGCTTTGCTTCAATTGTTATGTTTGTTCTAAATTTGTCAAATTATTGGGAAAATAATCTATTTTGAATAATAATAACGAATGTACTCCTTTTTTTTTTTTTTCCATAACATTAAAAATAGTATCTGTACTTTTTTTTTTAACTTGTAAGGAAATTTGAACTCTACATATTGTAGTTGAATCAAGTATAAAATTATTGTTAAGTTAGGTCTATAATTATGTATATGAACATATTTAAAACTATCATTTTAGTACCAAAAATCATGTTTTTTTTTTTTGGGCATTAATATCCTCTTTTTCTTTTTATGTGACTGGTCCAGACTAAAAAAAATAAAAAATAAAAAAACTGAAATGATACTTTATTTTCCAACAAGATATAAAATGATATCATTTAAGACGTGAAGGTACCATTTTAATATTATAAAAAAATACGTGGCATAAAAATATATCCCCACTCTCCCTTTGTAAACTACTAATTCTTTGAAGGTTTTACTAAATTTTGCCCATGAATTTTGCATATAGGTTATGGATTCATTTTAAAAGGTCAATAGCCTACCTAACACGCCGGATGTGAATGGTGATATACATATTTATATATAGTGTATATGTGTAAGAGAATGATGTTTTCTTATACGAAGCTCAAAGTTTTTATTTATTTTTTTTTATTTTTTGATATTTTAAAATCAGATCAGATGGTTATTACAAATTTTCTTGTGCAACTGTCTTTCCCTTCTAAACCGTGAAAAAGAAGGTTAATATTTTTATCAATTGTCTTTAGAAGCATTATATCAAGGGTAATGAAAAAAAAACTCTTTTACATTTTTTAAAACATAAATAATTAGTGAACCAATCCTTATGTATTATCCTTTTGCATAAACCTCTGTTAAATATTTATTTGCGTATCCGAACAATAACCTCTTTTGAGTCTTCACAATCAAATTTTTTTTTTCATCATGGAGTCCTATTAACACCTACTTTATACTTTTATATATATATATATATATATTTTTAAATCTATTAGAATAAGAACTTGAATCCTTCTCCTATTAACACCTACTTTATATATATATATATATTAAAATCTATTAGATTAAGCACTTGATCTTTCTCCTCACCTGCTGAGAACTGGTGACCATATTATTCCTAATATGTCGTGAGATGAGAGAGAAGACATTTAAAAAATACATATATATTTGCAGTAGGAATTGTCTTTATTGCAGTTTTAACAGTTAGATTAATTGTAAAAATTTACAAGCTTAGCGTAAAGTTGAAAATTTATTAACGCAACGGCTAAATTATAGTAGTATTGAATATTGATGATGAAAAAGGACCATAGTTTGAAAAAAAAAAAATTATATATTGTTACTTGATTACCAAAAAGGAGGCTAAATGTGATTTGTGGTCGGTCTAAAAGCAAAAAGCAGCAAATTTATAGAATTATACACCTAGCTATCATATAGGTACCATTGAAAATTTTAAGACACGACTTTTGTGAAATATGTTTATTTTAATGTGCATAATTTCTTCCTTTTTTTATTTTTTCTTTGTTTTCCAATAAAATAAACTTCTTTCCTGATCAATAACTTTGAGATCAGGGCTCTAAATTAACGAGCTTGTATGTTCTAATAACTAACATGGCTCCAAACTAAGTTAGAAAAAATAAAAATAAAAAATAAAAAATAAAACAGGGCTCCATACTAGATCTGTAATTTTATACACATTTATCCAACCATAAACATAGATGTATTTATCTGTGTATGTTGCTTTCTGAAACAATAATGACAAGGTTTGTTCCACCTCCTTCAAACCCACAACTAATTTAAAAGTTTTAAATTAGTAATTAAAAGTTTCTATTAACTTTCTATTAAGAGAATTCCAAAATGAGGGGGGGGGGGGGGGGGGGGGGGGGGGGGGAACAGAAATTTTAATTAGTGAGCTTTCTTTGTCACCAACAACTTCCCCAAGGGTATTGATGCATCATTTTAAGCCTCTTAATTATGGTGTTTGTAGTTTTGGATCCTCAACAAATCCAAATCATTGGTAACTTTATGTTTGAGAAAAGTAAAGACCAAGAAAAGGAAAGGAAACTGCTTTCTATGTTGTGTAGCCAATACATGTGTACTTGTTGATCACTTCACTTGTTTTTGGTGGTCTGGTTTGATGGGTGAAACTTTGCTTTTTTTCCAAGCCAAGGAAACCACACCCAAAAAAAAAAAAAAAAAAGCCCTCAAGATATTCACAACTCCTCAGTTATAACTATCATGACCAATTTGAGAAATATTTATGTTCACAACACAATAGAGGACTGCATTTTTTTGGTATTTCTTCTAATAAATGTGTGTGTATATATATTTAATATTTTCTCTCTCTTTGATCAGAAAACATGACAGTTCTCTCTCTCTCTCTAATGATGCAAAATGCTATTTCAAAATCATTTCCAGAAGACACATCTTCAATAAAGTGCAAATATATATATATTTTTAAATCTTAAACGAGGTATTAGGTTGTCTCAATCAATTACTAATGGTAAATATCCGAATCACCCCATAACCCTATAATAATAATAATTGGTTGAACCATTTAAAAGCAAGCCCATAATTTTTCCCTTGATGAAATCAGATTTATAATGATTAGGTTTTTTTTTTTTTTTTTTTTCTTTCTAAATATTATAAAAGATCCAATGCAATAAATGATCTCTTGAACTATGTCTGCTAAATGAGTAAGTACTTTTGTTTTGGGTCCTTCTGAATCTCCATAAGTTGGAAATGGGGATTTGGATATATACTTGTTGACATGTAAATCGAGTTTTTTCCAAAATTTTGTACACCTTACAGGTATTATACATTCATAAATATACCTACATACATATATACATAGGAATATATCCTATATACATATATGTATATATCTATGTAATTTGGAACCTTTAAATTCAATCAACATTTGTCGGTCACAGAAAACATAGAAAATTCAATCGACTGTATAGATGATGTCTTAGGCATGCACATACAACACAAGTCACATAACAATTATACAAAAATGGCCCCATAGTGTGTAGTGGCCACTGGCCACATATGCAAGCATCATGAAATGGTGTGATCGATATGCGTCCTTGGTTTTGCCCTAATATGTCGAAGCAAAGTTTTAAAGAAACGTCATGCATAGTATAGTGGTAATTTTATAGAGTTTGAATTTTTTTATTATAAAATTAAAAAAAAAGTTTTAAAGAAAACAAAGATTCAAAAGAAGGGGAGAAAAAGTTTTAAATAAGTGAAAATGTAAATTTCAATATCCAAGATTATCCCTTTCAAAAAAAAAAAAAAATCCAAGATTATACCGACACGTCGTTTTTCATTTAAAGTTCTGTGGATTGATGGTTGAAACGACATATTGTCTGCGGAGTTAAGGTGGTTGTCGTTTACTTTAAGAAATGATATTTCATTCAATTATAAGCCTACCATACGAAAACCAGTACCACTTAAAGTAAACGACATTTCATTTCTATCGTATTAAGTACAAAAACTACATGTCGTTTACGCCAGCTTTTTTGTATTGGCAGAACAGCAATGTCGTTTTCTATAAAATAGTTTACCAAAAAGTTTGCTGAAATTAAGAAGATATCCTTTTATTTATCGTTTATTAAATTTACTGTCGTTTTCAAAGAAAACTACATGGCGTTTGATAACTTAAGTTTGTTGTCGTTGAATTTGAGAAGAGACATTTTGTTAAACTATTAAGATTGCTATCTTTTAAATAGAGTCACTACACATCATTATATTGGCTTCCTTTCTGTAATCTTTCATAATCGTTAAGTCAGAGGTGTCTTAAAGTTTTTCGTCGTTTGTATAAAACGACCCGTAATTTAATTTTATAAAAGCAACCTTTTATTTATTTTTTGTATAACACCACACATAATATCGGAGTTGTTGTACTAACGTCGAGCTAAAAAGATGCACAACCACATATAAACACTATTTAATAACGTAACTGATGTATGAGACAAATTCAACTTCTAACATGCTTTATTTAATTTTCACGAAGAAACTTAAAGCATCTGTCCTTTAATTTCTTCGTGATCTAGATGATCTTCTCATAGTATTAATCGTTTTCTTATGAAAGGCATGCGCTTAGTTGCGTTTTATTTTCAACATGGATATGAATGCTAACATTGACATTTGGTGGTAAATTTTAAGGCTCGAAAATATCATCTTGTAGCATTAATCTCTCTCCTACAAAAGTTCCATAACTAATCTTTATGAGATGATACAAAAATCAGGTCCAAATATATGTTGACTTTAAAATATTGTATTTTAGGATCTAATTAAATGAACCAAAAAGATGTTCCCAAATTAGGAGGGAAAGGATTTGGAACGGATTTCCAAATGCGAAACTTGTAAGGTTTTTTTTTTTTTTTTTAGTAAGAGTCAAAGATATAAAACAAAATGAACCATAAAAAAAGACGTTCCTTATGAAACCCTTCTCTCTTATGGCTTCAAAAATAAAATAAAAAATAAATAAAATCACCAATATTAATATCAAACACTCCCGAACTCTCAACGTGTACAAATCAAAGCACAACTGAGCAATAATTAGTAATTACCACCTCAATGCCACTAAATATAGTTTTTTTTTTTTTTTTTTTTAATAACAAAATAAAAGGAAGCTTGAAAGAAAGAAAGAAAGAAAAGATCAAACTAGGACAACCCAAGAACCAGAAGTAGCACTTCTTTAGAAAACAAAATTCACTTGATCCGGTACCTGTCGAGCGGATCTTTGAGCAGAAGGCGCTCATGATAGACTCTCCATGCGTAATCCTCAAAACAAAAGGAGTTAAACAACCTCTTTTCTCTCTGATCAAGATCACCACCATTAACTCTAATGTTGTCACCCGCTTCTTCTTCTTCTTCTTCTTCTTCTTCTTCTTCATCACATGATTCTTGATCATCATCCTTGTTATGATTGGGCCCACCGCGAGTGATATTATTTTTTCGAGTGTCGTCTTTTGGGAGAAGAGGAGATACTCTAGTGTCTAGAGGAAGAGTTATTAGCACCGTCATTGATATGCTGCGAGAGTTTTTATTAAACTTGCTTTCTTCCAAACATGGAACTGGCCTTCCTCTCACTTTCTTCAACTTCCCATTGCTCCATACCTGTCATATATTATATGTATATTATATATATATATATATATATATATTCATATTGCCCATTACATTAAGACGTTAGAGTCCGCTATATATAATCTGTTGAAACCAATCATTTCTAAATTCATTTCTTTTTCCTTTTTGGTATTGGGTGATGTAGAAAGCTTTATGCATTTTAGAAATGCTAAACCACCCAAACTTGTTAAGCTAACCATTTAAACGACGCTGTGTCTTGATGGGCTCTCAAAGATACAAAAAAGCAAGTTATTTCAATTTGGTAAAGATATGCAAGGTTTTTTTTTGTTTTTTTTATTTTTCATTGTCATCCCAGAAAACTAAACTCTGCCTTTTTGTTCACAGCGTACGTTTAACCTCTGAATATAAAATTACTGCTTATATACCTAGTAATGGCCATAATTAATTTTCAAGAATAATGGAAGGTAAATGCAACTATATTCAGGTAGTACATAAAATGTTCCCAACTTAACAAGTGTTTGAAAAACAAAAACAAATACAAAAACAACGCGCACACACTCAACAAGTGCTCTGAGTTGGGCAGAATGTGTTATGTTAGCCACTTTATTGGTTTGGGCCAGCTTAATAACTACTTCCAATATCAAAACCATCCAAAGGTAAACATTCTTACTTTTGAAAAACAAAAAGCCAAAAAATAAGCCCCACCAAGGAAATTTTTAATATGCGCCTATATATTTAATTAGTTTCTTAAATTTAATGAGGGAAAGAATAATTGATCCTACATACACTGAATCCAAAGTGGAACAACTACATTATGTTCTTTTTTTTTTTTTTTTCCCTCCGTTGAAATGTTGATAATTGTGACAGAAATCCTGAAACTTACTCCAATAAAATAATAAAGATGTCAAAGAAAAAACTAACCTTCCTGATTTTTGGGTTTAAATCTAAAATTTTCATCTCAGTTTTTGTATTTTTCTTATAAGACAATAAAAATTATAACTAATTTTTAAAATATTAATCAAATTTAATCTAAAAATTTCATTCAAAAGGCAGTGTAACGTTTCTTACTTCCCAAATAATCAAAAAGGTTGAAACTTACTTGAGCAATGTCACCTACGGTAACCATGACCGAGTCGACCAGGGGCAAAACCGAGACCCAACCCGAATCAGCTAGCAACGAATACTTCCGGCTCCGGATTTGATACTGTAACCCAACTATATATGGGTAAAACCCACCTGAATTGTTCATCGCCTTTTTACCCGGCAAGTCCTCCGATATCCACATGTACGAGCAGAATCTCTCCGGGTCATTCCCAAGCGGATTCTCAAACCCGACCGACCCGGAAAGCAACTCGACTACACTCAACCCGATACTCTCCAGAACCCGGGTCAACTCGCGGATCGTACCCAGCGACAACTCCGTCGACTCGGCGTGTTCCGCCGTGTCGAGACAGAGCGACTCGCCGAGGCCGTCTCCTTCCTCGTCTTCGTCTCCTTCGTATCCCAAAGGCCAGTTCTTGGGGAAGGACGATTCCTTCTGTTCTCTGGGAAGGTTTAGGACCGAGAGCGCTTCCGACTCGGCCGAGCTAGCGAGTTGGGACGGGACCGAGTGGTCGGTGAGTTGGAAGAAACCGAGTTGGGAAGAGGACGAGAGGAGGTCAGCGAGAGTGCTGTCGGTCTGGTCGGAGAGGGAGATGGCGGGAGGACACGTGGCGGGAGGGGAGGCGACGCGGCGTGTCGGGAGGGACAGAGCCGGAGGGAGGCGGTTGAGGAGGCGGGAGAGGACGTCGGCGGCGGCGGCGTCGGAGGGGGGGAAAAGGTTGTTGGGCTGCGCAGCGGACGGCGTCGGCGGTGGCGCTGACGTGGCGCCGCCGTGGATGTTTTGAGCGGAGGAGGCGGCCATGATATGATGATGAGAGTTGACGATGAGGGCGTGTTTGAAAAATGAAGAGCTTTAAAGGATGTTATCAAAACCAAAGGAAAATGTGTATTTGATCTAGAAGTTGGCAATGCATGTAAATTGTTTTTATTTAATTTTATTATTTTTTTGGTTATTGTAAAAAAAAACATAATAATTAATAAATATAAACAATAATTATTTAATTAAAACTGTTTTTTGGTTGCGAGAAAAAAAAAAAAAAAAGAAATTATTGGTTGTCTACCTTTTAACATATATAATAAGGGTTTGTTTGGAACACAAGTTCCATTCAAACTAAACTGTATTTTTTTCATCATGTTTTTTGTCTTTTTTAAAAAAATCAACAAAAATTACTATTCAAACTTAAAAATTTCAACTCAACTCAAACTGAACTTGTGCACCAAACAGGCCCTAAGATTTAAAACCATAATTTGATAGAAGTTAAGGCTCCAAGTATGACTTTTTTTGTTACCAATTTGGTGATTTTTTTTTTTTTCAACTGGTTTTTCTTTATGGCTTACCTAAACAAATGTAGCATCTTCTTCCTTTTGGCACGATTAACGATGAGGAAAATTTATTAGAATACTAATTCAAATAACTGGAAATTGCATTAAAAAAATACTGAAAATTAGTAGATGATGCAGGAAAAGAAAAAAAAGAAAAAAAAAAAAAAAACAATAACAATAAGGGAAAGCAAAAAAAGATCAAAGTGAAAAAAAAAAAAATAATAAAGGAGACAATGGGGTAAACTTTTTCTTCCTTGCATTCAACAAAAAAAAACTTTTTCTTTCTTGCAAGTTGTGTACGACAGTTATTTGAAGGAAAATGTGTACGACAGGTCAAGTTTCTTTTTTTCATAACTGACTGTTCAGAGTAGCTTTTACGTACAATATAATTGTTGGATTGTTGGTACTTTGTATGCAATAATGGATATCCTATATTCGTTTTCCCTCGAGACAAAAAAATTGGTATCCTATGTATTGTTTTCAAACTGTGTGTAATGTTAATGTAGTCCTGAGGAAAATAATATTTTGCTAAGATACTGGAATATTTTCACTAGTAGTAGTATTATGGCCGATCGAGTTTAATACTTTTAGTATTCGACGGTGACATAACGATTACATGATTTGATTTTTTCTTTCTTATTTTATTTTTTGAAATAATAAGATTACATGATTTATTTTATGAATATGATTGACATGAATGTGAACGTAAAATAAACATATAAATAAACTTGATATTTTCAGGGACATACATGAAGCATAACCACATTGATGCCACTGAATAATGATATATATATATAATATTTAGTTTGTGATGAACCCAAAATATTCGTGACTTTTTTGCAGGTATAATGGCACTCTGCTGCCTTGTTGTGAGGAAAGTTGTGCCTCTCTGGTGGTAGCATGTTGCACGGGTGCAGTATTCTTTGTTGCATTTGTTTTTTCAGATAATTATTTATTACTTTTTTTTAAATATGTTTAATTTTAATATTAAGCATGCGTGCGGATTGTATACTATGTTATACTATTACTAATCAGCCGTCATGCTGATATTCACATAATTACAAGCAAACACACATTTGACAAGGCAGATCGACTACAAAGATCTTCAGGAAGAGGAATTTAGTCGTCATGCCGATGCTCTTTGTTGGTGATAACTCACAAACCAATATAATTCACCAAAAAAACTCAGAAACCAATGTAAACGTACTAATATAATCTTCTCAATGTGATATTTACAGTGCATATATATAGCCGATTTAGACCAATATTTGCACATATGTTATGTTTGCTTTCCAAAGCAAAGACGCGATTAATTATGGGCATGGCTTGTAGTAACACATTTTTTTTTTTTTAGGGGATGGCTTATAGTAACTAATAAAGTAAAGAGTAAGCAAAACAAAAGTTAATTAGAGTAATCGAATAAAAGTAGAAAGAATAGTAAACAAAGCCCAACAATCTTCATTTGGCGAGAAGGGAATAAAGCGTGGCAAAAAACTTTTTTTCGATATGAGAAATTTATGATAGAAAATATGTACTTTTACTTATCCATCGATAGAGTTAGTTTTCTTAATTGTCAGATTAAATGTTCCAGTCGGATATATGAGAATCCAAGTAAAAATAACCATATCATACAAAAATACTTCCCTTCATAGATTTAAATCATTTAATTGTTAAAATTTAATTTGATAGTTTGAAAACTTACTCTATATATAGGATAAAGTACCTTTCCTAGCCATTTATTTTTTATTTTTTAAATAAATAAATAAGGCAAGTTGACATATGAGATATATACATGTCCCAGTCGTTGGAATAGTGAGTTTCTTTCTTTCTTTTCTCTTTTCTTTTTTTTTTTTTTTTCAATCGCTAATAAAGATAGTGAGTGCTTAATTATTATTTTCTTTGTATACGTCTTACATGTTTTGCTTTATCCATGCCTAAAGACAATATTATCGTCCCCGGTTTAACAGGTGTTTGCGAAAAGAAACATGAATTAAAAATTAAAAAAAAAAAAGGGGCAAAGGCAAGCGAGTCTACGAAGGAAACGCCCAAACTGATGCCATGTGTTTACGAGGAATTGAAAATAATTTAGGGGGAAAAGACTAGTCGTCATCATCACGACAGATTTGGAAATCTTATTCATATTGATCTTATCAAGAAAACTACTGAATAAACTTATTTTGTACCGAACTAATTAACTTAATTGGTTAGGCAACATACATGGAAATAGGTAATTTATTTATTTACTTAACTTAGTGTGTAAGAGCATTTGATATTTTAATCACTTTACGTCTTAAAAAAAAGTTAGGTATCAATTTACTGTCAGGTTATGTCTATGATTATATCAATACGCAATGTAAGTTTAAAGTGCATGTGCATATATAGTTTTACGTTTTTTTGGTTAATATAGGGAATCTAATAATTTAATCAAACTGTTTTTTGAGTAGAAGAATGAAGGAAATAAACTCAATTTGGTAGCCATTTTCATAATACTCATACTATAATAAATTATTTATTAATTTGTTGTGATTACTACTCCTATTGCTACTTCCGTTTTTCTTGCAGTTCTCCATCAGGTGAAAAGGGAAAAAGTCCATTTTGGTAGATTTATTTCTTTATCGTCTTGAAAGTATATTTTATGATACGCTTGTAAGAGTGGAATTGAAACATAAATTTTTTTATAAATTTTAAATAAAAATATTACTTAAGAATTATTATAAATTTATAGTTTAAACGTATAATATAATTTGTTGAAATAGAGTAAAAATTTTTAAAATATTTTTAGAAATAGAAAAAATTGAAATTACAATGATCATCATTACACAATCTTGTTACATAAACGTGAAAATATTACAATAACTACTGAGTGATTCTATTATTCTTTAATGTTCTAAAAAGATTCTATATTTCAAATTCAACTTTTATAGACATAATATGGTGTAGTGAAATTTCTCCCTTTTCTTAATTGTGCAATTTCTGGATTATTTTCTACCAAAAAAAAAAAAAAATTTGTGTGCAATTTCCCTTCTTCCTTTTTATTTTATTTTCAATAATTTTGGTCGAATTCTCTTATGTGGAGGCCCAAAAACTCACAACCAGACCAGACTCTGGGCCACATCTCAGTTGAGGCCCACAATGAAAGGAACCACCATCGGCCCAGACGCTGCTCTTTCCCTTTGTGGGTCCCGCGGCTTCTCAACTATTTGATGTTGCCGTTTCATGAAGCAATCTCCCCGCCACATCCAACGGTCAACAATCACCCCAAGCGCACCCCAAAGCCTCCCATCACCGTCCAATCGAATGCACAAATCCCAATAAAAATTCTATTCCATGAAACATCACCATCTCCATCGTCGACCTTACCATCCACCGAAACGCGAAACGCGAAAAACACCAAAAAAATAGCAATTTCGCGGCACCAGAAGATCAGAGAGACGATTCGGTAACTCAATGTTCGCCAAAATTTTACAGAAATCCAAACAGCCTCAGCAAAGTTCTCCTTCTCAGGTAAACAAAATGATCACTTTTGATTCTCTATTTTCATGAACATCTGAGATTTCTTCTGCGTCAATTCTTCGCATCTACGAAAAACTGGCAATGAAATTGAACAAGAATCTGTGTAAATATATATAAATTACATTTTTACGTGAATTTTTTAATACATGTATATGTATATATATATAAACGCTGAATTTCATTTCTGAATAATGTTTGTTGGACAGGACAATGAACCTGAGAGAAGTTTAACACCATCGGATTTCAATCCGCGAATTGCTCTTCACTATGGAATTCCATCTACGGCGTCGATCCTCGCATTCGACGCAATCCAACGGCTGATAGCAGTAGGAACTCTGTAAGTGAATATTTAGGAATTGTGGTAGCTTTCTTAGCTCCTGTTTGGATCACGAGTTCGAACTGGATTTCCAATTCGAATTGAGAATCTAAACTGGATTGGCGTTTTGAAGGAAGGAAAATGAGTGTGGTGTAGTTTTCGGAATTTAAAAAAAAAAAAAAAAAAAAGTGTGAAAAATTGGATTTGAATTACATTTGCTCCAAACAAGTGCTTGGTATTTCATTTTTTTCCTCTGAATTTTTTGAAAATTAATAAGAAAGAAAGGAAAGCTGAATTTATTCTTTTCTTATTGCAATTTGCAGGGACGGTAGGATTAAAATAATTGGTGGTGATAATATTGAAGGGCTTCTTGTGTCTCCTAAGCAGTCACCCTTTAAAAATCTAGAGGTTTGTATGAGTTTTACTGCGATGATTAATTTGTACATTGTTGTTTTCACCCCCCCATTGGTCATTTAAGGTGGGACATTTCCGGGAAAAACCGATTTTATCGAAACAAAATGTATATATTCCTAACAAAACTAGGTATGATTTTTTATGTTTTTCTTGAAACTCATTTCTTGATTTCCTCTTTATGTTTTGGCAGTTCTTACAAAATCAAGGTTTTCTAGCTTGTGTCTCGCGAGATAATGAAATTCAGGTATCTATAGTCTTCTTCTAGGCTCATTTCAATGTTGTTATATTTTATCTCCACATGGTCTCTTGTTATTTTAGTCCTTTGCCAGCTTCTTTTTTATACTTCCCTAACCCAGTTAAAAGAAATTCTTCACTGACAATGTTGATCACTTTAGTAGGTTATTCATATTGGCAGGTCTGGGATCTAGAAACCAAGGCGGTAGCTTCTACTTTACAGTGGGAATCCAATATCACCGCTTTCTCTGTCATTTATGGCACAAGTTATATGTACAAAAATTGTATTACTCTTTATTGGAATTTGATAATATCATTAGCCATTTAAGCCTCACAAATGACTTAAAGCAAGTTCACACTCTCATTACGTTCAGGTACGTTGGAAGCGAGTATGGAGATGTATCTGTGTTAAAGTACGATGTTGAAGACAGAAAAATTACACACCTTCCGTATTATGTGCCTGCAACTATCATAGCCGGTACAATATATCTTTTCTTGTAGCTGCTTAATGATTATTTTTTTCATAGTTGTCACTAGTATTATTGCATAGCAAGTATAATAATTTCTTCAATTTTTCGCCTTCTGGCTGATTCACGAGAATAGAAGGGAAGTTTACCATTTTTCTTTCCTGAATATATATATATATATATATTTATGGGCACTTGTGTTAATTACATAATTTTGATTTTTAAGCAATGTTTTCATCAAATTTGTAGATGCAGCTGGCCTGTCCTTGCCTGATCATCTTTCTGTTGTTGCGGTTCTCCATCAACGTTGTTCTCAAGGAAACAGGTAAGATAAGATCTGCCTGATCCTATTATGATTTAGTTTTTACGGTAGAGCATACAAAATATATAGGTTGGTTATTCAAATAGTTTTCTATACCCAAGTTTGCTATCTTTAGTCCTCGACTAAAGGTCTAGAACCTTTATTCAGAACGCCAAAAGTTTACTGTTAAACTGAAACCTCTATGGAAAATTTTTAATGAAGAACTCATAAATATTAGGTGCTTATACTGAGTCTTCCTTTGTGACTAAAAACGGGAGTACTATTGCAAATATTAGTATATGCAAATGGCCGTGGGAAACCAATTACACTACTTTCAAAGCTTGAAGATTGCTTTCTTTTAGTAAACGGATATACATCTTTCTCATTTCCTCCCTCTCGCTAATCTTTTGTGGATGTCCATAACCAGGAAAGTCATGTAATGCATAAAAAGAGGGAAATTTTTTATTTTTTTCCTTTTTCTTTTCAGAATTCTAATTGTGTATGAGAACGGATTGATCATTCTCTGGGATGCATCTGAAGATCAAGTTGTTCTTGTTAGAGGCCTCCAAGTAAACTATCAAGCAGTGGTCGATTGTGTACAAGGAACAAAAGACGAGCTTCCTGATAATTTGTCAGACAATGAACAGACGGAGAAAGAGATCAGCTCTCTTTGTTGGGTATCTGAAAATGGTTCCGTTCTTGCTGTTGGCTATGTAGATGGAGATATAATCTTTTGGGACATATCAAAGAATGCTTCTTCAAAAGATCAGCAAACGAAAGAATCAGCTAACAATGTTGTTAAGCTGCAATTATCCTCTGGAAACAGAAGACTCCCTGTAATTGTTTTACATTGGTCTGCAACCAAGTCATGTAATCCTCAAAGTGGACAGCTCTTTGTCTATGGTGGGGATCAAATTGGATCGGAGGAAGTTCTGACGGTATTGTTCTAACTCAAATATCTTTTCTATATTTTTTCTTAGTTATGCATACTTCTTTGTGTTGATTAAACCGGAATTGGCATGATGCACTTTATTTCAACTGAAATGAACTGATTTTCTCTATGGGGGGACAAAAAACTTTAGCTTTGAGCATAAACTATGAAAGATTTTCCTTCCTGCAGAAGAGAGTTAGATGAGAATATGACTAACTGATGTTCAATTAGTAAATAAGAAGCTAAGATTCCTTGGAGTTATAACGACAGTCTGTTAAAGAATTTAATAGGTCAGGAGTCGAGACTTTGCTAATATGGTTCACGTGATTAGCTCTATTGGGTCTAGCAATATGAGAAATAGAATATATGTTTATTCACTGGAGCATATGGTTTTGATAGTTGTTTCGTTAATATATTCTCTCTCCTTGGCAGATTTTGAGCCTTGAATGGGAGCAAGGGATAGAAAGTCTGAAATGTGTTAATCGCGTAGACCTTTCAATGTCCGGTTCTTTTGCGGATTTGGTTTTATTCCCGAGTGCTGATGCAATGGACAATAACGGGACTTTGTTATTTATTTTGACCAGTCCTGGACAATTGCATGTATATGACAAGGCTTGCTTGTCTTCCTTAGTGTCTCAGCAAAAGAATTCCTCTGCTTCTGCAGTACAGTATAATATTGTGGTACCTACTACTGAACCACAAATGACAGTATCAAAGCTAGGATTGGTACAAAGAGATGGAGATCTTTCAAAAGTTTTGTCTCAGGTACTACTTTGGCGTTTGAAAAATTCTAAATAGGTTATGTATTTCAATACTATCACTAGCCATGACTTCGACCAAATTTTCTTGATTTGATGAGAGAGCTGAGCCACTCAACTTTGTTTAACATTGATGGAAGAAGTACATTCTACTAATTTGTTTCTCTTTGTTCATTAGATAGTATCAGCTGAAAAACTAAATGCCTCTCATTTGCCTAAAGAAGGAACTAGGTGGCCTTTGACTGGTGGTGTTCCCGGTCGGTTTTTTGATGCCCAAACTTATCAGGTTGAGAGGGTATATATATCAGGATACCAAGATGGATCTGTTCGAATCTGGGATTCCACATATCCAGATATGTCACTTATATATACTATAGGACCAGAGGTTTGTTTGCTTTTGCAATTTTGTAGTTTTGATTCTTTTTTTTTTTATTATTATTATTTATTTGTGATTGAGATATTAATTCTTTGAGGAAATTGTGGGCCCTTTAGTGCACATTTTTAGGATATTTGTCCCACTTAATTGCTGGTTCGGATTTATTGACCACTTTTTATTTTGTAAGAGGGCAAAAAACCTGAATCTGTTATAGATAGGGTAATATTCTAGAGATGTGCTCTTTTTGGGACATTCTACAAAAACCCCTTAAGCTTTTAAATGCAATAATATCAATCAGTCCCCCCGGAGTTTTTTTTTCCTTCTGCTTATTCATGATGTGGTATAATGTCAATGCAGGTGAAAGGTATAACTGATGCAATTGCACCGGTATCTGTATTAGAATTTTGCTCTGTTACTTTAAGATTGGCCATTGGTGATAAAGAGGTCTGGTAAGAAATCATTACTTTTGTATCTTCCTTTATCTAAGGTGATCAAGATTCGGTGCATAATGATGCTCCTCTCATTTTGAGAGTATGCAGGTTCGTCTGTATGAGCTAATAGGAACTCACGAGAAGAATTTGCATTTTGTGACAGAAAATGGGAGTGAAGGTTTGGTTCGTACCTCTATGCTGATTTCTTTCTTCCAAAGTTTCATATTTTGCATCAGTCTACCTGAATACACTACGCCTATGGCTTCTGATTTGACCGGTCTGAGTAGAAAACCGTTGATGTTTACCCACAGTTCATAATTTGCAACAAGGAGATGGGCCCCATTGCATAGCGGTCTTTTCTATCCTCTCTTCCCCTATATGCACCCTACGATTTGCAAATTCTGGAAACAGACTTGCTGTAGGATTTGAATGTGGACAGGTGAAAATAATCTGTTTTCTTCTCTTTTGGGGATGTATTTGAAATATTTATTCTGCACCTTGACAATATAAACAACTTCTAAGCCCTTTTCCTTTAAAAAATAAAAAAATAAAAAAAAAATAAAAAAAATTCTTATGGTTGTAGCATTTATTGACTGAAAAGCCAAGAAATTAATTTGAAGTTCATTTTTAAATCTCGTACTGCAGGTCGCCATGCTTGATATTTGTGCATTATCAATTTTGTTTCTCACAGATGCTGCATCTGAGACAAGTTCCCCTGTAACTTCTCTGGCTGTGAGATCAGTTTTAGATGCTAAAGGCATAGAGAGTCCAAAAGACTTTCAACCTGAAATTCTGGAAGATTCTAACAGAGGGGTTCTATTCAGTATGACGAGAAATGCACATATAATTATTAGAGATATCACAACTGGAAATTTAATTAGCACTCATTCATTGCATCCCCAGAAGGATTCTACTGCAATTTCAATGTACATTATTGGTAAGCATTTTCTGTTGAAAATAAACCGAAAAAAGAGAGAGAGAGAGAGAGAGAGATAAGAAAAACCTCTACTCTGTCGTAATTTGTAGGCTCTAAAAACTGTTTTTGTGCAGAGGATGGTGATCTTATAATCAAAGTCCATAGCGAAAATCATTCTCTGAAATCACCTGATAGTAGTGAGGCCAAAAATGAATTAACACAGGCCAATGCTCACTCCCGAAGCACACAACTTGAAGTTGGAGTGGACCCCTCCCTCGGTAGCGGTCATTTTGCTCAGAGATTAATGAACTTTCTCATTTTGCTCTGTTGTGAAGATGCACTGTGCATATACTCTTTGGATTCTATGATTGAGGTGCCTCCCATTATTTTCATTTTCAATTCAAGCATTTTGCATCTCCTACCAGCCAGTCAGTAAAACTGCGTAATTGTAGGGTAACGGGGACCCAATTCTGAAAGTGGATCTTGTAAAACCATGTTGTTGGACTACAACGTTCAAGAAAAGTGAGAAAGACTGTGGACTGATTGTTTTCTACCAAACTGGAGTAATTGAAATAAGGTGAACAGCTCGTTACTTTTTGAACTACTTTCTTTTCTTTCTCGCTCTGAAGTAGTTACGAATATGATTACTCAAATTACATATAATGTTTGGTGAAGTTTAGTACTTGATATAAAGAATTTGGCATCACCTTTGAACAGGTCTTTGCTAAATCTAGAAGTGTTGGGAGAGATCTCTTTAATGTCGATTCTTAGGTGGAACTTCAATATTGATATGGACAAAACAATTTGTTCTTCTGACAGCGGGCAAATTGCACTGGTTAGTTCCTACAAATCATACAGTGACATCAAACCAGAAATCCATAATTTATATTTTGATTGCCATTAACCATGTTTGAATAATCATGACGACCACTAATTGGGTTTGCTCCTTCAGGTTATAGTTGTGCTATATATCGTCCAATCTAAATCTTCTTTTAATGTTGATTATAGGTAAATGGGGGTGAATTGGCTGTCGTATCTCTTTTGACTTGTGAAAATGACTTCAGGTTTCTCTCTCTCTCTCTTGCTCTTGCTGTTTTATGAGCCCTGGAAACAACTTTAATGCAAAGTCGAATGCTTAAAATATTTTCTTAACAAACTTTGCTTCTTGTAGGATTCCAGATTCTTTGCCTAGTCTTCATGATAAAGTGGTTGCTGCTGCTGTAGATGCCACCTACAGTTCATCTCCAAATGAGGAACAGGTCGCAGTACAACGCCAAGCTCTGTTATCTTCTTTGTGAATAATTTTATTTATCTGACCCTAACTTCTGTTGCCTCAGGCTTCTAGCTCTGGAATCTCTGGTGGTATTATCGAGGGATCAAAAGCTGGAAAAGTGGCGCGGAATATTGATCTTACTGAAGTTCATAAAAGCACTAATTCACATCTAGAGAGTTTGTTCTCAAGTCCCCCATTCTTAAAACCTTCCACAACTTCAGAGGATGACCAAGAAATTATTGAGCTTAATCTAGGTTCCATATTTTTTGTTTTCCTCCTACTATCTTCATCTTCCGGTTCCGTTCTCTTTTGTAGCTCATTTCTACTATTTCGCTGCAGATGACATCGTCATTGATGAGCCTCTATATGTCTCACCTTCATCTCAAAAGAACAAGATTGAAAAGAAAGGTGAAATTATCTATTGTCAAGTTATTGCCCTTGTTCTGAACTTTTGCAGGCACTGAATATGATCTAATTGTTATTTTGCTACACTGCAGATAAGGGAACGGAGAGGGAAAGATTGTTCGATGGTGCAACTACTGATTCGAATCCAAGACTCAGAACCGCTGATGAAATAAGAGCCAAATATAGAAAGTCCGGGGTAATTCTATTTAAAAATAAATAAAAATAAAAAGTGCTTTAGTTTATGAAATATCTATATGGTTTGATACGGCTATTTCCAGGATGCCTCTGGAGCAGCTGCAGAAGCAAGGGATAAGCTTGTACAACGACAGGAAAAGCTTGAGGTATAACGAATTTCACATTATCCAACAAAAATTTTCTTGTATTTTCAAGACTTAATGTGTGATTTTTTCATCTTCTGATGCTGAACTGACGACACGTATTCTCTAAATTGATTGACACCAGAGGCTAGGCCAACGCACGGAGGAATTGAGAAGTGGGGCTGAGAATTTTGCGACAATGGCCAAAGAACTTGCCAAGTCGATGGAAAGTCGTAAATGGTGGCACTTTTGACAGGTTGGTATCATGCTGAAGCAAGTGGACCCCTTAAAATTTTGCATATCTTGTTAACCTCTCATTTACGATTCTACTGAATCGGTCTCTGATCTTTATTTTGGATTCTAGACTGCATTTTTTTTTTTTTTTTTGTGTGCTTACATTAATAAAGGGTGACGTATCCATATAATCTCACATAATATATGGACCCCTTATCCCGATTATTGTAGTGGTCCTAATTCGAACCCACGACTTCTTAGATTCTCGGGACTAATCATTTGAGTTTACTATTTGAATCTTTTTGTATTTGATGTATGTACCACGTGTAGCTTACATATATGTGGCTTATATTGATTTGGTCCTGGAATATGTTTCCATTGTTTTTTAGGGGGTGTTTGGTGTTTGAGTTTGAGTTAAGATTTATAAGTTTAAATAGTGATTTTAGTTGACTTTTTCAGAAAAGACAAAAAACTTTTGGGGAAAAAGACAAAAATTGAGTTGATGGTGGTGAGTTTAAACTAACCACCCAAACGGGCCCTTTTATTATTATTATTATTACTTTTATTTTTGTCCTTTGCAACACTCATGTACTTAATAACAAAAATAATCCCATTGTTTGATGCACAAGTTTAAATCTAAATTTTTCATTTCAATATTTATCTTTTTTTTTTTTTTTTTTTGAAAATACAAGAAAAATTTACACTAATTTTTAAAAAGTAAACTAACTACGATCTAAAAATTCTAACTCAAACCGGTATACAAAACGCAAGAAGGGATTTGAATGTCAACTTGAACCGTTTTCCTTTATGCGTTTTCCTACCATTTAACATTTCATGGATGTGGTGTAACTGCCATTTTGAAATGGGTGTTGATCAGATCTGATAAATCTCGTTCTTATCAAAAGAGAAAAGACTCGACAACAACAAAAACCCAAAAAAATTTCATTGGACGGCACTGTACCTATTACTATTAAGTTTCAATCAAAAGCGTTTTCAGCACTTCTGGTCGGTGTATCCATATTGTTCACGTTTTGTTATTTGTGGTTGAAAAATGCTCGTTAGTGATATTTTTCACGTTTTATTACTTAAGAAGTATAGTTGTTTTACTCGTCTTGGGCTGCCTCTAAAGCCTACAATTTTAGTTCGTCAAATACCAATTTAGGACGCTTTTTTCTTTTTTCTTTTTTCTTTTTTCCTTCTTCTCATCAAAGTCGGTGCTAAAAAACCCTTCTTGTTCAACTTTCTACTCGGTCTTTTGAAAATATCGGGTAAGAATAACATTTGAATCATTAAACTTAAAAAAAAATTAAAAAAACGTTAAACACATATCAAATGTAATAAGATTATATAGTCCACCTCAAGTCTTGCAAACATTATTGTCAAATTTAGTGGCTCACGTTGATCGTGTGAAAAGTCCTCCCTTTTTTCGCATTTGATAAACCTGTTTATGCAATGGTCGGAAAAGCCATAAAAAGACTAGGATTAATTAATAATCAATAATAATAATAATTGACTTTCATGGTCAGTAGTACGACTAGGACCTCTTTGATAGTGAAGAGGAACATAACATATGACTTCCACATGATGACTCTACGAGCCAGATTTGACCACGTAACTCCTCTATCACCTTCGGACCCACTTTTCATTTTTTATCCCCAATAAAATATTTATCTTAGCCTTAGAAATTTTAATTAAATTATATTTTTATCTTAATTTTTATTTTTTTAATTAATAAAAATTATAATTAATTTTTAAAAAATTAATTAATTTTAATTTAAAAAATTTTATCTATAATTAATGAATCAAACATAAACGTAGATTTTCCTTTTTTTTTAATTCCAAAAAAAATCTTTTTTTTTTTTATTTTTTATTTTTTCTTACACGCACCCAAAAAATTTCCAATTGCCAAACAACCGTGTTAGGCATGTAACTTTTTTTTTTTTTTGAACTTTTTTTAGAGCACAGCTTTGGAGAGAGAGAGAGAGAGAGAGCATAGAAACCAACAAAACACTTATAAAAGATAGGAAGACAAGTAACAAGAGGCACAAGTTTGTGATTCTTTTGTTGTTTGGAGTGGACGAGAAAAACTCTTTTTTTATCCTCTCGAATCAAAACTCTTCCCTCATATAGTCATTTCTTTCCTGGTCTTCATATCCCTTCTTCTCTCTCTCTCCTCATTACCCACCTAGAGAGAGAGAGAGACCCAGAGCCAGAACTTGTGCAAAAACCTCTTTTCTGGGTCTCCAATGGCGAGCTGGGTCTTATCAGAATGTGGCGTAAAACCCCTACTCAGAATATCATACCCAAAACCCAGAAACGGAATCTTATCAAAGACCACAATTCCTTCTTCTTTTAGGCCATTACCCGTCTGTAAAACCAACACCAGCCTTGGGTTTTCTCCAAAATCCTCAAATGGGTTTAAAGGGAGGAATTGGGCGTTAAATGTGAGCGCTCCTTTGAGGGTCACGGACGTGGGTGAAGAAGAGGAGAGAGAGAAGAGAGAGATTGTTAATGGAGTTAGTAATGGCGAAGAGAGTGAATTCGACCCAGGTGCTCCGCCGCCTTTCAAACTGTCCGCCATCAGAGCGGCGATTCCCAAACATTGTTGGGTGAAGGACCCTTGGAGATCTATGAGCTATGTCGTCAGAGATGTCGTTGTCGTTTTTGGCTTGGCGGCTGTGGCGGCCTACTTCAACAACTGGGTCGTTTGGCCTCTCTACTGGATTGCTCAGGGCACCATGTTCTGGGCTCTCTTTGTTCTTGGTCACGATTGGTAATTATCTCATCTTTTTTTGCTTTTTCCTCTCATTAATTCTTCAGAATTTGAGCCTTTTTTAGCCAAAAAAAATCCAATGCTTAAACTTTTTGATACCAATATGTAAGCTTTTGAATTTTTTAAAGGTTGGTATTAGAATGTTGAGATTAATGTTGGGTAACTTGCATTTTTCATGTTTGTAATATAATATATATATATATATATATATGTATATATATATATATATATATATATTTTTTTTTTTTTTGGGTGCTCCACTGCTATGTTATCTTTCAAAAAGGCGTTTGTCTGTTTTAGTATTTGATTAGATTGTTTTTTGTTGATTAGGATATAGAAATTTGATGGTTTTGTTTTTTTTTTTTTTATGGTTTGTTGCAGTGGTCATGGAAGTTTCTCTAATAATCCAAAGCTTAATAGCGTGGTGGGCCATATTCTTCATTCTTCAATTCTTGTCCCGTACCATGGATGGTTAGTTTTATTTCTGGAAATCCTTTCAAATCTGTGAAATGGACGATGATAGTAACCTTTTTCTTAAATGAAAGTTTAGTTTGTGGTATGTATTTTCTCTTACATAATTAGTCTTGTATTTACTACTACAGGAGAATAAGCCACAGAACTCATCATCAGAACCATGGACATGTTGAAAACGATGAATCTTGGCATCCAGTAAGTTACTAACCAGAGAAGGATGCCCTATGTTTTATACTTATATATATATATATATACATATGTGTATGTATATACATAACTGCAAAGTTAACTCTTTATCAACCACGGAATCAACAATTCGAATAATTTGGTTTTGCAGTTGTCTGAGAAGATTTACAGAAGTTTGGACCAGGCTACTAAATTGTTGAGGTTCACCTTGCCTTTCCCTATGCTTGCTTACCCTGTCTATCTGGTGAGTTTATCTTTTTCCAACCTCTTTACCATTTTTATAAGCGAACTTTTTTTTTTTCCCTGAAACTAATTGGTTTAATGACGATTACCTCAATTATAGTGGAGTCGAAGTCCCGGCAAGAAGGGTTCCCATTTTGATCCGAACAGCGACTTGTTTGTCCCAAATGAGCGGAAAGACATCATAACATCAACTGCCTGTTGGACCGCAATGGTTGCTCTGCTTGGATGTCTCTCCTTTGTAATGGGTCCTATTCAAATCCTTAAGCTCTACGTTGTCCCATACTTTGTAGGTTCCATTTTCTCTATCCTTGATTTATTTATCTGACTTTATGAAAAAGGGGGGAAAAAATCACTTTCTTTTAACCTCTCTAGTTGTTTGGTCTGATTCTTTGAATCTACGTTCAAAATGCAGACTTTTGTCATGTGGTTGGACTTGGTCACTTACTTGCATCACCATGGTCATGAGGACAAACTTCCATGGTATCGCGGAAAGGTAACGAAATTGAATCTAAATATGTATATATTTGTTTCTTCTGTTTATAAGCATTTCCTTGTAAGGGAATAGCTGACTACTTCTCCTAAGAAATAAAAAATCCAATATTTCCAACAATTGTCTCCAACTCGGTGTATTCAGTCAACAAAATCGGAGAATTGAACGAGTTAGCTAATGTTTGTTGGTTCGGATTCAATCTAACAGGAATGGAATTATCTAAGAGGAGGACTCACAACCCTAGACCGTGACTACGGATGGATCAATAACATCCACCATGACATTGGAACACATGTCATACATCATCTCTTCCCTCAAATCCCACATTACCATTTAATTGAAGCGGTAAGTATCACTTGGCTTTCTATGCGGCAGAAACTAGTTATGATATGTTCAAAACCATCTTTACACATCTCTAATGTTGCATATTTCACCTCGAAAACAGACCGAGGCAGCTAAGCCTGTACTTGGGAAGTACTACAGAGAGCCAAAGAAATCCGGGCCTTTCCCACTTCACTTGTGGGAAAGCCTAGTAAGAAGCATGAAAGAGGATCACTACGTGAGTGACACCGGAGATGTCGTGTACTATCAAAAGGATATCGAGCTCTAATAGCCTAGGACATCGAAAAGGGAAGAAAGTTATTAGGATTCTCAGAAAAGCACATGAAGCTAAGGATTCTTAACGGTACTACACTTCCAACAGCTATCCAACTACGTATAAAAACTACTGCTGAGGACAGCCATTCATGCCCTCAAATTCATTCTTTCTTTTATTGGCCAAATGGGGTGCCTTCCTAAGTAAGAACTATAAATTATGTACGAAGCAAATTATGAAAGAAAATTTTTTTTGCATTGCTCTGGCCTGGAATCTCTCTCTCTCTCTCGCTGCTTGTTTATTTGTCAAGTCTCCACATGCTTTCTAAACAAGTTGAGGACCAAGGGAAAGTAATAGCAGATATATTTACATATATACATATTTATATATCCACACACATATTAGTGAGTGGAAAGGCCCTCTTTACCTCCACATGTGTGGAGGCAGAAAATCCAACCAAAACCAATGGACTCAAATCAATTTGGATTGATAGAATAGTAAATACAAAATTTTTCCTTCAACTGGAGGTAAACGACAGTAAAGTGTGGTATGCAAATCGGTTACATGTTGTTATATGTGAAAAGAAACTTGTAACGAACAAGACAAAGCAAAGCTGCAAATCGACTGAGACGAGCAATTTTTGTCTGACAACATCAGTAGACAAAAACCTTCATGTTTTGAAAGCTAATAAAATGTCCTCTCATTTTCTTTCTAAAATATGAATAACAGGAAGAAAGATGTGCGATAAGGTCATATGTAATGAATTATACTAATCAAGCTCTGTCGTACCACCAAGTAATCAAATAAGATGATAAGATGTTTGCTCTCTTGACTATAAATTTTGGGTTCAAGTCATCACCGTCGCGATAGTCGGGGTATATAAACAATCTACTTCGAAAGTGATTCATATACGATTGTGGAGGCTCTCTTCCCCCTGAAATTATTGAGTACATCATTCTCTACATCTATACCCTTCTTTTTTCAGCAGAAAAAAAAAATCAAGATGCACCGTTTATCAAAAAATATATATATAACAAACTTAAAAAAATATATATAACAAACTTATGGAGCAATCTGTTCATCAAAAAAAAAAAAAAAACAACTATATATATCTTTCTAGAAGCCATCTTAGACACATATTTTTCACAACTAACAAAAACTCCTTGAGGTTTGCGAGTAGAAATAGCTTATTTACAAACGTTCACAGGTAAACACATCTCCCGCCCAAGGGCCAGAACCTATTTTGCTTCTAATGATTGTTTTACGGTGAAACCAATTGAAACCCTTGCCAATGTAAGCATATGTCATGTCAGAATGAAGCAAATCAAAAAGCCTATTTGGAGAAGGTATTGGAGACGGAGTTTTGGAGATATTTGGATTGGAGTTGAGATAAGTTTTGAAAATGTTTGGTTGAAAAAAACTTATAGGAGTGAAAAAATGTAAAAACTTGAAATATGTTCAGAACAAAATATATCAATATGGATTTTAGTTAGTTCATCTTGAAATTCTATGCAATTTCATCTCATTTGAACTTGAAATAACAAAGTTATGTACTTTTAAAGTTTGAATTTACTGTAAAAATTTAGATATGTGAATAGTTAAATATAATTTTCGGTTAATGAAAAAGGTTTTAAATATTTTTTCCAATACTCCCCCAAACAAGCTGTTGATGATGTGGTCGGGACTTGTCGGTTTTGATGCAGATCTCTTCCGGCCCCTCGAGCGGAAGCCCACGAGAACTAGGTGAGCACCTAGCCACCGAACAGGGGCAAATCAAGCTTTGGCCGAGAACATCCGAGCACCTCCTCGGCTGGGAGAAATAAACTATGACCGACTACTTGCAGTTGGATCTATTCGCCAAAAAGGAACCAATGGACCGATGGCATCCTACGAACTGAAAAATAGAACACCAAAGACCAGCGGCCGATCACGTCCGACCAAGTAATGGGCCTTTAGGTTCCGGACACATCCGAGCCTTTCCTGAGTACTAGTCTGCAAAGGTATAGACCCACCTCTCTGTATCAGCTAACAATAGTACTACGACAAGGTGCATGTACCACCCTGACACCTGACACCCGACAACCGACACTATACATGCCTTCACCTCCGCGCCAGCAGCACCTCCCACCACTACTTGTCCCCTCTGACAAAAGTACTTGTAATCTATACCCATGTTCCCCCAATGTCCGAGCAAGGGACAACGTGGCGTTCACCCAGTGGACGTCGAGTATCCGTGCACCTAATACAGGTCTATCCACCGAGACCACTCAAAGCGCAACCCACCAGGGCTAATCGGGGCACCCAAACTTGCTAAAATGTCTATAAATATGGGAGTACCTCACTCCCAAGATATGGCCATATTTCCCCACTTGCCCATCAATTCCCTTCACTAACTTAAACATCGAAATGCCGTTAGCAGACATCCCACTGGTATCCCCTTTAATCCGAGGTGCTTTTATTTTTGCAGGCGACCAGACAAAACACGACGGTATAGAATCAACCACCCCACCAACCAATAACATCTGGTGTTGTGCCAAGGATTTTTGGCATCAACACGAGCCATTTACATAGCTTATGTGAGAGTCACTGAATCTAAACAACTTAATTTACAAGGTGTTTTTCATTGGCGTGAACAACATTAAACCATAAGCATTTGTAATTCAAACAGTTGAAGCAAACTTATTGCTTTTTATGCACTACCGGTGATACGGTATCGCAGTAAAGGACAAATCACTTCATGACTCTATTTTACTTTCATTTGATTATTTATATCAATATCGTATCCTCGAAGATAGTCAGGATGTGCACGTGCATTAATCTCTAAGCATTATAGATAAGCGTATAGACTATCCATTTTACTTATGGTCTCAATAAATGATGAAAATGACGGTGTGAAAAAGTGTTAGAACATCAAAATTAGATATATATTTAGCCCAAAATTTTTGAACCCTATTTAAAAGTTGTATATCTAAACAAGTACAAGGTGGTTGAAAAAAAAAAAGGCACTTGCATATCGTCTCCTAATCATAGTCAACCACAAGACGCTCAACATTTGGTTCTTTGCAAACTTTTGGTTGTCACTTTGTGCAGATTTCAGTTTCCCAAGGATGGAACCTAGATTAATTGGATGATGATATCGTTGCTCAAGTACATTGTAGAGAGCATGTTGTCAAGGGCGGACCAAAACTCTTAGCACCAGCCATCTCACCGGCAGACACATTAGCACATTTTGTCGACCGGCATCGCCTTACCTTAGGATCCTTAGAAAAACGGCTCCAATTCTCAACCAGTTTGTGCATAGGCAGCCTAGCCCCTTCCTTCTTTAATCCGTGTCCGTCAATAAAATAAAAATACGTCCTGGACGAACCACTGGAAAATAAGGACGTGACAATGTGCTTGATACTTTGATGGCCCAAATCGATGAACTAGTGGAGTTTGTATTGTGGACTTGATTTAGTGACCCAATTGGAAAGTCTCACATGAATCACAAGAAATACTTGTGATCTGGTCCAATTCTCCAATACCCATATCACATCAAGCATGCATTTATCTCAAAAAGAGAGATATATATATATATATATATATATTTTTTTTTTTTTTTTGACTATTCAATGGTGTATGGCATGATCAACTTTATTTCATTAGTTCATAAACAAATAAGAAATCTTTTGTTTTTTTAAGAAAAAAATATTGTTCATTCTTTCAGCAAAAGTTGGAGAATAAGAGAATACAATTCCGAGGATTAAAGAATATCATCAGAACCAAGAAAAAAAAATACAATTTTATTTTTTATAGAAACTTGTAATATAATTTGGAGTTGTTGACCGTTGGCATAAACTAGTATTCTTGATTCTTATTTAAAAAAACAAAAAATTAGTATTCTTGAATCTTGCTCACGAAGTTATCAACGAAAATTATCTTTGTTGGGAGCTTTAAAATAACGAAAAAGGAGAAACAAAATGGAGATTCTAAAAAATGAAAAAGAAAGAGGAAGATTAGAAGAAGGGGGCTTCTTTGGGACAAACATGTGTCATGATTTGATTGGCTGAGAAATAATCTCATGGGCGGCTCAACAATAATCCATAATAAAACCCACTCATGCTTTGCTATGAAAAAGTTGGAATATAAAGAGCTAAAAATTATATTAAGAAGAACAGAGGTCAAGATGTTGGGCCCCACGCGCCATTTGATGCCCTTTGGATGACAGCCTTTGACACCGCCATTATGCACACCAAAGCATTAGCATAACGCTGTCTTTCCTTGGCACCAACGGATGTGGTCCCTTGGGAATGATACACGTATGTATATATGTATGCATATATTCTCTTAGGAAAAGAGATGAAACCGAAAGAGAACTTGAATCTAGAAACTGTTTTTATGGTCGTCGATAATTTTCAGAGATCTATACATATCAAATATACAATCTCATTATTTTAATAAACTTAATTTTAATTTAAACGTAACAATCAAATATACAATATTTAAGGAGAGAATTATAAAGTGATTGTTCTTTTGTTATTATGTTACTATCACCAATAATATGTGGAGATGATATATGATTTATGCTAATCTTAGAATGCGTTTGGTTTGCCGGTTGGAGATGAAATTTTTAAATTGAAATTGATTGACTTTTCAAAAACTAGTTATAATTTTGTTGATTTTTCAGAAAAAGATAAAAACTAAGATGAAAAATTTAAATTGAAGTTGTAATAACAAACATAAGCTTAATTTCCAAAAGTTAAAATGGCCTGCCCTACATGTAGAAGGTCCTTTCTCCTATTTTGTTTTTACATGAAGGCCTTTATATATATATGGTTGAATAATACCCACGTCCCCCTTTTAATGTAAAGAACTATGTGTTTGTTTGGAGAATGAATTTGAATTAAAAATTTTTAAGCTTCAATAAAAAAAAACTTTGTAAGGTCCATCACAAATGTGAAAACGGAGGAAGTGCAATTTTTATAATCAACCGCAGTTGATGGACAAATGGTCTTTCTCTGACTACATTTAGTGCAACCACTATTATGTTGGGAAGGATGTGATATTGGCTTGCGTACTTGATGATGTTTTTAGCAGGCAATAAATTCGGTTCACTTGCCACTCTAAGGACCACTTTAGATTCTAAAACTTTTTTTTTTTTTAATGCATATATAAATGAACCCAAAAGGCAAATTTTTCTTCCATTAACGTAATTGTTAAATTGTTATCCATGTTCAACTTTCCATTTACCTGGCCAGGCAGTCATTAAGGGCTCGTTTGGTTGATAAGTTCGGTTTAAATTAAATTGTGTTTTTTTTATCATATTTTTTATCTTTTTCTCAAAAGTTTTTTATCTTTCCAAAAAAAATCAATAAAAATTATTATTCAAATTTAAAAATTTCAACTCAATTTGTGCACCAAATAGGCCGTAAGAAAGGCAGTGAATAGCAGGATTGTAATTTGAAATGGTCAGCTAGCAATCTCTGATTTCTAAGCCTGTCACAAGGATTTGGCTCAAACACCAATTCTCTAGCCACTCGATATATTTAATGTGAAGTACGATCGGCCAACTTTGTCTTAGATAGATTGATTGAATGTTTATAAGTCATGTATTTTAATCACCATCAACGTATTAATATGATTACATTCAGGACATCAACATACCATATAAAGTAACCCAAGATAAGTCACCAAGACTAGCCTAGTGGGATGAGTTAAGAACTTAGGATATTTTAGTTCAGATTCAAATCTAAACAGGCGCTTTTAATTAGTAATAGTGGGATTAAAAACACATGGATGCTTACCAAGAAAGAAAAAAAAAAAAAAAAAAAAAAAAGGAAAAAAAGAAAGAACTAGCCCACAATTATTTGGAGACTCCACCCTCTCCCTGAAAGTATTATCATCTTCATGGTTTAGGACCAAATAAATGTATATTTCCGACGTTAAGCGTAGAAAATCCTCTAAAAACTGAATTGGGGAATCATGGATTTCAGTCAAAGATGACAGATTCTCATGTCCCAGCATTTGTGGATGAGAAAACTCCCAATAGTAAAAAATTCTCCGTGCATGAATTTTTTTTTTTTTTTTTCCTTCCCCAGTGTGCTAGAAACGTCGTCAGAGCCGTTGTTGGCGAACAGTTTCTGTTTGCAAATGACATCTGGGGAAAGCAAACAAAAATAAATGGACTAGCATGGAACCATTCAGCTCAAAATACAAAAGTGATGAAAGCAAAGATCAGGAGATTTTGCACCACAGAAAATGATACGAGAATCACAGACCCAAATCCCTTCCCATACCGGGTTAGATTTATTAGATTTAAAAGAAATCAAAATATTCAAAAGGAAAAAACCATATATTCAAAGTAAAAATACGAGGATGTTAAGAATTAGTCAATGGAAAATAGCATACAAGAAGACTTTTGATCAGAACAGGTAAAGAAATACAATTTACTTATCATCCCCTTGGGGGAAATATTACAAATAGTACCACCCGGTTTGGGAGAAAAAAAAAATAAACAAATATAATATAATAAAAAAATACAACATATGAATATTTCTCCTGGTTTTTAACCTAGCAGTTACTACTTCTTCCTCCTGCCAGAGTTCAATTTCTGGGCTTGAATTTGTTACTGTTCATTTCCCCTTCTTCTTGGACCTAAACTGAACTTTCCAAATATCAAATACGAGTAAGTTTCTAAAAATATAAAACTTTTTTTTTTTTTTTTGGGGGGTCAGGAGAAGCGAGAAGCACTACTTCTTATGCCACCATCTGCTCCTGCTCAATGTACAGCTGCTCCACCCATGGTGGAAGCACTTCATGAACCGCTTTGTTGAGCTGGTAATGCTGCTTCTCTGCAGGGACATCCTTAACCAAGGAATGAACCCATGAGACATCGGGTTCGTCAATAGTTGAAGGCGTAAAGGCGGTCGCGGTAACCCCCGCATTGCCGCTGTTTCTGAACCCGAAAGAGGCAGACTTCCTCAACTTGTTCAACTCATCTCCTTGAACCGCCCAATCCAATTTCCCATTAGGCGAGCTCCAATCCGAGAGACTAGACGACGACATCATTGACGCAGAGTTAGCAGCCGCAGTTAGCCCCAGGTGGGCGGTGGCTGCACCGCGATCGATGAAGCTCTGGCTGCGCTTCGCAAAGGCGGAGGACCTGGAGTTCATGACGGCTGCGGCCACAGAACTGGCCGAGGCCTCCAGCCCAAAAGAGGGCTTCCTCACCGGAGAGGATGATGACATGCTAGCCGGGTAGCTAGCGCGGAGTTGGTTCATGTTTTGGCGAATCTGAAGCCCGGTTGGAGACTGCAACTGGGTTGGTGTTGGAGCCTTCAGTGAGAGCCCCTGCAATTGAGACAACATAGAAGGATCAAGTGATCCAAACATATCGTCAAGGTTGGTTGGCTTTAAGTCTCCGATCCGACCGAAGCAGGACGGAGACGAGAGACGAGATATCTCATCCAACAATTGCTGCTGCTGTTGACTAGACTGACTTTGAAGCCCAAGCAATTTCATCTCCAAATCCAAATCTCTAGCGCAAGAAGCAGTCTTCAGCCTGCTGCCAGGGAGCTGCAGAGCAGGTGGGGTGAGGCTAACTTTGTTCTGCCACAATCCTCCGTTCTTCGGCGAAGAAGCGGCAGCCAACGGCGACATTGGCGGGGTCGAAGTCGCAGGCAACGACGATGGACCAAGAGCCAACGGGCTCAAAGCAGCCATGTCTGCCGCACCGGCAACAAGCGATCTCGGCGACGGCATGGCCGAGCCCGTGGAGGCATAAACCGGGCGCAATTCTACCGTTTTGTGAGCAAAGAAGCAGACTTTCCTCGCGCAGCCGGTCTCATCCTTGCAAAGCCGGGTTCGGTACTGAGCGGGGTGAAGCCACGACTCGAATACCCCATGAGCGTATTCGCAGGCATCGCCCTTTTGGCAGGACCCTTTGCGGAATTCCGGGCAAGGGACGCAGCTGTAAGGGTACTTCCTGGGGTCTCTCCTTCTGGCGTTCTCGCCGGGATGGACAAAAGGGCATTCAGTCCAGTCATGAGAGTAAGCCCTCGAGCAAGGCTTGATCTTGAAACTGTACATCCTGAAATCGTCAGTGCCGTAAATCCCATTGTTGATATCCGGCAAAGAAACATCAATCGGATATTCCTTCTTCTCAGGTGTAGCAACCCTTTGTTGATCCACTTCCTCGTTCGCACCTTCCCACTCCAAGCTCTCCCCTCTCAGCCGCATCTCCACCGCCTTCCTCCTCGAATTGAAAGGCGAATACGACGAGCTCGCGGCGAGCAAATCGACCGGCTTGTTGCCGTAATTATTGACACAATCGGGATCGGCCGAGGCTTCAAGCAAGAGCTTGACGACCTCGAGCGAAGAACTCGACCCTCCGGCGGTGACACAGTGAAGAGCAGTCACCTTATCCGAGCCAGAAGATCTGTTGACGTCGACTTTGCCGGACTCGATTATGTATTTCAAGACCTTGGTGCTTCCGAACATGGCGGCGATCATGAGAGGTGTCCTCTCTTCAAAACCCATCTTTCTGGACCCAATTCTTCTCCCGTACCAGAAGCTAGCTTCGTCGACGCCGAAACCCTTCTCTTCCACCGTGCCCTTGAAGGCATCGAGATCGTCGGAGGCGGCGAACTCGAGCAATTCCGAGTATTGACTGAGGAACCCATCGTTCTGCTTCTGCAATTCGCTTTCCATGGCGAACTTGGAGGTGCTAAGTTTCTTCCTTGAACCACTGCACATGCCTGATTTTCCTGCAAAATCCATAACAACCAAACCTCAAAACCCAAATCCAAAATTTTTTTTTTTTTTTTAAATCGAAACTTTCATGAACTCTATGGTTTTACCCAAAAAAATCTTGCTAAATCATTGAGAAAATTAACAAAAAAGCATGAAAAATCCTAGGAGGAAACAGAAAGTTTCGAAATTTAAGAGGAAAAATACAGAAATTAAACAAGTTGAATATGAAATTTGTCTAGATACCTTAGAATCAGAAGATTAAAGAGGTAGATTTTGTTCTTAGAGACCTTGAAAAGAAGAAGACGAAGGAGAAGGGAAATAGAAGGGAAGGGTAAGGAAGGGAGGGGATATTGAGGGGGGCTTTATATGGGGGATGGGCCTCGAGGAGGTTGAAACAAGAACAAGAGAGGAAGGTGTGACTTTTCTTCTCAGCTCCTTCTTTTTTCTTTAATTTTTATTTTTATTTTATTTTTTTGGGACTAGTCAAAGTCAAAGCTTGAAAGGGGTGTGGGGTCCACTTTAGGATTTGAAATCGCTATGAGCTGAGAAGGAGCTTTGTTTAATGAAACTTGAAATTGGAATGAAATGAAACCACAATGGGTCTTAAATGCAAATTCAAATTCACCCCTCACTCCGACTCGGCTCGGCCCGACTCAACTCACTCAGTCTCTGTGTCGTCACTCGTCAACTTTCCCTCCCCGGTGGATAAACCGCCTCAACGGGTAGCAACTTCACATGTGGTTTGCGTCTCTAGTTACTTCTGTCACTTGCTATCTAGCGCGTGCCTTCCACCGTCCACTTTTTTATTTTTTTGTTTATCATTGGATTAAGCTGCTGTAAAGTACTTTTTATATATCATATCGATAGGGCTTATTTTTAAACTGTTTTGATATAATCAAATAGTTGAGATGTTGTTTATGTACGGTAATTATCATATACTTTACCTTATAGTAGTATTTGACTAAGAAATTAAAAAAATTTAAAAAAATTTATAAAATCCACCTTCTTTGGTGGAAGGTTAGGGGAGGGGAGGTTTCTGTCACCGGGGTCAGGAAGGAGGGAGGGACTGGGCTGGTCAGTGTCGAGAAGGGGGGGAGCTTGGGCTCGAGCATGGGGGGAGGGATTGGGCTCATCAGCGTCAGGGGGAGGGGGCAGATATGGTCGGAGGAAGCTGGGGTTCGTCGTCGGCGTCTAGGAAGGGAAATGGTTGGTCTTTTTTTAATTTTTTATTTATTAATTTATACTAATATGAGGTAAGGTGTATGATAATTATGATACACAAACAACATATTAGCCGTTCGATTACATCTTAACGGTTTAAGAATGAGCTCTATTGATATAGTATATAAAAGGGGTTTTACCACAGTTTTATCCTTTATCATATCATATCAAAGAAAATAAAATTTTGATTCACTATTATAAGAACAAATAAGCTGAGTGGCCAATTTAATATATAGTCTAAAAAAATAAAAGAAAAAAGATAGTCTATTCTTTATTTAGCAAAATGGTTATTTGTCATTTTTTTTGGATTTGATCTATATTGCGATCAATCATTGACTGTGGTTCATTAGTGATTGACTATAAAAATTGATAATTTATATTTTGTTCAACCAAATGAAACACTTATTGACCAACTTAATAATATTATGTAGTCAATCACTGATTAAATATTAAAAAAAATTTAATTGATCTTAAAAAAAATATATATATATTTAATTAATTTTTAAAAACTTCATTTATTTGTTAAAAGAAAAACTTCTTTAAAAAAGATTGTTTATCTCTAAATCCCATTTTATATTTGTAAAATAGATTAGGCAAAAAAATTTCCCTTGGCAACGTTAAATTAACTTTTTGAAGAGCTTTGGCATGGAATATGCAATAGCATAATCGGTAAAATTTTTAACTGTGGAATATAAATTTAAAAATAGATTTTCTACTCTATAAAGATATAATTATGTAATTTTTTTTTTTTAGTTTTTAGGTATATAATTACGTATTTAACGATGAAGTAAGAGTATAGTTATGATTTTTTTAAACAAGATACGGACAACTACAATTTAATAAATATCTCTGGGATAAATTTCAAATTTTCAAAATTTTGAATGGGACACGTTTAAGAGGCTGTGTCATAGAAAACACATATCAAAACTATCAAATCAAATTAAACATCACTATACGTATCTAATAGAAATTTGTAAAAGTTAATTAGGGCCCGTTTGGTGAAACGGTTTGAGTTAGTATTTTTAAGTTTCAATAGTAAATTTTTTTGAATTTTTAGAAAAGATAAAAATTTTTTTAGAAAAAAGACAAAAATTTATAAGAAAAAAGACAAAAAAAATTTAAAATGTTCAACTTAAAATGTTGAACCAAACTCCCCCTTAGTTTATTAACTTTACTTTTGAAAGTAATATCTTTTTCATGCTTAATGCATAATTCCCCCATTCCAACTAAAAAAAAAAAAGGCTAAGTAGTACAGTGACTAATTGTAAGTAATTGTACGACTTTAGATCATTAAAGAGTCAATTTTTCACATTTATGAATACGGAAAAGTCACGTGTCACATCCTACTATTATATTTGGGTTATAAACAATTTAAGATTAATTGACCTAAATAATATCTAAATATTTTAAAAGGTGATATTTTGATTTTTTTTTTACTGTGTCGACATTAAACTCTCTCAAAAAATGATAGTTTGATCATTTTCATCCAATTCTGTTAAATTTCTAACGAAATGAGTAATGTACATTACATATGATTTAATTTAATAATAATTAATTTTAAAAATTAAAAAAATTAAAATTCATCTCTCTCTCTTTCTCCCCCTTCTCTCTCTCTCAATCATTAAAAAAAAAAAAAAAATCATCTCTCTCACTAAAATTCATCTAGGCGACTGGGGGGGCGGAGGAGCGATCTGGGTGACAAGGAGAGGGTGGGGCAGTCTGGTTTCGGGGGAGTAGGGGAACCCAAATCAAGATTTTAGGGTGGGGGTGGGCTAAAACCCATATCATGCAGAGGGGCCGAACCCAAATCGTGGCGAGGGGGCTGAACCCAGATCGTCGATTGTCTGCAAAGGGAGGGAGAGAAAGAGAGAGAGAAAGATAGGGAGAGAGAGAGAGAGATGACCTCCGGCTCCGGCTCCGACGTTGGATTTGTTGGGGGGTGGTGGGGCGAGGAGAAAGGGAGGGAGGGGAGGGGTGAGAGAGAAAAGGGATGGGGGAGCACTGGTTCAGTTCTCTCTCTTTATATATATATATATATTATTACATGAATAAGGATAATTTCAACATTTTAGGGGTATTTTTCTTCAAAAAGCACACAATACATGCTTCTCACGTGACCATTCAGTGAGTTTTTTAACGGAACTTGACGGAAATGATCAAACTGTCACCTTTTCAGAGAGTTTAGGGTCATCACGTTCAAAAAAAAAAAAAAAAAAAAACAGAGACCAAAGTGTCACATCTTAAAGAGTTCATAGATCATTTAAGCCAATTACTCAAAATTTACGGATGTTGTAAATAGAAACACCCAACTGTTAATATAAAGTTGAACACCAATTAAAATTACACAATTCAATATTTGATTTAATTAATCAAATTTTATCATAATTTACATTCGATACCTAGCAAAGAAAGACTTTTTTTTTTAATTTTTAAAATCCCATGTAACTCTTTTTTGTTTGTTTAGTGTTATGGTTTATTATAAAGGTGTTTATTATTTTGGTTTGGTGGTGTGTTTTCTAATTTTCTATATTAGATTGCATTTTTAGTTTGTTAGATTCTATTTTTAGTAGTATTTTTTGTGATCTTGGTGTTATGAGTCTTGATTTCGATAAAAATTGGATATTTTTTTTACAATATTTTTTTAAAGAGCTATATGTATTCTCGATTACTAATATACTTTTTTAAGTGTTTATTTTCATAATTAAGTATAAATCGATTCTCTTTAAACGCCATTCCAATTTATTGGTGAAATTAACATGGTCATGGAACTCGTGATACCGTATAATTTGAGGCTACATGGGTCACTAGTGGTGTTTTGTATCTCCTTGTTATGACCTATATTTCTTACATTTTTATCTAAAAAGAACAAGTATGCATTTATACATATTTCTATAAGGAGAATTTCTATTCAATAACTTTCTATTTTGTTATACCGATAAAAACTGTTGTTTTCATCTATTTTAATCGTTAGATTAAAATTTTAATAATATAATCTACAATTGAAGTGATTTTATGTCGCACACTATAAATAAATAAAAAAATTCATATATAAGATAATTAAAAATAATTCTAACTTCCTTAAAATAATCATTCTCTCGAGAGGAGGAAGGAGAGAGAGAAATAGAGAGAGAGAGAGAGAGAGAGTGAAATGTGATGCCCGTATGAGTGGATAGAATAGGGGAAAGAGAGCGCGTAGGAGAGAAGGTGCAAATCAAAGGAAATGGACCAAAGGGGAGACCGGCTAAAAGAAATTCCAACCTGTCACGTTTTACGCGTTCTTGGTCTCTTTAGGTGGGTGACAGGATATGCCTGACTCACCCTTCCACTATCTAACCCCATTTTTTTTCTCTCTCTTTTTTTTTTTTTTTTTAATTTTTAATTTTTAATTTTTTGCCCACTTATATGTGCTTTTTCCAATAATAATACTCCTCAGAGAGAGAGAGAGAGAGAGAGAGAGAGAGAGAGACCAACCTTCCCCTGCTTTCTTTTCTTTTTTCTTTTTAAATTTGCTACTATAAAAAAAACTTTATAGTTGGCTAACAATAATAATTATGTGAAATATAACAGTATTTATTCCTCGCCCATTGACCGTAATAGTAGTAAGCTTATGAATTAAAAGCTTGGAACATGCATACATGTGTCAAATACTCACACGTGAGATGCAAAGCATTAATGAAAGAACTGTATTTATATTACTGTCTTTAATACTCGTTTTATTGTTTAGGTTGTGGACAACTGCACTTAACAAATCTTTTTGTGAGTTACATATATTATATGTACAATTATGTAAAAGACATAACTCCTTGCTTGGTACGGACCTCTTTTTTTTTTTTAAATAAATAAATAAGAACATATATAGTATAGAACTTGGTTTAGTTATATTCTCACTGTGTTGATTAGGTTTGTTTTTTTGTTTTTTTTTTTTTTTCTAAAAAAAATTTTGGTGTTGGGACATGAATTGAGTATATTGTTAACAATCTTAGCAACTAAAAAAAGAGTTTCTTTTATAATAGGGGGGGAAAAACTCCATCTTTTCTTTTTGTTTTTCTTGTCTTGGTATTTTTTACTTCTTCTTCTATCTTTTCTGTTTTATATATAAATCGAAGTAATACCTTGTTCAGCAAAAAATAAAGAAACAAAACACATAAATAAATTTTTAATAGGGTAAAGTTAACAAAGTTTCGGATGTAAAAGCACATTCCAAATTATCAATTGGCCTTAGCTTTTCTCCAAGAGTACTCTACTTTTTTTTTTTTTTTTTTTGATAGTCAATCCGAGCGTACATTTATTTGGCCATTAGACAAAACGACAGTCCTTTCTATTTTCTATTTTCTTTTTGATAATACCTTTCTATTTTTGTTGGTTCATATATGGTTAAAAAAAAAGTTTATCTTTATTTCATTTTCTTTAGTGTTGTGGAGGCTCCTATTAGGACTATTTATTGACAAAAATCTGACTGAATCAAATATTTGGTCCAAACCTTTTATGTCTATTAAAATTTAAAAGGATGCTCGTGTGCATCACGCATGTCCCACTCTTCAAGGAGGAAAACAAAAACAAAAAAAAGCTATCTCAAAAAAGAAAAATACATATTTTTAATATCAAACACCCATAAAAAATTATTTAAAAAAAGAAAAAAGAAAAAAGAGAAGAAGAAGTCAGGCAACGGAAGGGGTGCCATGGAGCCGCATGAGATTGCAAGTGTGGGTCATGAAAGGGCGGTCGCGGGTAGATCGGGTTCTCAATTCCAAGTGAAGCTTCTCAGATCGAAGTGGAGTTGTATGATTGTTGTAACTATTGAAGTTTTTAACTCCATTGACTTTAACGATAATTACAAAAATATTATGTATTAAATTGAGGTGATTTTTTAATTAATGTGTTATGATTTATAATTAAAAACACACGAATTCTGCTTGTGAATTTCAATGAGACAACCATAAAATGGATTTAACTCATAGTCTTGTTTGTGTCTATCCCCTTGCTTATATCCATCAAATAACATTATGATACGCATTAAATTAACATGATTTTTTAATTGATGTGTCGTTATTTATAGTTGAAAATGATATTTTTTAATTAACGTGTCATAATATTATTAAAGAGACGTGAAATGAGCATGAGTATAATGACATAGGAGTCGAATCTCCATAAAACACAATAGCAATCTCACACATAGTTTTAATAGGATATGTATTCTATTAATTGTATCGATCATCATGTAAATATCGTTTTACTTTAAAAATAAAAAATAAAAAAGGCGATATTTTTATACCTTTAAATTGACTAGGGGTGCCTTAATGTGACAAGTGAGCATTTGCCTCAATCTTTTGTTTTCCAAAACCACCCTATTTATACATTTCTTCATTATACAATCACACTTTTTTTTTTGGGTGATTTTGAAATGTCACTCTATTCTAGCAGCATAGTTGGTTTTTTTTTTCTTTTTGGATTAATCATAAAACAATGGAGATTTCTAGAAACAGGACTTAACGTTTCTCTATTTTTTAACTTTAAATAATGCATTTCCCTCTTATATCGTGACGACAAACGGATTATCAATAGCCAATTGCAAATTGTAATTCACATTCCAATAGTCTGAACAAGAGGAAAGGCCACCATAACATAACCTACATGTGTTGATAGAGCTTTCATCCTTTTATTCAAAAGAGAAAGATTAAAATATTACCTCAAGGGTTATTTTAAAAAAGAATACACATAATAGAAAAAATTACCTAAATAGCCACTTTTTTTTTTATTAATTGACCGACATAACACAAATTTCCCCCCTCCCCCTCCCCCTAAACTAACATGAAATAAATTTTAGTTTAATATTGTGTCATGTCATGTTGGTACAATAATTTTTAAATTTGTATCATTAAAGTACTTTCCCCTAAATATTACCTCAAGTGTCCAATTAACTTATTGAGACTAGGCAGACCATAACATAATTTGAAATTGTTTTCTTTCATGGTGAACATTAGTGACCTAGATAATTTACAGAGATAATTATGTAGCTGTGATTTACGTATCTCTGACAAAATAGATTGTAAATTAATTGTATTTTATAATGGGACTAACTCAAATCTGAATCTAAGGTTTATAGAAAGAACGAACAGTCTTGTCACTTTTTCTATAAATATTGTAGTAAATAGTATTTTTACTAAAATAATTGAAATAAATAGTAAGGTTTTAAAATATTTGAAATAAATTGTAAATTTACAAGGTAAAAGAACATATTATTAGGTAAATTATAAATTTACAAGACGTAAAAAATCATTTACCTAGTAAATTTATTATTTACTCTAAATATTTTAAAAATCCATTATTTACTTTATTATTTTTAAAACTGCTATTAATTTCTTTCTCCGCTTAGATAAGGGGAAGATGTGAGAGAGAGGTTAAGTCCTACTGGGCTTTTTGGGTAAAACCCCGAGCACGGCCCACCTAGCGTATGGGCCTAGATCATTTGGAAATTAAAAGAGGAAAAGAGGTAAATAACATTTTTTTAAAAATAATTAAAGTAAATAATATATTTTTAAAATATTTGAAGAAAATAATAAATTTATTAGATAAATATTTTTTACATCAGATTTATCAAATAATTGATTGATTTACGTCTTGTAAATATTTACTTGATAAATCTATTATTTAGTAATGCTATTTACTTAAATTCTTTTTTGAAAATTATTATTTACTACAATTTTCCAAATTATATTAAATGAAAAGTTTTCTAAATCTGAATTGAAACATAGCAAGTGTTTTGAAATATTTTAACAATGGCAAATTTTTAAATATTCTTTATTTTATTTTACCCTTTAGTTTATTTTTTAATTTTTTATAATATTATTTAACTAAACAAATTAGTACATAACATTTATAAAATATAAACTTACAAATGATGAATGATATTAATATCATCAAAATTATAAGAAATATCACGAATATTGATAATTATACAAATTATAATGATTTCTATATCACAATTACATAAATTATATTAATGGCACAATTAGACGAATCGCACTAATACAATTGTATACAATAATGCAAATAACAATGATATCATTGACTTAATAATATGATAATTGGGCTAAAAAAACTGAGATATTTGTTCATAACGATGCAATTGTACACATAATTCTAATCTATAGAAATATTTTAGGAATAATTATTTAGATTAATTGATATCATTATTGGACCTATTTTTACGGGGAACTTTGGTGGTGAAATTTTAAATTAAGAAATCATGAAACATGTGTAATGATGTGATTGTAAGTTATAATTTGTCGTTCTTTGCATGCTGAATTTGTTGTTCTATAATCATGTAACAAACAAAAAAAAAAAAAAAAAAAATCAAGCCTCTAAAGATGATATTGCTCGAGCTCTTTGGAGAAATGCCACATATTCAAAGCCTTAGATTGATTTTTATCAAAAAAAAAAAAAAATTGTTACAAAAAAATTTCATAACATAACATCACATAACAAATTTCCGTGGGGAGGATACCGGATGGCTACCTATTGGTAAACACTCCATGGGCAAGATTTCAGTTGATAACCACCTCTTCCGATAGGATACTGGCTGGTCACCATGTGATAGATCTCCTCCTCCACGAGGCCCCCACAAGGAGATCTGAACACGGCTGACGTAGGAGTGGGGAGAGAGAACTAGGGTGGTGTCTAGCGTGGAGGTTGCTCTGGCAGCATCTAGCGCAGAAGCTGGTTGGCCGGCATAGGATCGATCTCGTGCAAAGGGGAGGAGAGAGAGGGGGTTGGAAGAGAAGGAAAGAGTGAGAAAGGGAAAGAAATTTGTTGTTTTTAATTATTATGAGGATATTTTAATCTCTTCTATTCAAATTCTTATATCATTCATTACATATTATGACCTATTTTGTTATAGTTTTCTAATTATGACAAAAATGTGTCCACACACTCTCTCAAGTGCATGTACCCTAATTATCTTCTCTCAAATTGCTCCAACTCATCCAACCACACTGACGAGTTCCAAGTGGTACAAGTGCCCATGAAGAAGGCCCAATCCAAATTGTATTATTAGGTCCACTAAGATTTCCATAGTAAACTATTGGGCTTCGTTAGCCCATAGTACCCTCCAACGGCTATCTTATTGTTATTATTATTTTTTTTTCAGAAACGACAAGAAAATATTTCAATTTTAGATTTTCAACACCAATTTGAAACTGTATTTTACTTAAAATGGAAAGATCTGAATAACAAAGGAGAATCCAAAGGCAAAAATTGCGACATGTCAACTAATTCTCTTAAGAAAAGGCAAATCTATTTTAACAGTCATGAGACTGGGATATAGATTAAAGGGGGAGGGTCTCATATGCCAATATGTAAGGCCATTGTTAATGTTGTATCAATTTAATGCGTTAACGTTAGAATTCGAAATTCAAATAGGAAAATCAGTCTGTCCTATGTTCGGTGTCAAATTTGCACCAATATAACATTCATTAAAACAGAGCATCTTTGATATAATGTCAAAGTTACATTTAGGTAGGAAATCCATTTGCAATTGTTACTTCTTCTTTTCTTTTTTTTTTTTTAAATGTGAAAAAATTGCAACTGTTACTGCCAGTACTTAAAATTTTGCAATTGTTAGCAAATGCTAGTTTTTGGTGTTTAATTATTATTGATTGTTGTCTTTCATTTCATAACTACATCATTTTCAAATTTATTAAATACTCAGTGTTTATTTTTACGAGTTTCAAAGTTTAATAATGATGACAAAATACAAATATAACAATAAAAATACCATTCTAAGTTGAAGCACATAAGTAGAATAACATATTAAATATGCTGTTTTCACACTTTTTATGATAGATATAACATTAACATAGGCATTTAAGTTAAAAGATGGTCTGATGTAGGGTTTTGGTTTTGGTTTTGGTTTTGGTTTTGATTTTGTTTTATTTTAATATTATTAAATTTGACGCCAAATGTATCACACATCAGATTTTGGCTATATTAAATTAAGTAATTAATGTTTCCCTAGCTCAAGGGTATAAATGATCTATTTGGTAGAGCTTTTTAGATACTACTTTTGGCTTCCTAGGTTCAAAACATGTTTTTGAAAGTGTTTGGTTGATATGTTAAAAGATCGAGCTTCTAGCCTCCAAATGAGCTCCACGTCAAAGCTAAAAAATTTAGCTTTTGGAAAAAACTCTTCTTAATAGACTTCAAAACTTGAACCAGAGTTTAAGTTAAACATTATGAATTCTATTTTAATATTTTTATTACCTTAAGTTAGGCATTACAAACTTTAAGTTAAACATTAACATTTTTAACCTTCTGACTTCAAGAACTCTTTAAAAATATGACTCACAAACACTTATTGAAAAGTCACAACTGTTACTTTTCTTCTTTTATTGACTAAAAGCAAAAGCAAAAGTTTAGCCAAACGGACTCATAAACATAAATAGCTCAGCAATTATATCTTCTACTAGGGTATATTGCACTATTGCCCTAAAAAATTTCACCATTTGACAACTTATATCCAAAATTTTAATTTTGATAATTCTAAAATGTCACAATCTAATATCTCTAAATTAATGTTAGGGTAAACTACTTATTCAGCCCCTAAACTTTAACTTTGTGCAACTTTAGTCCATGAACTTTTTTCGTAGCTGGACTGCCTATAAACTATTAAAATATTACTAAAATAGTCATTCCTGTTAATTTTTAGATGAAATCTGTTAGTAATTTGGTCAAAAAGTGATGCTAACTAAGGATTCCGTCCAAAAATTAACAGAAAAGACTATTCATCAACATTTGTAATAGTTTATGGTCATTTCAGCTACGAAGAAAGAACAAGAAATGCCCATAAACTGTTAAAATGTTGTTACAATAGTCATTTTGTTAATTTTTAGACAGAACCTGTTAGTAATTCGGTAAAAAGTGATGTTAACTAACTGATTCCGTCCAAAAATTAACGTAAATGACTATTATAGCAACATTTTAATAGTTTAGAGGCATTCTAGCTACGAAAAGAAGTTCAGAGATCAAAGTTGTACAAAATCAAAAGTTCAGAGACCAACCTAATAATTTACCCTCAATATTATATTACACTTAAGGGTCCGTTTGGTTGGTAAGTTCGGTTTAAACTAAACTGTACTTTTTTCATCATGTTTTTTATCTTTTCCTCAAAAGTTTTTTGTCTTTTCTGAAAAAGTCAACAAAAATTACTATTTAAATTTAAAAATTTCAACTCAACTCAAACTCAACTTGTGCACCAAACAGGCCCTTATGTAATTATGGTTTGTTTGCTCCTTTTTGGAATTATATAAGATACAAAACGGAAATATAAATTCTTACAACTCGAAATCAGTTTCTTTGTTTATTTTTTTAAGTACCAGATATTATTAACGTTGCATTAACAAGGCATAGGAGTTTGCTAACAACCTTTAAGGAGATTATACCGAATTAGATATCAGTATATATTGCCCAACAAAAGTCCTTTAAGTATAAAAGAGTATTCATTTCTTTTATATAATTGCAATGAAAAAGAAGTTACTTAAATGGACGAAATTTACTAGTCACTAATCAAAGTTGAAATCAAATGAGCTTTCAATAACTACAAGTACGTATTTATTTAACACTCATGGGAGTAGATGAGTTGGTAAGGGTAGATGACTTTGCAAGCTTCTTCTCTTCATCCATTCGGATTCGATTCCCGTTGTGTCCCTTTAGGCATCGCTTTAGCTTCGGTTGTTGAAACATGATCTGGTGATGGCCGGATAGACCCCGGATGACTGAATAAAATAAATTAGTATAAAGAACCCGTCTCCCTATCATACATGGAGAAAGGAGTTTCTGCCTGTGAACTTGAAAACCTAAAAATGATGGGACACCCCAGATCTTTTATTCACAATATATATATATATTATTTATTTATTTAAAAAAGTACATTAATACCCACTAGAGACGTAGGAGAGTTGTCAATGCCTTTTCATTTCTGGTACTCGATTAAAGCGATTGCTCAAGGATGATCAACATTATAATTGGTCTTTGGTCTAACATAATAAAAACGTGATAATGATTTAAATTTATAATTGTTAGCCGAGAAATCTTGGATCACAATTAGGACCCAAAAAAAAAAAAAAAAAAAAAAAAAAAAAAAAAAACCCATATTTAGAGCTTGAACAAGTTGTTTGGTCTTCTGTCAAATAATTAGGGCATTATTCATGTAATACAATGCGATCTCAATCATGGAGCTCATGCCTTTCAAAACTCTTTTTTGTAACAATGGTTACAGACAAAATTATAAAACGATGTATATTCTTTTATTATATTTGATAATGTGGTATTTTATACAATTTGTTATTATAAGTTGAGCAACTTTATTAAAAATTTAATTAAATAGATTTTTTTAACATAAATAATTAATTATATAAATACACTTGTAGTTTTTTTTTTAATATTCAGAAACTACAATAATATATTTTGAATTTATAGAATCAACGAGAAAAAAATCTCTTTTTTTTTTTTTTCACCTTTTTCATCTCTTTATATATCTGGTTAAAATATTACAAATACAGTGGAAAGATGATGATTATTCCTAATTTGACCAAATTACCCCCATCATTTAATCTGTTTTCTTAAAATGGAGGAATGAACATTCATTACAAATCAACTCCATGACTTTCCCGACAAAAGGAAAAAAAAAAAAAACAAAAAATCGACTCCATAAAAGCATCATAATCCATCAATTTTGTACCGTTTTGTCCAGGTTTAAAATGACCCAAACTAGAGAGCTTCTATACTAATATCTGGTTCCTAAAAATAGAAGGGAAAAAAAAAGAAGAAGAAGTAATTTAAATATTTAAGGAACGACACAATCTAGGACCACCACCTCAAGTGTTGAACGAGATTTCAAATCAAGGAACTCTGAAACATTTAAAGATCTGTGACGAAACAGATCTACTTAGATAGTGTGGATTTGTAATTTTGATAAAACACAAGAGATGTTAGTGGCTTAGGAATGAATTTCTTTAATTTATAATTTATGTAAAAAGTATTTAAAAAAGCTATGTCAACAAGTTACAAACAAGTTGCCCATCTAAATCATAAATAATGGGTTATCTAAGTTTTACGTTCATTAATTGTCATTAAAATTTTTTTTATCAACTACTCAATTTGTTACAACCATTTGATCAATATCATGCGGTTAAAATAACGATAATCATGGACGGGTAAATATTAGAGTAATAAGTGAAAACTCTTCCATTACATATGAATATATATATATATATATATATATGCGTGTGTGTATATAGAGAGAGAGAGATCAGATACGGCTACGTAATGAGCTAGCTCCTTTCTCAATCGTCAACTAAAAATTTGAAAAAAAAAAAAAAAAGGTGCTCAAAGTTATGGGTTCATATTTAATATAAAAATATTTAGCGTATACATATGTTTCAAAGGGTCAAAATTGGATCAACTGTTACTTTCTATAATTATTGCTTGTAGCGTATAGAATATTGATCACATGATTCATGCATGCACTAACTAAAATAATTAATGGCCCCAATTTCCCACAAGGTGTACGGATTAAAAATACTTATTAATTTTATTACATTGGTTCGGGTTAATTACATATATAGTTAATATATATGTCTATACACGCAAATGTATGTATTCAATGTGCATGATTTTTGTGTATGTTTTATGTATATATTTGTAACTTTTAATACAATCTCTCTTCGTAAGTTCCTTGTGTTACCATGATGGTAATATTCAAAGGACCGTATTATTTCTCTCCCCATACGGATTCCTAACTAAGCTACAATCAAGCACAAGCAAAAACTAGTTATTTTCTTATTTGATATGACAGTGTAATTAATAAAACATTCTCTTTTATCCATTCAAACTTTTTTTTTTTTTTTTGTTTGGTAGAAATCTCTTATCCTTTATTCTATCTTGTCAAGTACTTCAAACCAAAGAATGATTACGAGCATCAAGGAATGGTTTCCTTTTGGTATTATATATATTAGTTAGAAATTATATACAATTTGTTGAATTGGAAGGATACATAAATCTATAATTTTGTTGATTTATTATGCTCTTAGGCTCTTAGTTTAGTTAAGGAAAAAAATTCATTAGTGGAACATATTTTATACGAAAAAGATTTACTAGGGCAAATAAGACAAAAATAATTGTTTTATATGTGCATATATGTGAGAAAAGAGTATTTGAAAGTACTGCAAGAAAAACATATTTAACTAGTGGCACATTCCGGGAAAAAAAAAAAAAAAAGAAGATTGTAGAGCGATTAGGAAAAAAATATTTATAAAGGACACATTAGTAAAATGCTACGTACTTTACATATATACGAAAAATACTTTAAGTAGGGGTATATTTTAAAAAATGTATTTCAAGAAGGGGAAGGAAAAAAAGTCCAAACGGCAAATCAAAGAAAAAAAATTTGAATGGAATACACATATATATGCATAAATGTTTCTTTCAACAAAGAAAAAGGACTAAAACGTGCAATTTGGTCGAAATACTTTGAACAATAAGAGCCATTGGTTCTTCTTCATTTATGAGGGTCAATTTATTTATATTTTTTCAGAGAAATATGAAAGTATATAAAAAATACAATCAATGGTGGAAATATAATTTTAATCATAAGATGTATATTTCTATTCAAAGAGCAAGTTAAGCTAAATCAAGGCCATTAAAACACAACTAAATACATGATTAATCAAACAACTTTGAGCAAGAACTAAGAAAAAGTAATCCATCCATATTAATCGTAGAAAAGATATATTACCCTCCATCGTAATTAGTATAAGTATATATGAAAATTAATTTAGAACAAAGTAAATCCAGATTTAAGACTTATTTTAAAGTAAAAGCTTCTTGATTGTCTCTATTTGGTAAATATAGACATCCTAAGAGTAGGTAGACAATTGAAGGATAGTGAAATAGAAAAACATTGCATTATTTATCTTGCATCTCCAATCAATTGCTTTTCTTCTGACTAATTGGATAAATTATTTTGAAACTCTCGTAAAGAAAGACTTTTGAAATTCTCATAAAGAAATACTAATAATAAGTAACTTTTGAAACATTTATAAAGAGAAACTCATAATTAGAATTATAACTCAATGTTAATCCCCAATGCTAAAACAGTAAGAAAAAATTTCATAAAAAGAAGTATACCATAACTCTACTAACAAATGAAAGTATTTGTACCCAAACTAGGACGAAACAATTGATCTACCAATAAAAAAAGATATTATTTTGTTATATAGTAAATGCAGGCAGTTTATTTTTTAAATAATAATAATAATAATAATAATAATAACCCTTATGACGGCTAAATTTAAAGATATATATAATTTGGAGGGCTGTAGTAAAAAAATATTTAGATATGAGATATCTTTGTAGAAAGTTTTTTCAATAAGGACGCATTACAGAAAAATAACTAGACATATTAAATAGATACATTTAAAAAGAAAAAAGGTAGACGGGCGTAAATGAACCTTTCCTCTAAAATATGTAGTTTGGTCGAATATTATATATATATATATATATATATGTATGTAAATTACATTTGAGAAAGTTATTTTAATAGAGAAATTGGGTAGAAATGTAATTATAAAGGTCATATTTGATTAACTAATATTTTAAAAGATTGTAAGAAAAAATATTAATTAAGTGGGGACATATATTCACCAAAAAAAAAAAAAAGTAAATAAAGACAAATTAATGGAAAAAAATATTTTTAAAAAATCATGTAAATATATACAAAATTTTAAGATAAAAGCCGAATACTGAAAAATAAAAATCTAATCCATATTATTTTTCCACTATACAAAAAAATAGCATGCTAGTACAGATGCTCATAAATTCACTGCAAAAAAATAATTTAATCACAATATTTTAATGACATTTTAATTATGTTTTTGTAAGATGTCCCTTTTATCACAAGGTTATTACTAATATGTATTTAGTCATTTTTTTTTTTTTACTAAAATTGTTAGTCACAAAATTTTTTATCACAGCATGACTAAAACTTTTTTTGGAATTAAAACCTCATAGCTTTAGTCATCACAACAAAAATTTGTGACTAATAATATATTAATAACAAAATTATGATTAAAGTGACATTTAGTAATACAAAAATATTGTGATTAAAAGTGATAAAAAAATATTAGGATTAAAAGTTTATTTTTTAATGTATTTGGTTTATAAATATATTTTCTGCTAAAAATGATCACATACACGTAGGGTGATGTACTCTTTAGGTCATTGCTGAGGTAACGCTTAGGAAGAGCTATCGATATATTGATACGACCAAAACATTAGCCAATTATTGGTTTAAAGACCAATCAATAAAACGTGCATGGAGTGAAAAATTATCTTTTGCTAAAGAAACTTAAAAAATAAAAAATAAAAAAAATCTGTATGTATACTCTGGCAATAAGAGAGGAAAATTATTAGGATGGCTATTGTTCGTTTAGTCATTAAATTATGCATATTCTGTCATTTTAGTATCTGAATTTTTAAGTATTAGCAATTTTGATTCTTTATATTGAAATTGATGAAATATTTTTATTAATTTAGTGTGTATTATTATGTTTCAACTCCATGTTAACATGAAATTTTATAAAATAATTACACTACCAAGTAAAAAAAATCCTCCTTATTCTTATTAAAATCCTTGAAAACTAAAAACATTTGAATTTAATGAATTAATTTCTTTAAAATTTAATTTACACAAAAAAAAGAGAGTCTCTTTATTAAAGGTTGGTGCACAACAGCCAGTTATTAAAGGTTTTATTAAAGGTTTGCGGAGTGTCATAGCCAGTTATAGCTAAAGAGAATACCGTATCATCACGTTGAAATAAATTAAAAACACGTGGCCACTTTCAATAAAGTAAAATAAAAGCTCGGGTTCTGTACATATGTGCATATATAGATATAAATATAGATATAGATTAGCTTGTAAGATTTCGGACATGCCCCAAGACAAACAAAAGTTGAAAGATTCTAGTTTCAAGTTGGAAAAAACATATATATACATATGTGTGTGTGTATATATATTGAAATAGAGACAGTCAAGAATCCAATCAGATGAAAATTGTACAATGGAGACTCAAACAATTATTTGGTTCGACTTGCGGGCCAGTCACATTAAATTCCAATCTCTCAAAAACGTACGTTTGTTTGTTTGTTTGTTTGTTTTTTTAATCTCTCAAAAACGTTTGTTAGATTTGGATAATAAGCATCTTTATTTGGTGAAATGAAGGAAAACCACTACCTTAACCAGTTTTAGTGATTATAAATTTATATGTTTTTGTTTCTTTAATTAGGATTGCTTATGTTTCGGATTAAACATGATTCCTCCACAAAATACGAAATGTATCTGATGAGACTCATCAATGGATCACCTTCTCTTTATGAGAGACGATTCGATAGGATTGAGTAAGTTTTTCCTTTAATCGCCGATATATTGTCTAATCTATGTCAATGTCTTTGCTCAAAAGTTGATTTGGCCTGTCCATTAATATTTCACAAAGAAATGCGGTTTGATAGCGCAAAATGAGGGTCAGTACAACCATAACTACTTGAATTGTGGATATGGTTTTTTGAGTTAAAATCACTCCTCTTATTTCTTTTTTTTATCTCTATTTTTCCTTCTCATGTCTGTTCATGCATGCACGAAGTTCCAAAGAGTCTTTTCTCTTTCTGGGGTCCTCGATCGAAACCCAACTCAATAATTAAAGTAGTTAATAAGTTGATGAACATAAAGATTAAGACATTTTCAAGTAATTTTCATAGCTCTCTTAAAGCCAAGCAAATTAAGAGTGCTTAATTCCGTGGTTAAACTTTTAATTAACTTCAAAATGTATATTAAGATTTGACTAATTCTGTCCTTAATATATTTATGGATTTCTTAGTTTCTAAGGTAGAACCGCATAAGTACTTAATTATCAAAAAAGGTCGTTTAAGTACAGGTAGGTACGATTTTTAATTAGGCTAAAGTGATAAAAACAAGCAATCAAAATGTAAATTACCATATTAATTAGTAACCTCTAATAATGTTTTTCTTCTATGTATACACAATACATTTGTAGAAAATATATATGTATATATATATGTATTTATAATATTAATTTTTCTTGATTTTGCTTTCTTCCAATAATATTAATTTGAATGCCTACCAAAAACAAAAGAATTGGGAGGGAATGCGTCAAATGCATGAACTTGCCGGATTATGATAAAAACCTAATAAGTTTTGGCAACCAACTTATAAGTATATGATATTTTCAGGACATAAACTAATGAACTTTTGCTTATAAACCGGTCCAATTAGTACTGTAAAACCACGTCGTTTTCATTCTCACGCGAGGAACATATAATACAGCCATCATTAATGTTTGACTGTGTATATATAAATATATATATATATATATTTACACATGGAATGACAATGGAAGGAGTTGCAAATAAAGCAAATTTAATTAAGAACAACAGCTAGTCTTTCGTGTATATATATATAGTTATTTATTTTTTCCTTTCAGTATTAGTACACCTGGATCAGACGGCCGTTTAGGACAGTACATTATTATCCTATTGTTTCTCAACCCTGTAACCTAACTTGTTGGTTTAATTATAAATATATATAAGAAAAAACTATAGTTCGTGGTTATTCTTCTTTATATAGAGAAAACAAATAATCTGCACTTCTATTTTCCTGCGGATCAAGGCAGATTAGGTCCTATCTAGCAGGATTCGATTTTTATATTCCCTTCTCCTGTTTATTTTTGTCTCAATAACACTATATCATGTCAATTAAAATGTTAGACAAAAGTATATCATATCAATTAATTGGTGTCACAAAATTAATAAAAAAATATATTATGTGAAATTTTAATAATTGACATGACATAATATTATTATTAAGGTGATGTAGTTGACTACTACTTTATTGTCATAAGTAAGCATGTTTTTGGTATTTTATATATTAGGAAGAAAATTATACTGAAATAATATTCTTGAAGAGAAAAAGAAATAATGGAATAGCAATAAATTTGCTTTTAATATTTTTCTAATTTGATGTTAATAAAATAAGAACAATTTGTTTGCGATATGGCATACTCTTAATACAAATGAGTTTGTGTTCATTTGAATAATGGAATTTAAATTTAAAATAAAAAAAGGGAATTTAATTGGAGCCGGCAGAGAAAAAAATAGTTATAGTACTTGATTAATGTTAATAATGAGATCATGAACCTATATATTATAACGCCTACTTTTTGTACTTTGTTTTGCCACCAAGTAATTTTCATGTACCAGTTTACTACTTAAATCAATTTTTTTCAATAAAAAAGATTCTGCAACACATCCGATTGATCATATTAAACACCTTCAAACTGTCAATTAATACGACAAAAAAGAATCAAAAAGGTCAGCTAATCACAAAATTAACACGAGTCTTTGTTATTATTTTCCTCTTTTGTTTGCGGACAGAATTAAAAGATGGCCAAAAATAACAATATTTCTTAGATTAATGTGTATGATGAATAATATCAAAGAATATAAAACTATAATTAGTGGGTGAATTAACGAAATGAAATGGAGGGTAAAAGCAAGTCAAGTTGTCCACGGCGCCGAAATGGGACCATATACAAATATAACCCCTCCTTCTCAAAAACTAAGATGATCATCCACGAGTCTAAAATTGTTGTCCAATTTTTATATCTCAAAAAATTATTCTTTATAATAATGTTTTAATTATAATTCATCAATTTGTTCAAGAATTTTTAATATTTAAATTTTATTATATGACTAAATTCTTAAATTCAAATGATATGACATAATATTATTAAAAAAAACAGTTAATGAAACGTGAAATCCTCGACCACCACGTATCTCCACTCATCATCCAAAGGCTAAATTAGACACATGAGTTATACATGGGCGAAATTGATTCATCTAAGTTGTGGATCCTGTTTCTGTCCCTTTTGTTTTTTCTTTTTTGTCGGCCTGTCGTTTTGTGTCCTCAATATGTACATCTCAAACTCAAACAAAGTTTCATTAGTTTCTCCACATAACGCACAGCCAAACAAGTCTCTCTCTCTCTCTCTCTCTCTCTCTCTGAGTCCCTAAAAGTCACTAACTCCCACACATTTATTTCTTCTTTTTAAAATGTCTTATTATAAAAATACCCCCCCATATATTTCACGTTTCTCTTTCACGTCTCCACTCCTTTAAACCACCACTCCCCTCAATCTCCCCTACCCCTCTCTCTCTCTCTCTCTCTGCCCACCACACACAACACAGATTCTCATAAGCACCACCTTTTTTTTTTAACCCCCTTTCTTTCTATCTTTGGGTTAATTTCAAGGAAAAAGAATCTAATCTTAAGAATATTATTAAGTCAGCTAGGCAATAGCTAGCTAGCCAAGTTGGTATTTTGTTTCATCGTACAGGTCAGTTAATAAATACCATATCTTCCTTGGACTTGCAAAACTGTCCGAAACCAAAAAAAAAAAAAAAAAAAAAAAAAAACGTGATGAACAACAACAACATGTTACAAGAGTGGCCAGAAACAATCGTCCGCGTCCAATCCCTATCCGACAGCGGCCTAACTTCCATCCCCGACCGTTACGTCAAGCCGCCGAACGAACGACCGTCGGTTGACGGCAACGACAACGACGAAAGTACCACATCCCAGTACGGGGCATCGTCAAACGACGCCAACATCCCCGTCGTCGACCTGAGCGGCGTGGACAGCGAGGACGGCTCGGTCCGGGCCGAGACGCTGCGCCGAGTGTCGGAGGCGTGCCGCGAGTGGGATTCTTCCAGGTGGTCAACCACGGCGTCAGCCACGAGCTGATGGACCGAGCTCTCGGAGTGTGGCGAGAATTCTTTCATCTGCCGATCGAGACGAAGCAACTCTACGCCAACTCTCCGAGGACTTACGAAGGCTACGGCAGCCGCTTGGGCGTTCAGAAAGGCGCCATTCTTGACTGGAGTGACTACTACTTTCTTCACTATCTTCCCTCCAATTTGAAGGACTACAATAAATGGCCTCATCTACCGACCAATTGCAGGTATATATATATATATATACACACACTTTTTCTTCTTTTCATTTATGCCCCTCCTCTCTTTCGTATTTCAATTTGTAACATTTTTGTCATTTGACTTAAAATTCTTCTTTCGAGTTTGCACTTTATGTTACATTTGGTTAATTTTGTCTCTAATTTATTTTCTCATTAGCTGTTCTCCTATTGATATTATATCATATAATATAAATTTAAGGATTTAATCACATGAAAAATTCCAACACTATAGTTATACTTAAACAAATTGATGAGTTATCAATTTATATGATATTATATATAGAGATAACTCAGGTTATAAAGTTTGATGTAGGATACAAAGTGAGACAATTTTTCAACTTTGGAGGCTGCAGAAGCCGCGAATTGACTCTTGGAGAACTAAACCGAAATTGAGATTTATTTATTTAATTTATTTTTTTGGTTTGTGTTTGTGCTAAGCAGTGTTGTAATTTAATTAATAAAACAGAAAAGTGATAGAGGAGTACGGAAGGGAAGTGGTGAAGCTGGGTGGAAGATTGCTGAAGGTATTTTCGGTAAACCTGGGACTAGAAGAGGGATTTCTTCAAAATGCGTTTGGCGGGGAGGAGATAGGAGCTTGTCTGAGGGTGAACTATTACCCAAAATGCCCTCAGCCAGAGCTGGCCCTAGGGCTGTCGTCCCACTCAGACCCCGGAGGGATGACCCTGTTGCTACCGGATGACCAGGTCACCGGTCTTCAAGTCCGAAAAGATGCTTCTTGGATCACTGTCAAGCCCGCTCCACACGCTTTCATTGTCAATATTGGTGATCAAATTCAGGTGACACTCAATTTTTCCTTCTTTTTTTTTTTTTGGTCAAAAATAATCTTTTTTGGAAATTTTTTTTATGGGTTATCCTTAGAGTGAAAGATGTTTGGCTGTGAATGTTCATGCACCTTAAGCTAGCACATGGAGGGGTCATTTTTTTGGTGGGATAGCTATTATTGGTTATTTATAATTAATAATTAAATACAATTATTCAATTTTGGCGTTCAAAAATATATATGAATTCACATTTGGCTCTATTATTATTATTTTTTTATTTTTTATTTTCCATTTAGATGTGCTTCTATTTCTTGACAAAACCCCAAACAATTGAGTACAGGAACAAGTTTGGCTGGCCTCTTGAATAATAATCCATGCTTCTTCCCACATGCATTACTGTCGGAGAAATAATATTTTCTCATTAATTTAGTCACTTTTTTTTTTCCTTGTTTGGTTGGTGACGACTCTTTTTTTTTTTAATACTTTTTTTAAAGGAAAAAAACAAATGAGATATTAACTTCTTTGTGTCATTTGCTATCCATTAAATTTGGCTTTGGGGGGGGGGGGGTGGGGCAACTTCCTTTGACAGCTTTAAAGGTTAAAATAAGTTTTATAACAAAATATAATGCTTAAGCGCCAATTGCCAAGTTGATCTTTACTTGCGTTCGCACATATGACCACTTTAGCTCTTTGAAGATATACCCTTTATTGCAAATAATTTTTTTTTTGTTTTTTTTTTTTAATAAAAAAGCAAATTGTAGAAATTGGATAAACATGGTGCTTACTTGGCACCGGATAGGATCTTATTTTATAGTCTATATAGATTTTTTTTTTAGGAACTAGAGGATAAGGTCTTCAATTGTTTAGAACCATTTAATTTCCAGCCATATATTTTTCCTTATTATTACTAAAACTAGTTGCTATCAGTTTCTAGAAATTTATTAGCAGCACCTTTTCCACCATGTTCCAAACGTGCTCCAAAAAGCATTTAAATAGCATGTACTTATCCTTTTTCCAAATTTTTCTTGTGACTTTTCTGCTCTAGCAGCTGACCAACCCAATTTTACTGCCATATGTTATTGACACGTGACTAAGAATGGTAAACTTGAAAGCAATGCCTTTTCCCCAAATACTATTAATATTTTAATATATGTAAGAACATATTTTTTATTTAAAAAAAAAAGGAGAAAGAAAAAAAGCCTGAAACCAAGGCGATGTCTTCTCTCCTTGCCCATCTAAAAGTAATATTCTAACCCCACAAACCAAAATCTAGTATTTCTTCTAATTTCCACCTCCATTCACACCTACGATGCATAATTGCAATAAAAGAATATATACCAAGAAGTAATATTCTACCATTACAACAAATATCTTTTAGCGGATTAAACAAACTTTGGCAAGCAATTAAACTTCGATCAAACACTGCTCTCTCTCAGTTTTGTATACATATTTTTTAATTATTATTTGGATGTGATTCTGATAGATCTGACGTAAAAAAACGTATATTACAGTAAGAATAATGAGATCGATATGTGTTCCGAGTGTAAAAAGCTCGTTGTTGAAGTTATTTGTTGTTGTGCTGTGGGTGTAATGTTGCAGGTTTTAAGCAATGCAATATACAAGAGCGTAGAGCACAGAGTGGTGGTAAATTCGGGGAAAGAGAGGCTGTCAATGGCCTTCTTTTACAACCCAAAAAGTGACATTCCACTAGAACCAGCCAAAGAGCTCGTGACTCCAGATCAACCTGCACTATACACACCCATGACATTTGATGAGTACAGGCTTTTCATTAGATTGAGAGGTCCCCGGGGCAAATCACAAGTGGAGTCACTCAAATCTCCTCGGTGATAGTGACGACTCATTTCAATATGTATAGAAATATTTTTATTTCTTTAGATCCAGAAATATTCATTCACATATATATATATATGTATGGTAATGATTCTAGGAAGAAAGAAGTAAATAGCAGTTCTCAGAAATTAATTGAAGTAAATAACATGTTTTTGAAATATTTAGAGTAAATAATAAATTTATCAGCTAAATAATTTACTTTCGTATTGTAAATATATTATATTTACCTAGTAAATTTTTCATAAATTTTACTAGGAAATGAAAATTTTACTATTTATTTCAATATTTTTAAGTCTTGTTATTTATTTTAATTTATTTTCATAAAAGCAATTTTTATTACAATATCCCATGATTGTATTTGCTGTAATTACTCTCATCTTAAAAAAATAAAAAAAATTAAATAAAATAAAAAAACTTGATTGGCTGACGTCATGATTGTGTTAATTGACATGGCCAAAAATTTAGATAAAGGCCAATAATGTGAAATAGTGAATTGTTCAGAAAGAGAGAAGAATGTTGAATGAGTCCTTTGTTCGTGATTTGTAAGTTATATACATACATACATACATACATATATATATATATATATATATGAATGTTTGGTGGTGGGCTTGCAATGTATCTAATCTAATGACGAGGTCTTTGCCCCACTTAGAATCCATTGATCGTGGCAGCTATTCATGTATGTGGGTACAAGTATAGTTTAATTTGTTTTCACACAGGCCATTCAACGTGACAATAAATAAATATATATATGTAGATAATGTTAATTACTTTGCAAATAGACGATTAAATAAGTATGCTTATGTTGTACTAATTATATTTGATAAGTACTGAAATTTACATTATTACACATATAAACAAAGGCCTAAAGTTGCTACACTTTTTTGAACGCGATGTAATGTGTTAAAATATATCTGGATTTATTTTTCTATATTTTAATTATTAGTTCAATTCTACTTTTTTTTTTCTTTCTTTTTTTTTTTAATTACTTCGACCAAACCTTGAATATATATAGAACCGATTGGAATAGATTGGAGTGGATACGTGATTTGTTATATTTGACAAATCAAATACCAATTATTCCAATTCCAATTCCAATTTTATATTTGACACAAAGAGTGTAAAAGTAATATATTTGATTTGTTATTCTATTTTTTTTATAATTTTTTTTGCCATAATTATTAAGTTTTGGAACTTGTCAAAAGTAAGCTTAACCTTTTAAGTAATTTGAAAATGATGATATTGTATTATTTTTTTTAATCGAGAAGGTAACATATCAATCAAATAGCAATCAAATATAAAAATTTAACATCAAATATGTTACAGTATTTCAAAGTGATTTTTCTACGTAAATGATAAAATTCGATATTGACGCATTAATTTGACACTGCATTGATATTTACGTGCATATTGTAAATACGCTTTTTTCACATCATGGATACCATATGTTTGAATCTCCAAGAGAGAGAGGGAGAGAGAAAAAGTAAAAAAAAAAAAAAGAACCATTATATTTGAATCTAATACTAAAGAACGTCTCATGATTAGCACGAGCTATATCCATTATCCAATAATTTGAAGTACGCCATGGACGTTCAAATATCGATTACAAACAAAGAAGGGGAGAAAGGGCCATGAAAGATTTCGAAATTTGTGGTGATTATTCTTTCTTTTTTTTTTTTTTTAAGAAAATAAATTTATCTAATTTGAAAATGAAAATGCAATTTATATGTGTAAATGAATGACTGATAGAGATAGATTTCTAATAGTTCTACATCAGCAATCATAGTCAAGACATAGTGAGTCACGTTCCACAATGGCTTACCCCAATAATTATATTGCATTTAAGGGACAGGTCGCATCTATACCTAGCCGAAAAATAAATTATTTAAAATAGTAAAAGATTTTTTTATCAAAATAAAATACGTTAAGTATCGACTGAAGCACATCAGCAAACATGACTCTTTCTTTCTTTTGTCTTGTTTTTTGCTAATTTTTATTTCCTCTTTTTTAATGTAAAAAGATGGTTCTATAGTTTCTAACTCATAAAAGCAATACCATTGTTTATCTAATAATATGCGACTTTAATTCAACGGCCCTTTTTTTTTTTTTAATCGTTTCTTTAATTAATTCGGAGCTTTATATATTCTCCCACTAAGATTTATATAATATACATACAAATATGATGCTATATACAAAAATATACAATAGCTAAATAATGCATGCGTGATTATCTCTTCCTTTGTTTCTTTAACTTGCTTTTAAATGGATGTATATGTTGAGTTTTAAAAGCATCAATGTCAACTGTTAAGGTTCTCAAAACAATATATATAATTGCTACAATAAATCACGTGTTTAAATTGTGTAGCACTTTTGTGAAAACAATTATTCTTGTTAAATCAAAATCCAAAATGTCATGATTTTGTCTTAAAATAGTCTGAACGAGTCCAAATCTATCAACTGATTGAGAAAAAGAAAATAAATAAATATATATATGTATATATATATATATATGCATATAGTAGTTTTATGTATAAATATTGATAGTTGGTTGAAAAATATACCGTGGTTCACGTCATGCATAGTTACTGTATTTTAGTTGGTCAGGAATTCGATCGGGTCCTTTCTGCACAAATATCTCAAAATCTAATGCGTTCATTTTGAGCCTTAGATCGCATCAAAGGCTCAAAAGTAATTTTCATATTAAATACACACATATAATATATATATATATATATTTATAAATGTTTGTATAATATATGAGTGGTATGTACACTATGCATACATCCTGAGTAGCTCATCAATGATGTATTATGCTTTAGAAAAAAAAAAAAAAAAAAGAAGATATTTTATTAAAAGTCTTGATGATTTTGCAACATTTTTTATGTTCTACATTTATTTTTTCCCTACCTAGGAAGAATAAAATATATAGAGCAAATTATTGTGGGTTATCAAAATCAATATTGATGCAGCGGTCAATATCTCTCTCAATTATGTGAGTATTGGTGTGGGTGCTTTCACCAAATGAATATATTTGAGAGTTTTTTTTTTTTTTTTTTTTTTTTTTTTCTTCCTTCCTCAATTAGGGATGTTGACAGAGAAGGTGCTTGGTTTTCAAATTAGATAATCGAGACAGAATTGTGAACGTGTTTTAAGCGGTATCGTGATCTGATGATAGAGCATCGAGGCAAATGTAATTGATGACATTCAAGATGCATTTTCTCAAGCTAAGGAATACCGTAGTCCACTTTTAAGATTCATTTCATCATCTGTTTGTTTCTTTTTTGCTTGAATTTTTGCCAAATAAAGTTTCTTAGAGCTTTTGTAAGATCTTATTTGATTTGTTAGTAGAATGAAATCTTGTTTTTAAATAAATAAATAAATAGAGCAAATTATTATTAGAGAGAAGAAAATATATAGGTGTAATGTACATATGAATTTATTATTTTTCTGGTTATGTGATTAAAACCTAATTTGTGTCTAGATAAAACGGTCAATTGTAGCACAATGAGGACGGTCGATCCCACGAACAGGTGACAAAGACACAAACAAGACAGATTATTAGAAATAAATGTTTTTAAAAAATATGAAATATAAAATAAAAAGAGTAAATATTTTTGGATTTTTGAAACAACTAACTAAATAAATAATAATTAAAATTAAGAAAGAGATTGAGAAACTTTGAAAGCCTTTATTCAACACAAAAATTCTAATCTTATAACTCAATCACAAGTTTCGTGTCCCAAACCTGTAATCAGAAAATATGATTTGAATCACAAATATTAATAAAGAAAGTATTTGATTTAATTAATTTCCTCACATTAAAACAAGGACAAAATTCCTCCAACTTAGACTTTTACTAGCGGTGTCTCACTTACAAAAATGTATGTTACTCACCTCACACTGATAAGAAAACTAAGGAAACAAGAATTGAAAATAAACTAAAATTTAATTAATACTGAAATCTCACAATTCTTGAATAGATAATACAAGAGATAGAGCTCTTTATTTATAAAGTTTTAGAGGCTCAGCCAAACAAGAAAACAAAATAAAATGAGAAACCAAAGATTACAAATAAAAATAATAAAATAAAATAGATCCTAAGAGAAAAGGAAACTAAACTGAAATAGCTCTAGCTTGGCTCTGGCTGGTGGCGTGAATGGCTTCCATAGCTCAATTGCATAGTTTTTTTGTGTATAATTTTTGCACTTCTTTATAATCTATAAATAATTAAGCTAAAACTAGACATTTTCCAATTAAAGTATTTTCAATAAAAATCATGAAAATGTTTAATTAAAGTTCAAATATTTTAGCAATTATACAATAATACACATAAAAAAGAGTGCACTTTTGTCTACGAATCAATATGTAAATACGAATTCTAAATTCGAACCATGAGAATAAAGAACGAGTCCCCAAAAAAAAAAAAAAAAAAAAAAAAATTGGCCAGCGATCTTTACGGACACAAGGAATAAGGCGTCCATAATTTATTTTTGGTTTGTAAGTTTCTCTGTCTTTTTCGAATCACTAAAATAATTTTGTTAGCACCCAAAGTCAATAAGATAAGAGCACAATAGAGCATATACTATTCAAATGAAATTGATTAGACAGTGTCAATTGGGATTAAATAGTGTAGATTGAATATATATATATATATATATGTATAATACTAACAAAATAAGAGCTCGTTGATTATATCAAAATTCGGCAAGGACAACTTAGATCGGTAGTTGGTTAATTAGTTAAATTTTTTTTTAGAACTTTTGACTTGTGTAAAACATGTTTCCTTTCTTAAAATACTTGATATGTAAAAAATGTCTATGCGTATGATTAGGGGATTGTTATACATTACAAAACATAATATGTATAATACGTGTATATATATAGATATGTATAAAGAGAACTTTATTGTTCCAAAATTCTAAAACATACACCTTATATTTCTAAGTACTAAACTTAAAATTTTCAGACTTATTAAGTGGTTGCAAAATCATTTTCATAAACAAACCTTTTACTATATTGAACAATCGATAATTCAATCATTATTTAAATCTTTTTATTTCCTCTTTTGCCCTCTGTTAATTAGTTGCTTCGAATTCGTCGTACTTTGTACTCTTCGAAACCATAATTAAATCACTCAATTATCATATATAAAAACATATATACGTGTAACAAATTGATAGAATTAATGGATCTTACCTAATACCAATAATTTAATTATAGTCATATATTAAGCTTTTAACCATGACTTTAATTCATTATTGATCAGTTGATCAGCTCACATGGTTTGACTCCGCAGCGCACCTACCTTTTACTATCGACAAGTATTTGGCCGCTATTTAATTACGAATAAAATGCCAGTAATAGTGAGGCAATCAACATAAACAAGTTTGCCATTAAATATTTTATCATAAACACAAATATATATATATATATATATTTTAATGATATGAGACTCGTACCTTCTACTTAATAAAAAGAAACAAAAATATTCCAAAATTCCAAATATATGAACTAACCTAATCCATTCCCTTTCACCCACTGAGCTAATAACTCCACTAGTATATGTCAGCATGATTGTTTTTTATTATCTATTTTCAATTAATGTTCTCCCATTTACTATTCATGCCATAATCACATAATTATGTAATTAGTATTAGATAATTTATGTACTTAAGCCTAGTTGTTGATTTCTTCATTTGTTCAATACGTGAAGGATAGGAACTCGATCGATATGGATCATTCTTTTATATTTTACTAGGGCTAGATTCTACACACACATAATATATATATATATATATATATATTACCACCCTAAACGATTATTGGAATGAGCAATGAAATATTATATGGTTCTTTATGGAATTATCCAACACCGAATAATTAGGCAAGGTTCATGCCTTCATTTCAGTGGGTTTCTTCTTCTTTTTTATTTTTTATTTTAATTTTTTTAAATTTGGTTTTACCTTCCTGAATGATGATGTGGAGAGAGATATTTTCTGTAGAGAGAAAGTGAAGTATCAATAATAGCATGGGTGAATGCATTGCATGCATGCTTGACTAGACGTTAACAAAGAAAAACGACCTTTTCAGAATAAACAACTTGTCACAAAAATAGAAAAGAAAAGAAAAAACCAGTTCTATTTATCTTTGATTGGGAGAATTTAATCACAGTTTAAAAGTTTTAGAAAGTCATATCCTTGTCAATTTTACAAGATTTCATGTTTCTTCAAAATCAGTAGCTTTACTTAGTGTAGTCATTTAAAAATAAAAAATAAATAAATAAATCTTCATGCTTTGGGGGGGGGGGGGGGGGGGGGGGAAGCTATTCTTACTTATTTCTTTGAAACTTTTGATCATGTTCTAACTTTGTCTCAAATTTTTAACAATTCTAACTTTATTCTTTAACTCTTGAATTATTCTCCTGCAATCTCAACTAACTTTTATTAAAATCATACAGAAAAAAAAAAAAAAAAAAAAAAAAAAAAAAAAGAAGAAGAAGAAGAAGGTGTTAAGTGCCTTTTAAGTGGCTTTTCATGTATGTTTTTGCAAACGTTAAAAATTACAGAAAAAGATGGAGTTAAGAAACCTTCTTTTTTTTTTTTTTTCTTTTTTTTTGGGTACTTGTAAAGAATTTGGGAGTAGTAACATGAAAGTTTTTTAAAAATTAATGGATAAAATGAGAAAAAAAAAAAAAAAAACCTAAAGTTTGGAGGGTATGTATGAGATTGATTGAAAAAAATCTTCAATGGAGGTTTTATGCCGATCAGAAGTATGCTTTTCCCAAAGAAAATCATGACTAACTCTAAGAAGGTAATTCACCAGAAGTTTGCTTTTATAATATATTTTACTAAACAAATGAGAATTCTACCGTATGATATGGAAATACTTTATCGATTGAGCTCAAAAACTATTCTATCGATAAAATTTTTTTAATCGTCAAATTTCTATTATCTCAGTTTTATATATTTTTCATTTATATATATATTTATGATAAATTCTAATAATGAGAAACTTGTACCATCAATGTTAAAAGGCAAAAAATACACTATTGACTATGTAGCTAGTATGAGTGGAGGCAGCCAACTGTTGGAATAAAGTGTAACATATCTGCCTTCAAAATTAAATAAAGCATATATACATACATATGTATATATATACACACAAACACATTTGGGGTCAAAAGAACAGACGTGCACGGGGAACTAACCCTAACAAATAAAACACGTTTCATTTCTGCTCTCCATTGTCGTCGGCAAGAAGTAGGGCCATATATATATATATATATATATATATATCAACTTTTATGTTTTTTCGAAAAGCAAATGAGCTTTTTATAGGTAGTACTGTCTGTTTCAAAATATTAAATTTTGATCACTGAAAAATCTGACTGATAGGATATTTTTTTTCATAATATTTCATTTTAACTTTTTTGCTTTCTTGGAGATCAAAGGAGCAACACACATGTGTTGTCCCTTTATCGTCGTCGTCGTCGTCGTCATCAAGCTCTCGATAATGCAAGATTAGTTATCGAGAGCTTAATTAGGTTCTTTGCATATACCAACATTATGGTCACTAACACACTATTTAATTATAATACTTGCACTAACACAACACCTAGCTAGGATCAATACCAAGTTGGGTAAGTAACAGGCGTTGGGTTCAACCTAATGCCTGTGCAAGATGATACTCTCTTTAAATTTATTAATCTTATATTGAATGGATCAATTTGTTCATTTGAGTTTTGTGAGCTATGATATCATGTTTAAGATTTGTAAAAGATTAAGACTTCAATCTTGAAAGGTAAACTTATTAAGTGGAGTAATCTAATACATTTATTATTAGAAAAGATAATATTAATATTAGAGAAAATTATTATTTTGTATGCAAATATCTTTATTAGGAATTTTAAATTTATTTGTAATTATTAAAATTTAAGATATGTATTGATTTTAGGTGATTTGTAAGTATTAAACAACCTACCCAATTCTGTATATTTGTAATTTATATTTATATGAGCACCATTCATAGTACTCATTATACTAGTGAATTATTTATTTTTAGCCCATGAACATAAGCACATTAATATTAAATATACTTGTGCTCTCTTCTTCTTCTCTTATTACTATTATTATTTTTCTTATTTAATTTTCTATTACTTATATGTCTATTGTTGTTATTATATTTTTATCATGTGGGACTTGGATTTCTTACATAAGGTATATCATTAATGAAATGATCCAACAATTAGAATGTTTTTTTTTTTTTTTTTTTCCCTTTTTCTCTGGATAGAAGTTCAAGATCGATACAATCGAAACATTATTTGCTTAATCGATTACACGGTGTTGGGCTTATAATGGTGTTTATAGCTAGGCAAATAAAACTAAGAGTCCGTTTGGTTGGAGGGAGGGGGTGGAGGGAGATGCTTTTATCACTTGTTTGGTTGAAGGGAAGAGAAGAGGGAGAGGAGAGGTCGAGTGATGAGCTCTCCACTCCGGCCCCAAAAAACTAATCCTTCCAATGATTGAAGGATCCACCAAATAGATCAAAAATAAATGTAAAAGACTATTTTATCCCTTAAAAATACTTATTAATAATTAATGAAATGGACAAAGTAGTAATTAGGCAAATATATATCATCTATCATTCAACTCTTCCTCCTCCTTATCAAACAACTTGAATCCTCTCCACCCATCATATTCCTCATCTCTCCAACTCTCTTCATCCTTCCTCCTCTCAATCCCTCCAATCAAACATAGCCTAAGTTTATCATCTAAATGTAATCGATCAAATCCTTGGAATAGAACCCTTTTCATTATCTACTTGTGTATATCCTTGAATTTTTATTGTAGATGAAGAAAATGAAAATTGAATGGCACCAAAAACACTTTTATAACTCTAGTTTTGATTTTTATTTTAAATCTACTCAATGAATTATGCGACATTAGACTTATAATAATAAGAGCGAAACTGAGTTTACTTTTAAATTGAATGAGCCTGTCTTTTCTGTCCAGATTATTTGTCAATTCTTCAATATAATTAATAAATAAGTGACATATTATATAAAAATAATGCTAGGGACATCAATTTTAATAGTAATTTTTTGAGTATCAACTCACATGTCTTATTTTCATTGATAGATGCAATCTATTGATGTGACAATGCTTTAAAACACTTACCAATAAAATAACGATAACTCATATGTCATATAAATTTGTACTTAAAAATTAGAATTATAGTTGGTATCCCTAACATTTTTCATTATACAGTAATTAAAACCCACTAACAAAGATAAGGTCTCTCACACAATTACGCAATGGAAGAACCATCATTAATTCTCTGTTAGTATTTTTTAATTAATTAGTAATGTGATCACAGAAGAATTGATGAATAATCCGAACTGACAACATAATTTGAAAAGCACCATATGGTGAACATGAATATTATGTCTAATCCTTGGTTTGAAGCAACTTGTGCTAGTGCGTTGTACGCCAAGTCCAAAGTCATCGCCACTACGGGGGGAAGTTTTTGATCCTTTTCACAGCATCAAATCATAGTACAAAAATGAAGCATACCATGATTCCATTCATGTTTACTTTTTCAAAAATACTGTAGAATAACCCTTCATTATTCACCCGGACGGAGTCAGAAATATATTTTAGTGGGAGAGTACACAAATTTTTTTTTTTTTTAAGATAAAATAAATCTTAGTAAGACTATGTGAGAATTTTTAATTTCAGAGAGTTTATGTGAGGATTTTTTTTAATTTTCGTGAGGACAAAACAGTAACATTACAAAACTTTTTTTATAAGATTAATTTTAGTGAGGATTATACGAAAATATTTTATTTTTAGTGGAGACAAAGTATGAAATGTATGAGAATTTTTAGTTTCTAGTGGAGGTAAATTGTAAAAATTATAAATTTTTTGGGGTAAAAACTACAAAAACAAAAATTTGAATGGGGACTCTAGCCCCCACCAGCACCCCCTTAGATCCGCCCCGGACCCTAGCTAGGAAACACAGATCAGAAAAAAAATAAATAAAAATTAAAAACCCAATTATTACACTTTTTTCCTCTCTATTTGAACTTGAAAAGGCTAAACCAATGACAACAAATACGATTCTAGTTGAAAGCATATGTCATGCACATTCATATTCTTCTTGATAAGTTGGATCTATTTAAGAAAATTTATCTAAATAGAGAACAATTAAAAGAATAAGTAATTTAATAAGACGCTTTTCAAAATTAGATGAAAAACAAATCAAGGAAAAAACCAACAATAGGACTAACATGAAAAAAAGAAAGACCAAAAAAAAAAAGGAGTAAACTGAAAAAAGAAAAAGATCAATATGGAAAAAAGGACCAACACGAAAAAAAAAATGAAGAAGAAAATGAAGAAGAAGAAATAAACAAACGACTGGAAAAAAAAAAAAAAAAAAGGCATAAAAAAAGTATAAAAAGATGAAATAGACCAATATGATTTATTAAAAAAAAAAAGGAGGACAAAAAAACAAGGGACTGAAAAACAGAACAGGAGAGGCATGAAAAAAAAATTATGTTGGTATGAATTATGTTAATTGTCCAAACCTCTTACGCCCAAACAGCTGTCAGAGAGCACAAATTACGAAAAATTCCACAAATTTTACATCAATAGATCCAATGTCCTCTCTATGGTTCTGTTGAAATTCGTTACAGGAAAACAAATCAAGGAAATATATCTAAATTCCGGAGAAGCAATGTAATTAAAAATAAATAAATGCCAATAAGGGTTCGATAACTAAGAATTTAACTTACAAAGCAACATATAGTGGGAAAGTGATATAGATACGTAGAGTATTACATAAAAACGAACCAGATTTGATTTTTTTTTTTTTTTTCCGGGAACTAAACCACTAGGTTACTATCACTGATTTACAATGATATCATGGACCAGTACAAGCAGGTTAATTGTCTCAACTCATTAGCCTCTATTGTCTGCCTTTCTTTGTGCTGCAGTAAGGGCATTTGTACTCCTTAATACTTTCCGCCTTGGCTGGTGTTATCTTCACGCACTTTCCGTGGAACCACCTCTCGCAGATGTCGCAGCCGATCCAAAACTCGTCAGCGCTGTAATTTGTCCCACAGCTTCCACATAGAGTGTCACTGTGTTCGTCTTCGTCGTCCCCATAACTTTCATCGACTAACTTTGAATTGCTCTTGATTTGTCTGTCACTTGATCTCTGATGAGTAAATGTGGGCTATCAGAAACAGATTTTTGGACCATGGCAAATGAAAAGGAAAACACAAGAAAAGAAGGTAATAGTTCCGCTAATTAGAGAAAGCAAAAGAGATCAACAGTTCTACCTTTGTGCTGTTTCTGGACTTGCTTCCACTATCCAAACTAGGTTTATCTTTTGTTGGCTTCCTTTCCGTAACGACTTCAAATAGCGTGGGCAGATCATTTATCATGCTAAATAGACGCTTCCTGTCGAGAGAAAAAACCAAATTTCTGACTCATAATCCCCGATGTCTGTCTTATCATCTAAAACTTCAAGCACAGATGTAGCACAAACAAAGCCATCCAATTGCAGATCAAACTACAATTGCCAACAACGTAATTCCATAACCATATAGGAGTTGATACCAAGGGCCCCCCCTCACACACACACACACACACACACACACACATGTGTGCGTCCAAAATAGAAAAGACGAGAGAGAAATTGTAAGAACCAAGTAACGTGAAAATTATTTGAACATTCCTGGTTGAAGTACATAGGGACAGCGGAATAAGTTAGTGCATTCTACGTTCTTTCGATTGGAGTGAAAAGTTGTTCCGGAAATAAAACAAGGTCAACTGAAAACTTGTGCAACTGACGGTAAGAACTTACATCAACAGACTACAAGCTAAGGTAAGAACATAGTACCACATGAGTTATACAAAGGCTCTGTGCGAAGAGCTGCTTCATATACAGTGATTTACTCAGATGACTGTTACATATAACACACCATCACTAACCAGATATCTAGTCTCGTAAGAATTTCGCAGCCGACGATCCTCAAAACAAATTTTATGAACTTTTTCACGCAAACAAGCAGAACAGAAGTTACAACAGAGAGTAGGGGAGAGAGTAATCCAACCATGCAGTAGCATACCAATGCAGATATCAGGTATCGATGGCGATAATACGATTCAAAGAGACAAGATAATCTCTAGATATCAATGTAATAATCGCAAAAAAGACACACTTCAAATATGAATTTATCGATAACTTCCGGAAAAATAAATAAATAAAATAGAAGGCAAACTTTAACCAAGTGGTATAACACCACCATCACAATTCACACATGCAACCAACAATGCTGCAACAATTCCTCTAAACATGGCATTCCATTCACCATTGCCACAATGAAAATAGATCTAAAACTCTCAGAAAATCCATAGAAATAATTCATCAACAACAGTCTAATTGCAGGGAGTACATACCTCTCATTGCGATTAAGCCGGGCGCCGAAATAGAAAGCCACAGAGAGCAGCCAAGAATCGGTGTGCACTGCCACCAGGGAAAGCCAGTCCTTGCGTTTCATCCCATCCCTGGCAAAATTTATCCCCAATGCCGGCTCGGGAAGCTCCGGCGGAACTTCCTCCGCGGGCAAACCCACTTCCCACGTCTCATTCGGGTGTCCGTAGAAGCACAAGTTTTCCTTCTCTGAAGTACACCAAAACAACACAATTTCTCAATTCACTCACTCTCCAAATCATTCAAAATTGACATAAATATTCCTGAAACTAACATCAAAGAGTCCTCTTAAACCCTAGAACTAGAATCCAACAGAAAAGAAGGAACTTTTTTTTCCTCCAGTTTGTGACAAAATGCAGGAAAAATCAACCAATTTCCGGAATCTGAATCCCAGAAACTTTACCCCAAAAACAAAATGTGAGAGAAGGGGAAAAAAAAAAAAGCAAACCTGGATCGCAGAGGGCATAGAATTCATCCACATCTGAAACCAAAACCAAAGAAGAAGAGCAAATTGAACACCAACATTCATCACACAATCCATGAATTTAGAGAGAGAGAGAGAGGAGAGAGAAAGAACCGTAGGTGAGGGCGCGAATGAGAGCAGAGCGACGAGCGGTGAAGTCCTTGAAGATCTCTTCGACGGTTCGAGGCCTGGGCGAAATGGAAGACGCCATTTTTTTATTTTGTATTTTGTATATATTTATATATATATATATATATATATATATTTAGATAAACAGTTGGAAAGTGAAACAGAAGTCAGCAGAAGAAGGCCATTAGGGCAAGGGAGGGTAGGAGTTAGGGGGGGGCGAATTTTGTAATTTGGAATTTTGGCAGATCAAACCCGATGAATAGCAGCAGGGGAAAAAGCAAAAAAGAAAAAATGGAACTGAACTTCAAGTTCCAACTGGTATGTTGAGTCTTCCTTTTGATTGAGTCCTGTTAAAAAGAAAGAAAAAAGCCCTATTTTAATTTTTCTCTGACACACACATCGATGCCATCGTGTCTGTCTGATCTTCTCTTTCCCCAGTTTTTTTTTTTTTTTCCCTCCATTGGGCCCCCAATTTCTTGCCCCCCCTCTCTCTCTCTGTCGAACCTTGGCCCATTTTGGATGGGCCCATGATTTTCCTCATTGGTTAGGATTGAGGTGATTGCATGATTGTCAATGATAAAGCATATTTTGGATTATTACTTCACTTACAATAATTTTTTGTTTTTTGACCTTTAATTCAATATATATTGAATGTCGAAAATCTAAGTAAGTATAAAGAAGAGGGGGAAAAAAAAAAAAACAATACATGTTTATCTAAAATATTATTTTTTACAATTTTCCCTCTCTCTCTTTCGTGCTATAATTTTATTCACGAGTTTTATCGATCATCACATAAATGTGTTCCGATCATGGTATGGTAGGATTTTTTAACGCTATAAATATATGTTTCTTTGTATAGAAAAAAGATCACACAAACTTTTTTTACTAATACAATGCAAAACCGAATTCACGAGAGGAAAGCACCTGAATGACACGAATTTAAATATCATTACACCAACATGACATAAAAGATTAACACTAGACTGATATGATACAAAATTAAACTAAAATTAACTAAAATTTGTGTCATATTAATCAATAATGAGGAATTTATTTCATCTATTTATGTCATATTGGTCAATAAATGAAATAAATGTGATTATTTAGGTCATTTTCTCAATTCATTTGCATTCTCTTCTTCCCTTCATGAGCCCACACTATCCTACCTACCAAAATCTTGTTAATGGAAGTTTTTTGTTTTTTGTTTTTTTTTTTAACCTTAATCTCATCATCTTATTCTTGTTATTCTTCTTCTTCTTCCTTTTTTTTTTTTTTTTGGTTGGAATGATATGCACCTCGAAAGGGCATTATCGTCAGAAAAAATATGGTATATATATATATATATAACAAAGAATAGGATAGACAACCAAAACTAAGAGAGTTTACAGTAAGGTAAACTTAACAGATTCTTAAATTCTTATTAGTAAACGACCATTTAAGATCAAGGAGCCGAATTATTTATTCCTGTTATGAACACCAAGATAAATCAACTTATTTGCATGTATTGGCCTCTCCCAAAAAAAAATAAAATAAATAAAAAAAATAAAATAAATCTTAAAATTGTTGTAAACCAGACAATACAAGTCTTTTAGCTAAATCTACAAAACCCTTCTTTCCTTGATCTTCAACTTCTCTTTCTTCAGAAATCTTTGTTGCAAAGCTTCCTCCTAATTCAAGTGGATGACAAGAAAGACCAATGTGGGACAAGCATTTTATTGCTTGCCTCTGAAATCATGTTACATAAACAAGAAAAACCTAAATGTTATGTTATGTTGCAAGAGGAAGATGAGTTGGGAGTAGGATCATAAGCAACGCCCGTGACGACGGCGAAAGTTGGCTAAATAATTTCATTCCTGGTAAAGAAATTTCATAACCTCCACAAAATTTGTTGGGATTTTATTACATCAGACCAAGGGATCAAAGGAGGAGGAGAAGGAAAAAAAAAAAAAAAAAAAAAAAAAAAGGAAGAAGAAGAAGAAGAAGCAACAGCTTTAGCTTATTTAGTAGGTAGAAGATAAATCACACTGACACTAGTAGGGGAATTACATATCATACACAAAGCATTGACAGAGAAAAACCAAATCAAATTATAGGATTAACCGATCCTAGGAGGGGTGGCTAGAGCTAAGTGCTACATTGTACTATAATTACAAAAAAAAAAAAAAAAAAAATAAGGCCTTTCTATTGCATCAGTTGAGGATAATTCTAGGTGGAAGGTAAATTGACGGCGGTTGATCCTCCAACCCGAGGCCTTCGCAAGTGACTAGCTTCACCACAGAACGAGGAGTGAGGCTGTGCCTTTTCTGGATTTCAGCAAACCCCTTGCTGAGAACTTGCTCCGCCCAATCCTCCACCAGTTTCTGCCTGTCTGACAAATACACAGCCGCGAGTAACTGTTCAATGACTTTGTAGTCAATCTCTAGCGAACACTTAGAGTGAACGGTTTTGTGAAAGCCGTTTTGGATCTCCTTAATAATCTTCTCAGCAAGTGCATCAAAGTCAACCGGTTTGAAAACCACTGTTTCATCCACCTGATGAAAGAACTCCTGCAACCAAGCCTCTGTGTTGTTGTCCGAGACACGGTCATTTTCGGAGCTTCCCTCATTTATATTTTGCACTTCGGTATCTTCAGCTGGAAGGTTGAGATCCAGATTCGCAGACGATTTCTTGTAAGCCCGTTTGGTGGTGTCCAAGCTGTTATGTTGTTCTAGAGGTTCACTGACACCAATCGACTTTCTTTTATTTACCAAGATTGGGTTTGAAATGCCTTCAGATACTATCTTGCTTGGGCTTAGGCCTCCATTTTCTCGCGTAGCAAACTCAACCACAATCCTCATCGGCCAACCTTTTGTCTTTAAGATTCGTTCTTCAGAGTAGCTGGATGATTCCTTCCTGGGAATTGGAATGTTCTGGTCCTTCAGGGATGCAGATGTTGTCACAAAAATTGTGTTATTTGTGCCGACTTCTCTTCCATAAGAATCTGAAAATTTACCAGTTGCGATAGCCTGGGATAAACGATTTCTAATCAGCACGTCAGACTTGTCTACGTTCTCAAGGAAGACAACAGCCAACGGTTTCTTGCACATTTCCCCGGCAATGTAATCAGCAACGGTCTTGCCCCTAAACTTCGCATCATAACCATTTATTTCTGAAGGGATCATTCCATCTTGAGAGCTTAGATCAACACATATCACATTTTCCCGGTTTCCACATAGTACCTCAGCCAGCACAGAAGCGATTTTCCTCTTGCCAGACCTATCAGGTCCAACAAAATTCAACCATATATCTCCTCTCCGAATGGCGCCATGGCATTTTTCTCTTGTTTTGCAGCGGACTATTGTTTGGCTAATAGCGCCAATGGCTTCCCATTGCCAGCCAACTCTCTCAAACAGAACTCTAAAAAGCATCTTGATATCTTTTGGATCAAACTGCCTGTGATTGTCAGGACTGGACGACGATGATGATTGCGTCGTATGGTAAAAGACATGTCCATTGGCTAAATCTACATTCTCCGAGAATGAACCTGAGATGTCTCGCTGAAGCTCAGCGCGATTTTGATTTTGAGGTTTCTTCAGCTTCTCACAACCACCGGAAAAGCACGTCCCCAACCCCAAATCCGTGGTCACGGAAGTCGAGGATGCAGGAGATCTAATTTGATTTCTATCCCCCATGCTTGAATTGGACATACTGCAAGGAGAGGACCTGGTGCCACCTGACTCGAGATCTTCATCTTTCGAAGGCTTTTCCCACAGCCCTGATGAAAAACTCTCATTCTTATCTTTGGAAGCCACGGGATGAGGAATGCTCGTCTGTGATGCAGATATGTTTTCCTCATCTGCAGGCATGAACGAATTGAGATCCATGCGCTTATTAGTGTCGTCTGAAGTAACATCTGCATTTATCCTGCTCTGATCAGCAGACTGAAACCCCACAATAGTTGGAAACAAATTTGCTTCGGGCAGTGACCGTGTTTCATGAAGATTCCGGAACATGTCATCCCATTTCTTCTGCAATCCTGGAACTTTGACGTTCAATAAATCTCCATCATCTTTGGTCTGCACTGAAGAGGTACAAACTGGTTTTTTCACACAAATATTGTGAAGCAATATGTAACTATATTACTTAAGCACATGAAATATCACCTTGTTGGCATCTCAAAAGGACTATAATTTTATGATCCTTTCGGAATTGTTAGTTTACCAATCCATTCCAAAAGCTTATGCTATTAGGATGTGGGCCAATAGTAGTTTTATTTTCTAACAGGAATCGAAATTAAAAAGGCTAAAATCTAAGGTGAAACAAAAATAAACTATATTTTTGAAAGTGATACACACCTTCACATCCAATTCCCCCTTGTTGGCACCAAGTGCCGCCGTCTGCAACCAAGAGGGCAAGCTAGATTGGCACTGCTCAGTAACCGAAGAAGCAAATCCGCCTTTCGAAAAATCGGATACTTCTTGTTCGCAATTGTCGCCGCCAGGAAGAGAGCGAGAAGGCAGGCATTGAAAAGAACCACTTAAAGGGAACTTTAGATCAGAGGGTGCTGAAAAGAACCCACCAAATGGAACAAATGACTCCATCAAGCTGTAAGTTTTAATCACAAACAAGAATAGACAGTTTCAGATTATATCAAAGAAATAAGCATACAAAAGCTAGAAATGAAAAAATAAACATGAAGAGAAGAATAAGTTTTCAAGATTATTTTTTGTTGTTTATCTTAGAATACGTAACATGGCTTTAAGAAAAGGCATAGTGTCAAGCCAAAAAAAAAAAGAAGAAGAAAAGGCACAGTGGATAATATTGTATTAGGTAAGATCTAAGAAAAATATTTTTTAAATTCACATTAAAACATGGTTGAGGGGAAAAAAAAAACCCAGAAAAATGTAACACAACAGTCTAGACGAGCTTCTGCAATTCAAATCAACTGTTCGGCTAAAAAAAAAAAAAAAGATCGACAAAAACTTAAATTAGTCAAAGAAAATCAATCGCAAGTATTAATTAGCCATGCAAAAAAATTAAGCTTTTGTATTGTTTGGTGTTCTAATTAAAACTCAAATTTTTCATTTTAATTTTTATCTGTTTTTAAAAAAATTAATAAAAATTGTAACTTATTTTTAAAAAATTAATCAATTTCAACTTAAAAATTTTATTTCCAAATAACAAATCAAACAGAGGTTAAAAATAAAATAAAATAAAATAAAATATTCAAAAGTAGTGAAACGTTCTCTAAACTATAAAAAAGCCAATTAAAAAAAACTATAAAAAGCTTCAAGAAATTATTATCATTATTATTGTTTTGACGTGTCCAAATTAACATCCAAGAAATTTCAAGTCAAATGTTATAATATTTAATTACCAAACTTCGTTAGCAAACAAAATCAAAATCTCGTGAATCCTTTCAGAAATCGCAATATGTGACAGGCGAAAAAGAGGCCCCAAAAGAAATATATGACAAATAGAAAGACAATTATTTTTTTTCAAATTAATAATATAACAATTATTCAGAAGCAAACAAAATACTTTTTCCGACACTCAATGTAAAAAAATCATTTTTCATATAATTAATTGAAAGGTCCATCAACAAACCAACCTTTGTTCATGCAAGTTGCAGAAGACAAGAAATTATACGTAATATATATATATATATATATATATATTTAAAGCCAAATAGCTGGACTTACCTAGACCTGGGATAAGATTCGGCCGTGGTGGAAGGTGATCTCAGAGAAGTAATCGGCAGAAGCTGAAGGTCCCAGTCCTTCTCAATCGACGGGAATCTGCTCACGAACTTCAAGTAACTCTCGTAGCTCGCCGTCGCGCCGATCATCCAAACTTTTCCGGCGTGAATCTCCAACAGTTTCGTGATTTTTCCGACGACATTGCTCACTTTGTCATCTCTGGAATCGTCGTCGACGAAGTTCTTTAAGTCCCCAAAGTTCACGACCAAACCAGGCCCCGAGCCACCTCGCTCCAATGCCTGATTCACCTCGCTGAAGCCATTACTGTCGCAATCTTCTTCGACGATGATCTTCGAGATTTCTTTTTCTATTGAGATTATGGTTAAGCCGGACAATCCGACGGGCAAAACGGCGTCGTTTCTCTTCTGAATCGCCTCGGTGAAGTTGTGGAGCGCATCGTACGCGCATACTCCGACGAGCAGGGGATTTTTCCCCTTGCTCCTCCCCAGGATCTCTCCGATTCGGCGGCAGTTCCCGTCGCCGTCGGAGAAGAACCCGGGGAAGGCGAATCCGGGGCTCCGGTTAGGGTATTCGGTCAGGTTACAGAGGAAAACCGGAGGGCCTTTGTAGCGAGAGTAGCGGAGGAGCTGAGAGAAGGGCCGTAAGATGGCGAGCTTGATTTCCGAGCTCCGAAAACCCGCTTCTCCGAAGACCCGGCTGACGACCGGGTCGTCGAGGATCGATAAGGTCAGGTGTTGGAGCTCGACCTTGACGCAGGCTATGGAGGATTGCTGGGGAATCTGGTGGTAGAGATGATAGTTTTCGGGCTGTCTCCTCTGGTTGGCCTGAGAGCGCTTAATGGCGGCCATGAGAGAGTTCGAAACGGGCGGGTCGTCGGTGAGTTGGGTCGAGGAGACCCGATCCAGAGACACGCCGAGGCAGAGCTCCAGGGCCTTGAACTGAAGGCGAGGCGAGTACGCGGAGTTCCTGGCACGCGCGCACGCGTCACGGAGCGGCGACGACGGGAGGGTGAGTAGCGCCGACACCGCGTGGAGCGACGTCGTCTGGGCGTGACCACGCCGGCGCGCCACCGCCACCGCCTCGTCCAGCGCGTGACCTGCCTCCGGCATCAAACATTGCCTCGCCACGCTCACCGGCGTAGGCATCGCCGGCAAATACGTACACACCACACAACACAACCAAAAAAACCCCTCCAAAAATTTTTTTATCTTTTTTAATTTAGAAGCCAAAGAGGAAAGGAAAAAAAAAAAAAAACGATTTTTTTAATTAAGATGATATAATTAAAGGAGAGCTTTGTAATAATATTATATAAGCTTTTTGAAGAGCGAGAGGAGGGGGTTTAAATTTATTTATTAGGGGAAGTGGGAATGGAGGGAGAGGAGAGCATGGATATGTTGCTGTTGCTTGCCGGGTGGTGGTGAAATAAGGGTGGGGTCCACATTCGAGTGGGTGGGGTCCACATTTGTGGGTGGGGCCCACAAGAGAAGTGCATTTGGGAAGGACTGGTGAGTATAGATTCTATTTTCATATATTTATTTATTTATTTTATCATTTAAATAAATAAATAAATATTATTATTATTAAACTAGTAATAATATCAATTCCAAAAGATCTTTCTTTTCTTTTATGTGGGTTTTGGGTCTCGGAGCTTTTTTGAGTATCAATGTGCGATCATCATGCTTTTTCTTTTTAGAGAGAAGAGAGAGAGAGAGATGCTCTGTCCACTCACTTTTGAGTGCGCCAAAAGTGACAGTCAGCGTTACTGTGCGCTTACGTGTAATTTGGATGGTTAATTTATATTAGTATGACATTTTAAAATTGAGGACAAAAAAAAAACGTATGATAGAGAGTCGACTCAAACGAGTTTTGTTGACTCGGTTCAACTCAAACTCCTTAATTAATAAAGAGTTTTTTCTCATCTTCTCTTTTTTCAGTTCTTCACAGTACAGAGTATCTTTAATAATAATATAATAAGATCACATAAAAGTATGTAAAACTTTACAATCTCTTATACGAATATTAGAGTTTTTTTTTAATATATCCGACCATATAATTTTTTTTTTTTCTTTTTGTTATGCATTATGTTTTTAAATTAAGATTAGAAAAAGGTTAGCTAAATCAAATGAACTAGGGATTGATAGCTAGTTGGGGAGTTGCTCGATCACATCTTGTCTTGTTAATACTTGCCACGTCATTTGCTTCTTTTGCATGCCAATGTATTATTAAACAATCAATCCCGTCATTCAAGTTCATCATCTCTTAGTTGTTTCTCTTAAAGGGCATATAATCTAATTACGTTACTCCAATTAGCTTGCAATCAAATATGTAATGTCACTCTAAATGGTTATGGAAGTAGGATTTAGAAGTACCCTTTTAAAGAGAAAAAAAAAAAAGGAAGAGGGGGCTTTTAAAGAGAGACCGTCGACTAATTTTTCGTCTCTGTCTTAGATAAACAGGACCACAATTACAAGTTTAGAGAAATAAAGCGTGCAATATTATATTTCTATACTATACTATAATTGTAGAGATAAGACAATAAATAATGCATCCATAGGACTATTTGAATTGTAATATATTTTGAATAGAAATATTCAAATTATCTTTGAAAATAGTTTTTGGATGTTCGTTATATGACCATGAATATTTGAGCAAAGCATGGGAATGTGTGATTATAATAGATATTGATAACAATTTTAATAAATATTATAAAATATCATTGTCGATGATAAATTTGAATTGAGTATATGGATGGGGTTTTGTTTATCCTTTTGCTCTAAATGCATACAAAAATGAATCATCTCAATTGGATTTGAAACGAAAAAATAATGACATTTTGAAACTTATAAAAAAGAGAAACGGTTTTTAACTAAAGAGAATTAACACTAATATGATTGCATATAACTCAAACATAATAAAATTTAAGAGGGCAACGTTTCTTTTTTTTTTTTTTTTCCTCACATGGTATCCCAAATATCGTGCTCACAACTGCATATTTAAATAATCAATGGAAATAAAATAACAAAAATATTCATAAATGATTGAAATAAACGCGAATCTATTAACTTTAAGGGTTCGTTTGGTATTTGGGTTGAGTTTGAGATTAGATGAAAATTTTAAATTGAGGTTGGTTGATTTTTTAAAACCTAATTATAATTTTTATTGATTTTTTTATAAGAAAATAAAAAAATCAACCATAAAATACAGTTAAGTTTGAACTCAATTATAATTCTAAACGTAGGCTAATTTTATATACATAATAAGTCATGGTATAAGATGGTAACTACAAGAACAAAGACAAGCCGTATTTGCTTGTTTAATTAGCAAAGAAAAGATAAACAAGATTTTCAAAAGTAAATAATTGGAAAAAAAGACCAAGCCCTTTTTTCCACTGTTGGCTTGGACCACAATGATACCGAGTCATGAGGTGAGTTATATGGAATTCTGAGTCAATGACTCGGTGGTCCAAGCCGTTGATATGGCAAAGCCATGGTCATTTTCAGTATGAAAAGGTAGAAAGCGATGGGGAGAGAAAAACAATCTTACAAAGACAACAACCTCACAATTTGCTGGACCCTTTTTGTTTTTGTTTTTTTTTTTTTTTTTGGAGGCCCTTTTTTCTTTCCTTTCTTTTCCCATCTTTCAGACTTCATTCATTTAAAAAAAAAAAAAAAAACAGAGAGAGAGAGAGATAGTGGTTTTAAAAAAAAAGGAAAAAAGAAAATGATTTGACGTGTCCTTTTGTTACAACCTTGTGTGTCTACTTTCACCAACCTTTTCAGTAGCTTTTTTCCCGCTGTACCAAACAACGTCTTCTCAGACAGGTCCTTCACAGCCAGCAAGTCCCAAACGATCTCGGTAAGTTTCATCAAACCCACTTATTGTCAATTGCTTGCAAAATAATTGAATTATAAAAGACTGCTTTTTTTTTTTTTTTAACCCGTAAATAGATTTATTTACTGTAAATATGTTTTTAACATGACATTTTTATAATACATTATTTGTTTTAAATATTTTCAGAAAAATTCTCTTTATTTTTTAAATATTAAGTTGCTTCCTAAACTGTATTGAGAATTCCAGCATTAGTAATTTAATTCAAAAGAAAACTAACTGTAGAATATATATATTTTTTCCCCTTTTAAGAGTAATTAGTTCAAATAATCTCGAACTCTTTCAAGGTGATGATTTGATTTCTGTTCTTTTTTTTTTAGGCCCAGATAATTCCGAACTTTTATTTTTTGGCCACTTCAGTATTTTCCATCCAAAACCGTTAAATTTTTAATAGAATTAATCATATGCAATATATGTGATCTAAATTATGAGGATGTTTTAATAATTTAATAATAATTAATTTAATAAAATAAAATAAATAATATAATTTTCTCTCTCCTCCCTCTCTTTTTCTCCATTTCTGAAAACCCTATTCGTAAGGGAGGGGGTTGCAACGGACAAGAACGTGGTGGGGGGAGGGGAAACGGCCGTGCGAGGGGGGGACCAACATCGACGAGGGGGGAGCCAAAACTCAGATCACACCGGAGGGGTCCGAAACCCAGATTGCAGTTGCGCAGAGGGGAGGAGGGGGAGGAAGGAGAGAGGAAGGGAGGGAGGGAGATAGCGGGCCAAAACTCAGATCACTCCGAGGGGTCCAAACCTAGATCGCGGCAACTGGGGGAGAAGGGGGCAAAATCACAGCACTAGAGGGGGTGAGGGCAAAACCCAGATCACGCTAGGGCGAGGGGGATCGTATGGGGGGGAGAGGGGGAAGAAGGGAGAGAGAGAGGGAGGGAGACGGCCTCCGGCTTCGGCTCTGGCGTCAGCGTCCGATCTGGAGAGGTGGGGCTAGGTGGGTGGGAAGGAGGGAGGGGAGGGCAGCGCAGAGAGATAGAGGTCTCTCCTCTTTTTTTTAAAATATAAATAAGGGTATTTTTAATCTTTTTAGGGGTATTTTCCTTCGAAAAGCACAAAATGTGCTTTTCACGTGACTATTATGTGAGTTTTTTAACAGAACTAGACAGAAATGACCAAACCGTCACTTTCTTATAGAGTTTAGGGTCAACACGAAAAAAATAATAATAAGAACATGGACCAAAATGTCACCTCTTAAAGAATTTAGAAACCATTGAGGCCAATTACTCTTATTTTAATTTTAAAAATGGTTTTATTAGTTTTGGATACTTTTTCTTATTTTGATGTAATTTTAGTTAGATTTAATGTTTAAAAACTTGTGTTACCAATGGATTGTATATGTTCTTAATTTTTAAAAAATAAAACAAAATCATTTGTCTCTAAAGTTTTAATTCTTTTAGAAAGTTAGCATCAAGTGCATGCAAGTGTTAGAACTTTTTTAAGCCTTATGTTTGTTAAAATTTTGATAGAAACTAGCTTTAAGGGCTAACTGAGGAAATTGCTTACACGCTGTAGACTGCGGTAATTGTTATCATACTAGCAATGGGTTTTGAGCTTAAAATTCTGAGATATTTACAACAATTTAACTACATGGGACTCACAAAATCTGACATAGTAGTACTACAAAAGAAAATAATAGAAAGTGGTGTTTTAGTTTTGAAACTAAAATTTTCGTAAGCTCTATTATTGAAATTTAAAAGAAGAAAAATTGATAGAAGGTTTATGTTGAGGATATCTTGGATAAAGTACACATTTATTGTCCATAAAATCTGATATGAGGATACTAGAATGAAGTATCAAAACATGATGCTAGATATTAAATAAAAAAATTTTCAAGTGCTATTTATAAAAATTAACCCTTGATATTCATTAAATAAGGTTCGAATGGATTAGTTTTCTTTAGTTGTCTTTTTTAATTATGTGACACAACAATGACTCGCACTCAAATCATCCGGCTGCTTTGTTAATCAAAGGGGTCCATTTTGGAGGCACAATATCACTATATATGACAAGAGAAAAAGAGAGAGATAGAGTATGCGTCTCCTAAAGGTAAAACAAATTCATATATATAGAAATATATATATATATATATATTATTTACATTATAATCGCTTATGAGATTAAGAAAAATATAATGAATATATAAAATGTTCTAAAAGTTTGATAAATTAGAATTGTGTTATAAATATTTTTTTTCATATCTTATTATAGAATTTGATAATACGAAGCTCAAAAATTACAAACTACTAGGGTTTTTCACAACTAGAAAAAAAAATCACTAAAAAAAGGGTTAGTTACAACAATCTCCTATTCTAATCATAACTCTTATAACATCTTGATGTCTGATTTTCAAAACTTAGGGTCCGTTTGGTGAAACGGTTTGAATTAAAATTTTTAAATTTGAATTGGTTGACTTTTTAAAAATTAATTATAATTTTTATTGATTTTTTAAAAAATAAAAATAAAAATTAATATAAAAAAATATAATTTAATTTAAATTAAATCATTTCACCAAACAAGCCCTTAACATTCGTTCTTCTTCCTGATCAATGAAAACATTAACGAAAAAAAAGAAAAAAAATTGTTACACAGGTTATAATTAATTAATCTCAAAAGAGAAAAAGAAAAGAAGAGAGAAGAGAGAGAGAGAGAGAGAGAGAGAGGAGAGGTGTGTGTGTGTGTGGGTTATGGTTTTAACTTTAATAATTGCGTCAAAAGCAATTGTCATTGTCCGCAATACATATTTTTTTCTGGCCTCCCCAACCGCCAAAGAGACATACATCCTTTGTCCCACAAAATAGTGACAGAAATAAACAAATATATATCTATATACACACATATATATACCAAACACACAAGTATAATTTGATAGAGAAAGGAAAAAGGGCCGAGCATCTGGGATTTTGGAGATCTCTCTAAAAAGATGCTTTGCGTTTGGAATCTTCATTTTCTTATATTATATCATATGCGCTCAACATGGAAAATACCTCCCACTCGCGCTTCCTCTACATATAGACAAATATATATATATATATATATATATTCTTCTCAAATATTTCCCTTTTTATTTTTTTAATTCTTTGGTTTGCAATTAAGATAGGATGTTTAAGAGGGAAATGATTTCTTCTCTAAAAAATGTACAAAAATGAATTATGAAAAATAATCAAGATTAGATATATTTAAATAAATAATCTCGTTAATATGTTCGAAACTCAAAATTAACAAGATGGTATGATATTTATTCAATTAAATGATTTTTTGTGTTTTCTTTCATTCTTGATAAACATAACCTAAAAATGATCATACTTAATCAGACAAAGTTAGACAAGTCTTTCTCATAATTAAACAAGAAACCCATACCTCTTATTAAAAAGTAAAAAATAAAAATAAGTGTAACCCTATTAATCCCGTCGGATTACATTACTTTAAAAAAAAAAAAACCAAATACAGGTCTTTTGTCATGATGCCTGGTGACCAGGGCACTATCTTTTTGCTAATTGCATATCTAGGAGGCCAATTACAGCCATAGCTAGCCAGCACTTCAACTTGTGTGTGTGTGTGTGCGCGCGTTTGTTTTTTTTTTTTTTTTTTGAAGTGAGAATTTATAGATCATAATAATGATAATAGTAATGGCAACTTTTTGTTGCTCTCACTATTTTAGGGGTGCTGAGAATACCAACTGCAGTTAGAGTTTGGGAGGTTTTTTTTTTTTTTAATTGATAATGAGTGATTATATGAAAATTTGCATTTAGTTGAAAATGAATTATGATAGGGGTCCTCCTTATGATGCTACGGACGGCTGTCCGAAGTGCAAGGGGTAAACTCGGACTCGGATAGGATAGGATTGCACGCACCGGGCCCTTTGGGTGTCATATTTTGGCCGAGTTTACCATACCTCTAGCCCTTATGTTACATGATCGTAATATTTTGTTATGTTCCACCGTTGTTATGCCAAAAATAAAATGTTCCACATGAGCTCCCGTATTGCGGCGTGGCGGCAAGACCGATAGGGGATTGGCTTTGAGTATAGATAGGGTAAAATCTGCGGGGGTCATGCAAATACATAGGCCCATTCCCTTCTACTTTGGATGAATGGGGTGGTTTAGAAGGCGGTTTTTGATCTACGGTCTCTCGGAGTGAGGAATTAGGCAGGTAATATGGGCCCTTTGACTTCCAGCTATGTGTTGTGCGGCTCCTGCAAAGCGAATGAATGGAAGTTCTTCGAGCAGTATTAAAACTTGCAATGTCTTTAAAAAAAAATCAATATAAATATTATTTTATTTATTTCATCATTTTATGCAGTGAAGGATTATTTAAAAATAAATAAAATTTTTTAATATAAAATAAGAAAATTATAGATTTTTAAATTTTAAATTTTTTGAAAATGAAATAGGGAGATTTGAACATGTGGATTTAAAATTGAATTATTTTTAAAAAAGACAGAAAAACATTTCTAAAACTCTAATTGAACAGGATCACCAGACACCCTATTATTTTTATATTATTTAAAATGAGTGAGGGAAAAAAAAAAAGAAAAAAAAAGTGGGATATTTTGTGCGATGATATTCAACGTTCCTCTCACTTTGAAGTTGAAAACCTGTGGGTGTCATTACACCACTTTCTGAATAAGCTTTTCCTATTAAAAGATTTGATGGGTTTTGACTTCTTTTTCTCTAATGGGGCCATCTCCAATTGGGCTTGAATTTTCCAACTTTTTTATTTCCTCTTTTTTTTTTTTTTTTTGACCCTTTTTCTCATTCGCACTTTCTGCATAAAGGAAGTTCTATTCCCTGGTGGGTATTCTCTATTTGAGCTATGATTAGACTGGGGTCACAACTCACCGTAAATAATTTTTTGTGTGCTTTTTTTTTTTTTTTTTTTTTTTTTTGTGGTATATATTGATCATTGTGAGGTAAGCAAAATGGAATGTGCTACATTATTATCCATACTTATCACAGCACATGTTCTTCCATTATCTACGTGTTATTTGTTGGGTACTCATCAATTCATGGTGACAAGATGGTATCATCTGTTACATTATCACCTTTTTTTTTAATTTTTTTTGTCTATTATAATTCGGTTATAATCCTGACGTTTAAAATTATATACCTATCACGATAATTGTGATTCGTCAAATTAAGGTTAATAGGATCAGCTGAACAAATTTATTCCAAGAGAGAAGATGAACTTAACAAATCGAGCAATGTCCTAATTAGGAGAAAACCAATATCATCTGTGGAAATCTAGAAATAATTTTTTTAGTTTTAGCACCAAAAACTCTTGATTCATACTTCTTGACTAAAAGACTTTAATTATTTATTTATTTATAATTTAGGAAAAAAAATTTAAACTCTTAATCTTATAATTAAATCAGATAAAAATTACCGTTAAGTTATATCTGTAATGATTTTACTAATTCATTGTTATCACAATGTCCCCATACATAGAGCAGTACGTCATTGGACTCAATGGACAAAAAAAAAAAAATGTCACAGCAATGACTTTGAAATAATTACTTAATTTAATGACTGGATATTGTCTTTCTAGAGACATAATATGCGTAAATGCTACAAGGTATATGCTTGGGAAAGGAATAATAAAAAGTTGGCCTAATATACGATACGCCTCAATTTAAGAGGTTTTTTTTTTAATGAATATATTTTTCATGGGACCGATGGTAGTACCCAAAAAATAAAAAAAATAAAAAATAAAAAAGTAGTGCTACCTTTGTTGGAGGAGGACATATGCCAATTCCACTGCACACCAACTAAAAGGTCCGTCAATGTTATGAGAAAGGTAAGTAGCATGATTGCGGAGGTTAAACTAAATAAATAACATTTTAATAAAACTGTTTAGTCTATTACGAATTGTTATTTTTCATCACTGATAAAAATTACATTTTTAATTATTAAATTAACATTTTAATGATCTTATTGGAATAGTGTTTTTGTGGTGCGTGTAGTAAATTTCAAGCGAACACTTATAAGATAGAGTTTTAAAAAATAATTCAATAGCTTAATTGACCACTAATGAAAGAATAAAGTTCTTATCTTAGAAACTAATTTTTTCACAAATTGTCTTAGCAAAATATTTTATTTTAGATGGAAAAGGTCAAACAAAAAAAAAAAAAATGAAAATTCCATAGTAGAATAAAAAGCAAAACGTATGTCACCGATAAGTTATAATTCAGGATTGCCAAATTACCGTCAAACTTATTTTACTGTTATATTTTTAATTTTGCTTAATTTTTTAAATAATCTGTTTTTTTTTTCTTACATCATTATTCTCATTAAAATTTCTTTTTTTTTTAATAAGAAATCAAAATATTAAAGGTATGTTTATTTCACATAATATGAAATTAAAAAACGGTAATGTTTCTTTTTTTATTTAATCATTTGTTTGCTTATAAAATCAAAGTCAATAGTTCGGTGGGCTGCACAGAAGGTAAGAAATAAATAAAAAAATGTTAATCATTACACACACTTGATATCGGTTTTTAATCAAATAAAATGAATATCGAACTTATTTTGTATTTTTAATAAGTTTATATGGCTATATACCACATACAAGTGATTATTTAATTGGTTTTAATGTTATGACAAAAACTTTTAATTACTATTTAAATTATGAGTTTGAACTTATATTTCAAACATAACGTTAAAAAGGAAGATAATCGGGTTATGTAATAACCATCATAATATTCTAATAATATTACTGAAATTATCTTATTTTAATAAAAATAATATTTCAAAACATTTGTTATAGTTACTAGGAGAAAGAAGCAAATAATATTTTTAAGATAAACAATTGAAGTAACTAACAAGTTTATAGTATACATAGTAAAGAGCAGTAAATAAAAAATTTAGTAGTTAATTAAATTAAAAAAAGATTTAGAAGTAAATAGTAGTTTTTTTTAGAAGTTTTGTATCAAATGATCGAAATTTTTAAAAATTAGTTAAAATTCCTGTTTTGTTAAAATAGTTAATCAATTTTCTTAAATGATGCATAATATTGTTAATTTGATAAATCAATGATTGATCGTAGTCGATCATTGATTTATCATATCGTTAATTATCAGTTTTCCAGTCAATCATTGATTAACCAGATCTGAAGAAATAAAAAACTTTCATTTTGTTAAATAAAAAAAATTTGATCATCTAATAAATTGGGTGACTAAAATAGATCACTCAGTTTAATTCTCTATTAAAAAATAACTTATCTGTTGTAATTTCTCATATTTTAGTTAACTGAGGTTGTTTTGGTTTTGGAGGGGTGGGCCTATTAGATCGGCCCACGAATATATTCCCAAATCTCTCTCACTTCCTCAGTTGAAAACTCCTTGGCACCATGATTAGACACGCCTGTCTCTTAAAGTGTGGTTAGATATGATTTCACTATCTCATTTCCATTTCCTTTTCTAATTGTTTATTTTCCTTTTAGTTAGCTCTTTTCTCTTTGTTTTTCTTTTGAGAATATTTTCTCTCTCTCTATCTCTCTCTTTTTTTTTTTTTTTTTTTTTTAATATGCCTACTCATGTTGAAATTTTTATTATTCCTTTTATATCATATGGTTCATGATTCAGATGAACTTCATACCAACTTAAAACTTTTTTGATAATCACATACCAACTTAACTTGCAACAGTAGTAACATAGTCCTAATAACATGCCTTAAAACAAAAGTCCTAAAAACATATTGAGACCTCATATATTAGAGATAAATCCTCCAGCAATTAATATTCATTTCCATGATAAATTTGAAGATAGTGGATTTCTTTTTGGACTCAAGGGAGGGTGGACTTTCAACCATCGCATTTAAATTTACAAGAAAATTCTAAGATATAATAATAATAATAAAAAAAGACCACTTCGTCGATGGAATTATAATATATCGAATTGCATCGTAATCGTATCATATTTTAAAAAATATATAACAAATTATCAAAAATTTATACAAAATCATTGTATCTTACATCATATATAATTTTTAACCCTATCACAGAATTATCCAAATAAAGGTAAAAATTATCTACCACTCACACATGAATTTCTGTTAGAAACGACTTAAATTAAGTGGATACCCACATTCTTTGTTCAAAAAGCTTGAATTGGACTACCATTATTTTCACAACAGGTTGAAAATGGGGAAGGGAAGATCTAGCTGGATTATGGGTGACAAGACATTGAAATGAGCACTACAAGTCCACAAAGAAGAGAAAATATTATACCAAAGACCAAGACAAGACATCAATATCTTTAATTTCAAAATCCCCAAAATAGAGTACATGTACTAACCAAAACGCAACACACCCTTAAATCCTTACGCCTAAATAATGTTTTTATTTTATTTTATTTTATTTTATTTTTAGCCTTAAAATGAAAAGGACCCTCCAATCAAAGCCCTACAACAACCGTGGGTGCACTATCCCACTAGCTAGGATCTTCCAATTTTTTTTTTTTTTTTTTTTATAATTTTTTTCCATTTTTGGTACATAAATCTTATGGTGCGCCTTTTATCTCCAACTATATTGTACAAATTTCATAATGCTTTTTTTTTTGTTAAATAACAAATTTCATAATGCTACATTCACAAGAGTCAAGCAATATCACATCCTTTATTTTAGGGTTTTTTTTTTTTAGCACTAACAAAAATATATTTTATAAACAGTGTTCTGATTTTGATTATGTTTAATATCACTAACACATCGATAATTCTCATAAACAATTATTTTAAGGAAAAAATTGCAGTAGGAACTATGCTTTGAACTTACCACTAGGTATTATTGCTTTAATTGTTTAATGGTCTGATATTTAAGTGTTAACATTAAAAATTTGTAGTGTTCGACGCATAATTGCTTTTAGTTCTAGATCAAATCATTAAAAGATTAATCCAAAGGTTAAAAAAAAAACAATATTTACAGATATGATAAAATTATAGTTCACATCATAAGTTTTGTCAATAGAATAATGTATAAATGTTGATAATTATAGTAATTCTATAAGAATCTGAATATAAAAAAAAAAAAAGAAAGAAAACAATCAAAATCAATATTGTTCCTAAGACATATATTTTTAATTTTTTTCCCCCCGTTAAAAAAAATAATTTTGTGAAAATATAAATATTATAAAAAAAAAAAGAGGTGCAATTATGAGATTGCTGAAAGCAGGTGATTCCTATTCCATGGTAGGAGATGCGTCTAAGCATGTCCAAGCACACAAATTAATATCCAGGAACTGTGGAAAAAAAGTTTTCTTTTCCACGTAAAGAAGAAATTATGGAGATGCAGAAGAAGAGAAAAAGTGAGACATGAATCAAAACTAGGGTGGGTTGGTGGGTGGCTGAGTGGGCTACTTGATGCTTGGATTTTTCTATTAATAGGAATTTATGTTTCTCCTAGTGGGGAACCTTGTTCCATACCCCTCCATTTAGTATTCTTTTTCATCTTCTTTTTTTTTTTTTTTTTTTTTTTTTTTTTTTTTTTACATTTTATTTTTATTTAATGTACGATCTAGAAATCTATACACAATTATACGTGTCCTTAAAAAAGTTTTGCCACTTTAATTTTGATTCTTGGCCCTTAGTTTCATCCATATACCATGTTTGTTACGAAGAGTAAAAATCAAGATAAACCAATAAAATTTGGCACTTAAGTAGTGATATATATATATATATATAGCACGGTTTTTCAAATGATCTTTTGTTTACTTCTCTGTTCCAACACTCTTTTGTAGCCACTTCTAAACTTCGTATTAACGTGAGTTAGATTTACTGCTAATCTATGTGACAAGATATTGAATTAAGCTCGTTTGTTAGTTTTTACAATTTTTATCATTCGTTAAGCATATTAAGATAACACAAGTGAATTTGACACTTATCAAAGCGTAAAGGACTGTAATAAGAATGAGATTATTGACTTTCTTCGTAGTGTTTATGTTCTAGTTCTCATAAAAAATTTTGTTACCAATTAAGCTTGTGAAGATAGCACAAGAGAATAGGACATAAATTAAACCAAAAATCCCCGTTCCTTAACCTCTTCTGCTTAATCATTCCGATCAATATTAGAATGGGTATCATTAATAACCAACACCATATATTAATAATAAGTAGGTATCACAATATGAGACTCGCAGATATGATCTTTTCTTTTAGTCCTGGTACTCAGTACTGGTGGTGTTTTCAAGCATTTTTCATTCGTTTTGAGATCGAATTGATCATCATCATTAAAGAAGTGAGAAGGCATTGCGTTTCTCACTTTCAAATGGAACATACAAGAAGGCCCGAGCAATTCTATTTCTATTCTTTTGGGTTGACAACTATACTAGTAGTCCAGCAAATAATAAGAAAAGGTCGGTTTTTAGGGTCGAGCCCATAACGATGCTATTCTTCCCCAGTTTCAATTCCAAATTCATATGACAAATTAACCCAAAAAGCACTTTTTGTTTGTCATTCATAGCAGAAAAAGCAGTTTAATTTTTTTTTCTTTCCATAATTAAAGAACTTTTCGTTTTATAGAGCTGAAAAAGGACAGTATTCGTGATTGGAGGAGCTTATACTGAAGTCTGAATCTTTTTATATAAGTTTATTTTTTTAAGCTGAAGTGGAGAGCGATAACATAGAAGGAAATTAAATTAGTACATCTAGATTAAATTGGCAGCTACTAATTCACTTATTTTATAATATTGAACTTCACTCAAATTTATTAAAAAAAAAGAGGAAAAGAAATACAAAAACTAATCCAATCCCAAAGGCATAACAAATTAGAGAAAACAATCCCAAAAAAGGACCATTGAAAAATAAGTTTAATTACAAAAACAAATTTTTGATATCTCGTTAAATTGTCAAACGTGTCTTACGATTTTCCCTCTAGGCTCTATGTTAGGTAAAATAAAAAAATAATCATCTCAGACCCAACCCTCCTGTAGATGTCATTTGAGGGACAATTGGAGAGGGAGTAGTTTTGGAGGTTGAAGTTGAGAAAAGTTTTGAAAATATATATTTAGTGAAAATAAACTGTAATTTTGAGTGAATAAGTGTAACAACTTGAAATATGTTCACAAAAAAATAACAATAATGATCTTGTTTCGTTTATATTGAAATTCAATGTAATTAAAAAAAATTAAATTTTGTTTTTTTGTTTTTTTTTTTACTAGAAACTCTCATTTCGATTTGAAGTAAGTAAGTAAATGATTTTTAAAATTTGAGTTTTTGAAAAAGAAAAAAAAATATATTGAAAAGCGAACACTGAACAGTGAAATTGGGGAGAAAAGATTAAAAGAAAATCGAAAAGAAAGTTAACAGAAAATCTCCTTGTTTTTCCAAAAGCTAAAAGAATCCCTTCCCTACATGCAGTCAGTAATTTCCTTATCAACCAGGGCTACAATTGTCCTTTAAGAATATATATATGTATATATATATTTTGGTAATCAGCATATATATGTATATATAACTCTTGAAAATGTTCACTCCAAGAACAAGAAGATCTTATTGATTTTCAGGATAGGGAAAAATATCTTGGTCTTTTATAATTTGGCTTTTGTTTTGGACCTAAAAATTATATTTTAGTTTTTATTTTTTATAAAAAAATCAATTAAAATTATAATTAATTTTTAAAAAATCAACTAATTTAATTTAAAAAATTCATTCCAAACTGGTGTACAAAATACATTATTGATCATTCATCTCTGAAAAAAAAAAAAAAAAATTTGAGGGGGTACCGCAAGCTCTGATTACACAACAAATAGAAGGTCGCCCCTTCCCCAAATGTGGAGCCTCTCAGTACTCGAATTGAGTAAAATGAAAAATAAAAAATCTTCTTCGTTATTCCGTTAAGGTCTTAAAATTTGATTCTTTGTTAATACTTTAGTCAACACGAGTTTAATACCCGTGCGTTGCACGGGAAAGGAAAAAAAAAAAATAAAAAAACTAAGTATTATATAATAAAAACAGTTAGTTAAGATAAATATTATAATTATAATAAGTATAATTCTTTTCAAATCTCCTCTCAATAATAAAGATGCAAAATCAAAATGACAATAGCACTAACAATAATAAAAATGAAAACAAAAGCAAAAAAAATAAAAAAAATTTATGTATTCATACTCATTTAAAGAAAAAATTTATATCATATAATATAATTAGTAGCAGTAGAGAGAGAAATAGTCAGAAGATGAAAAATAGAGAGAGATGATCAAGAGGCACAGTGGAACCGAGAAGAAAGAAGAGAAAGGAAATTTAGAGTTTCAAGGTCAAAAACCATCCATCTACTGTGTAGCAAGGGAACCGGCAGTCAAACCCCAAGAACAAAAGCATATGCACAATAAATTGAGGGCAAAACCGTCCATTTAATGTGGGCATCTCAACCGGCTGAAAAAAGAAAGGGGCAGAACAGAATCGTCTTTTCACTCCAAAATTATCGTGCATAACTGCACGCTACTGTAGTGCTAAAGACGGCAAAGTGAGCGAAAAAAAAAATTTACTATACAACATTGTACAAATAACAGTGAAAATGGGGCATTCCTTTAGTATATTAGTATAATATGTTTAGTTGTGTGTGTTAGAAACGGCAGAGGGTCTAAACCACTCCTTGCGAAGAGGGGGGGGGGGGGGGGGGGGGGGGGGGGGGGGAAGAGTAATTTCATTTTTATGTTACTTTAACACACATATATAACTTTATTTATTTCAAGGATGGCACTGATTATATATATATATATATATTTGTCACTATCACATCATATTATTCTAGTACTTATAATAACTATCAACAATTACGATAGTTCATTTTATAATTATCAAAATATACTCATGACTAGCCAATCACACAAAATAATATAATCAAAATCAGTGCTGCATATAAAATACTCTTTTACAATAGTGTCATATATCCTAAAAAAAACACCTATTCATGTATTTTTTAAAGATCCATTTTGTCTAGCACAAAATGCAAAGATACTTGAAGAGAGGAAAAATATATACATTTTTTTAATAAACATACAAAAGCTGGAATTAAAATAACGTTGGCCTTATTTTGATGACCAAGAAAAGTGTAATAAATTACATTCTATTTTTTTCTCAAAAAACAAAATTACATTTTATTTTTCTTTCTAGATGCCCTTATAATTAAAAATTAGTTATGAGCCTTTTGCTTGACAAAAAAAATAAAAAATAAAAAATAAAAATTAAAAGGATAAAGAAGATGGTATATGCTTCTTCCTAAAAGCATCTTTGACTTACATTAATAATCATTTAATTAAATTTTCACATTTGTTTAAATTGGAGATTAAGTAGGCATCATTACCTAATATTCCATCTCCATCAAATTTGTTAGTCTTTTTGAGTCATTTTCGTTTTTGAATGGGATCTAGTCTAGAAAAATAAGCTAAATTTTTTCCTTTTTTTCTTTTTTAATTCCATATTCGAGTAAGGAAAATTCTTCATAACATAAGCACATGGAGTTTGGCCTCATATATTCTGGTCACAAGTGGAAAATGGAATATTGAACAAGAAACATGGTGTCTCTCACTCTTTCTCCTTTTTTTATTTTTTATTTTTTTTTTTATTTTTAAATTTAAAATATTAAAATTACGTAATCCATGATGCAACCAAATATAAACAAAAAAAAAAGTCTTGTTTTATAGTTGGGGACTAGTATTAGATTATGTGTAACGTTTTGATATTTTTAGGGGGGGAAAAAACTTTAAAAGAAATACAGGTTTCAATTCAAAGAATGCGTCACACACAAAGAAAAGGAAAGTTGGGTTAGTAATATTTGAACATGTCAATTTAGCAAATGAGTTTCACAAGTGGGCAACTATATAATTGTTGTGAGTTTAGATATTATTCAAATCAATATATGCTCTTCCAAAAAGGCTTTAATGTATTTTCATTTAATAGGGAAAAAAAGATTTTGACTCATTCATTTGAATATATCAATAATTGGAAAGATGTCGCATTATTTCGTTACCAAAGCTTAATCAACAATCTTCTTCTTCTTCGTTCTCCTTTATAAGTATGTCCGTCCTTTTTTTTTTTTTTTGGAACTTATAGGAATCGAGATTTGTATTCTACGTCTTACGATGGAAGGCATAGAATTTTTGGTTGGTAGACTATGTTTATAATCACTTTATGAGTATGCCATTAGTCTACATAAAACTACATTATTTACATAAATAATAATGTGATTGTAGATTTATATATATGCTCTAAGTCTAATGCACTTTATTGGGAGCAGGTGTTAAATTTTCTTCTTCTTTTTTTTTTTTAACGTAAATTTTTAATGAATTTTAATTGTTCCCCTAATAAACCATTTTAATAAAAAGTTAAATATGATATACTTATTAACAAATTATTATACCACTTATATGTCTTTCGTGTTTTATATTGTGTTTTCATTTAAAAAAAGAAGAAGAAAGAATCATACTTCTGCTACTACTTTCAACGTTAAAGTCTAGAGTATAAATCTTTAGTCGTCAAGATAAAAAAATAAAAAAATACAAAAATACAAAAGTAAGTTATTAACAATAACAGATTCCTTAAATTGTCAAAACTCAATCTTGCATGGATATCATATTAATTTCAAATCAGCTTCATGTGAGCAGGGACGTAGTTGATAGAGGACTAGGGGGGGTTAGACCCCCAAAATATTTTTTCCCCCTTTTAATTAGACATATATAAAAATGAGTAAAATTACATTGAGCCCCCCTAAAAAATTGCATGAAGCCGTCCCCCTCCAACAAACAAAATTTAAAATATATATTCTAGACCCTTGAAATTTTAAATCATTATACCTAAAAAGACCCAATAATTACAAGTTATAATTGTAAACCCCCTGAAAAATATTCATGACTTCGTCTCTATAAGTGAGAGATTTATAACAATATATCACTAAGATTATGACCAACCAAGGCTAAAAGATCTACCAAACTTCGAACTTTGAGCAGATAATCGTTGATCGAAAGAGAACCTTTCTTGATGTTCTGGAGATGTGTTTTATATTGATTAACTTTTGCCCTAACTTGAGTGGCAAAGTAGATCTCCAATGTGCTCCAGATCTGAGCAACTGTATCGTAATTCACCAATCTTATAAGAATTCCACTTGACATTGACGCCATGAGCCAAGAAACCTGCAACTGATCTTGTTGTTCCCAATCACGAAAATCTGGATTGATCTGGCCCTGTGTAGCATCATTCTGATCAACGAATCTGGGAGGAATCACTACAGCCGAAGAAAGAAAATGCTGCAATCGATGACCTCTAATAGTAGCTAGAACCTGCTTTCGCCAGACAATAAATTTTTCATTGTCCAATTTTGAAGAAATTGGATGATTGAAAGAGATCGGAGCAAAGCGAAGGCTATTCGCCATTAACGTCGATAAAGAGGTTTCCGTCGTCAGAGAAGGCTTTGATACCATATTAAGAAAATGAAAAAGAAAGAAGAATCTAGAAAGAATCAAGATCTTAGACGATAACAGAAATTCTCATTGGATGAAGAAATGCCGAGACAACAGCTTAAATACACAATTATTCTCCAATCAAGACTACACACGTGTACGTTGATCTAAGTAACTCTATAATAGAAACAACTAATAGACTAATTATACAAACTAACTCTAGTCGATTATACGTTTTTTTTTTTTTTAAAGCAAAGTCTATTATACTATTTAGTTTCTCTAACATTCTCAAACTTTGTAGCCATTCCTGTCTTTAATAATAATTTGGCCTCTAGTGTCACATTGCAAGTCAAAACAAAAGAAGCTCACCAACGGCCAGCTTAGTCAAGTTTCAAGTTTCAAATTTCAAAACCAAAACAAACGAAAAGATCTGCAAAAGAAAAAAAAAATAATACCAAAAAAAAAAAGAAAAAAGAGCCAAAAAAAAAAAAAAAAGAAAAAGGAAAAGGAAAAAGAGAGAGCAAGAGCATAGTGACAATACAAATAATAATGAAAAAGGATAAAGAGAAAATCATGGCCACCGTGGGTCTCATGATAAAGATTAAAGTTACTAAGAAAAGTTAGAACATGGGAAAAAGATTACATGGCAGTGGTTTTGTGAGGAACGACAACACAATTATTATGTGCGGTGGGTTGTATTACTCATTCCGTGACCCCATGAAAAGCAAATCTCACCCGTTAATTTGACTCATTATAAAGAACCATATTATAATAATAATATAGGTTCAAACAAACTACCCCAACCTAAGATTGCAACGTTTTTAGGGTCCGTTTGGTGAATGAGTTGAGTTTGAGTTGAGATAAAATTTTTAAGTTTGAGTTGAGTTGACTTTTTAAAAAGTAGTTATAAATTTTGTTAACCGTTCAAAAAAAAGACAAAAATTAAGATGAAAAAATACAGTTTAGTTGGAGTTAAACTTTGTTATCAAACAAAGCCTTAATCTTCTTTTACACTTGAATTTCTATTTCTTGTTGTTTGACTTTGAAGGACAAATTACATTATTAGGTTGGTTTTCACACACCAATACCCATGGAAGAGTATGGACGAATATTTTATTGAGGTGAGAGTATATAAGGACGAATATTATGTAGCATATGATGCAATCCAGTTCTGATAATGTTTACAATAAATAGTATTCGATGGAAGAGTATGGACGAATATTATTTGTAATAAATGATGTAATCAAAGTTTTGATAACGTTAACAATGAATAATACAAGGAATGCCATGATTGTTGATATAATCTAACCGTACATATTTAAAATCAATTATATAATCATGATTTTTAATTATAAACAAATATTTTTTTGGGTATTTTTTGCACCATAATATAGGGTTATAATGGTGACAAGTTTACAACTAGGGCTAAAAATCCTTAAAAATATATATATATATAGTTAAAAAAATCTTAAAAAAATATATGAAAATGATATTGTCAAGTAAAGCTCATTATCTAATATATGTGATTACATGTATAATTTAACGATTATATTATATCTGATTTTATCTAAAAATATAGAGTTTAAATCCTCCATCCTTAAGATTTGACTTTATCTAAAAATATAAAATTTGAATCCTCCATTCTCAAGTTAAAAAAATATAATAAATAATATTATGAGAATTACGATTTTATATATATATATATATTTTTTTTTTTTGGCTAAACAATTACTATAATATTTTTGCATGTACCTCCGTTTCCGAAGGAAGGGCTGGAAAAAAAGAAAAAAGAAATCAGAAAAGTCCGAGGAAAAAGAAAAAGAAAAAAGAATTCTGGAAGGTATGAAGTGGGAAAAAAAGAAAAAAGAAAAAGAAAAAGAAATGGTCCCACAAACAACCGTTTGATTGTTTTTTTCCCTACCAAAAAAAAAAACCAAGAAAAAATTAGAAAAAGAAAATTAAATAGTTAGTGGGTCCCGATATCCACGTGTTCTTATCTAATGATTCCACGTGAGACGTAACTTATCTAAGATAAGGGACCCGCAAAACCCAAAACCCCGAAAAAACCCACAGAAGAGAGAGAGAGAGAGAGAGAGAGAGCTCTCACTTTTCAAAGTTGGTAAGACACGACCACCTTCTCTCCTTAGCTTCTGTTTCACAGCAGAGACTTTAGAGGGAGAAACAGGACGGAGAGAGGAGAGAGAGAGTTTTTAAGCCTCTCTCTCTAACAAGCATGCAAACCCCGAACAATGGCATATTTTCCACTTTTGCCCCTTCCACTTGTCCCAGCTTCCGTCTAGCTCTCCCTCCTCCCACACCTTCTCCGAGTTCCGACATCCATGGCGGCGCTCTCCGACGTCGAGGCGGTGCTCCACTTCCTCCGCAAGAACGGCTTCTCCAAGGCCGAGTCCGCTTTCAAGGCCGACATCGTCGAGAAACGTGATCTCCGCTGCTCCGACTACGAGAAATTCCTCTTCCCGATGGTCCCTCCGCCGCCGCCGCTCCGAATCCCGGCCACTTCCCTCCTGTCGGAGACTCCCGCCGGCGACGGTTTCCCTGGATCCAATTCTGATTCCTCCGACGATGAGTTTGTCAGCTTGGGTTCTTCCACTTCGGATATTTGCTCTTCAGGTACTTCAAACTGTTGACTTTTTAATCGAAGAAAAAAAAAAGTTGTTGACTTCTTATTTATGATTCATCAGAACTGGAACTTTTGATTGGTTTTGTGGAGTTTTCTTCTTGTGTTCGTCAAAATGAAAATTTTTGATTGGTTTGTAGGAAAGAAAAGGAAAGAAATTACTTTAGAAATTTCAAATTTGCTTGTTAATAAGTGGTACCACATTCTTGGCTTAGTTTAGTTGGTTGTTGATTGTTATTGATAAGAAAAGAACCGTAGACCAATTACTCTGACACAATATTCAATTTTTATGTTTTTTTAGTTGGAAGCAGATTAGATCAAAGTTTTTCCATTTCACATTTTTTCAGAATTCACGAATCCTTACGGAATCCGATCGACAAGTCCGGCGGATTCGAATTCTAAGTCTTCTTCGGACGAGTTGTCTCAATTTGGCACGGCGAGGGATTACCCTGATTTCGATATGCAAAATGATCTGTTTTGGTACAATGAGAAAGATGATGGGAATTTCATGTCTCCCTCTTTTGAAGGGCCGGACTTCTTCGGTTGTCCTAGCGAGGACAAGTTTATCATGACTTCGGATTTAGATAAGCAGTGGGAGAACCCGGTATTGGATTCGAATGACAATTCTAAAGATCTTCAATCGGAAATATGTATCGAGTACTTGGACAAGACGTGTCATTGTAGTATTGTTCCTATAAACGATGAAAATGATGTTCCTCGGATGGATTATGATCACTTTGATGAGAGAAATAGGCTTGAAGCAGGACTTGAGGTAGGTCATCCCCCCGGCGGTTGTGTTCACGATGATTGTTCAATCCCCTTTTGCGATTGTTCTATGGAAGCCAAAGGGTTTTTTGGTGAAAATCGTGGAAAGGATGACTATCTAAGCATGAACCAAACTGTTTCGGATAATTTTGATGTGATGAAGGTTGTTGGGGATATTATTGAATCAGATACCGACTCTGCACAACATAAGGGAACAAACAAGAGTGTTTACTACGGTGCTAAAAAGGGGTTGACGAATTACTGGGTTGGAGGATTAAATGTTTCAACTGGTTTAAGTGTAAAAGTCCCGGACAAATGTTTCATGTTCAATAAAAATAGCAAATACGAAGTGGAGAATTGTGACATGAATAGAGCTATCAATGAGCCCGAGGCTGCTGAAAACTCTGAGGGCGTTGTCAATGAGATTTTAGCCTATACTACTTGTGAGGACGAGTATGAAGTATTTGATCTTAGAATTGTACACAGAAAAAACAGGTTTGTTAGTCATTCACTACTTGCAGAAGTTTTGGTCGCATAGTCATTGAATCATTTACATAATTCTATGTAAGATAGGTTCACAACATCACTAGTTGTTGTTTATTTTTATCTATTGATACACTAGGTTTAGGAACTTGTGCATTTGCGGACCGATAATTAGCAGTTGTACTCATAAGTTGTGCCATCTACAGGACTGGTTTTGAAGAAAACAAGGATCTGCCTATTGTGCTAAATACTGTCATTGCTGGCAGATATTACGTAACAGAATATCTAGGTTCCGCCGCTTTCAGTAAAGTTGTACAGGCACATGATCTTTACACGGGGATTGATGTTTGCTTGAAGATCATAAAAAATGACAAAGACTTTTTCGATCAAAGTTTAGACGAGATTAAACTTCTAAAGCTTGTCAACAAGCACGATCCGGCTGATGAACGCCACATTTTGCGACTCTATGATTACTTCTATCATCAAGTATGTCAGTGTCAGTGATCCGGTACATCCAAAGTGGAATATTTTTTCTTTTCCATTTTCGTAGGCCACTGCTAATATCTTTTTTCATCTTGATAAAACTTCATAGGAGCATCTCTTCATTGTTTGCGAACTCCTTCGAGCAAACTTGTACGAATTTCAGAAATTCAATCAGGAATCCGGTGGAGAAGCTTATTTTACATTGAGAAGATTGCAGGTTTGTTTGATTACTTTATTTGCTTACTTATTAGAAATTTACTTATTTAACGATGTAACTATTTACAGGTCCTAACCCGTCAATGTTTAGAGGCATTAGAATTCTTGCATGACTTGGGAATAATTCACTGTGATCTAAAGCCCGAGAACATTCTCATTAAAAGTTACAGAAGATGTGAAATAAAGGTCATTGATCTTGGAAGTAGTTGCTTCCGAACAGACAACCTTTGCCTATATGTACAATCTCGCTCCTACCGAGCTCCCGAGGTCATCCTAGGCCTCCCTTATGATCACAAGATTGACATGTGGTCTCTTGGCTGTGTCTTGGCTGAATTATGCTCTGGGGAAGTATGCCTTTGTTTTCCTAAATCTAATCTCATCTATCATTGTGAGTCTCTAGAATTGCTAGTTCGATGAATCATGAACTTTTGTTTGCGACGAACAGGTACTCTTTCCAAATGATGGAGTCATAATGATCCTTGCACGAGTGATCGGGATGCTCGGTCCCATCGATATGGAAATGCTGGAGAACGGGCAAGAGTCGCTCAAGTACTTTACCGAAGAATTCGATCTTTATCACATAAATGAGGTAAACATTCTACATCTTTTCACTAAAAATGATCTTTTATATTTACACTGAGCGCCTTGCAAGGATTTTTATCCATACAAGTCTAGGCACACTTAAAGATAAAAGGATATGGTTAAGTCCAAACCATAAACTAATACCTAGGGCTAGCAATTCGTGTTCGCGGGCCGGGTTACGACACGATAAGCATGAACACGAACACGACACAATTAATAAACGGGCTAGGAACCTAAACACGAACACGATCCGTTTAATAAACGGTAACACGACACGACACGCGAACACGATTATTAAATGTGCCACGACGGGTTGGCACAAAAACAAACCCGTTTATGACCTATTTAACACGAAAAACCCATTTACGGCCCATTTAACACGAAAATTTTGGATAAAAAATCACTTAAAATTCTGAATTCACTAATACAAGAAACTCATCATATTCATATAAAATATAAAACTAACAATTATAATTATCAAATATCCATAATGATTAAGACAAACATATCTTTAAATAAAACATAAGTCTAAGTTGTAGTAGGTGTCCATATGTAAATCACCACCTAAACAAGTCTCAAATTAAGAGAAACATCAAACGACGACAAAATATTAAAGTAAAAGGAAATGCTTTCTTGCTTGAGAATGATAGTATCTTAAGTTCCAACTCCACAAATCTTCAAAAGTTCCCAAGTACTTCAACCTATTCAAGAAATTTATGAGAATGGAATTAAAACATATTTAAAAACTATCTAAAGATTAAAAAAATAAGGAAAAGAGAAAAAAAAAAAAATTAGGGTTAGGCTTTTATATGCTATTATTTTAAGGGTTTATTTAAAAAATATATATATTTAGCAATTTTATATATGTGAGCTCTAAACGGATTGGGTCGTGTTGGCCTGTTTAAGACCCATTTAAATAAACGGGTTAACCGTGTTAGTCTGTTTTTGAACCGTTTATTTTCGTGTTAAACTTGTCGACCTAATTTCGACCTAATTATTAATCGTGCTGTTTAATCCCATTTATTTCGTGTTGTTCACGTGTCGTGTGAACATGTTGTATTTGAAATTGCCCGCCCTACTAATACCAACTTTAAAAAAAAAAATTGGGTGAGAATTCGAATTCTAGACCTTTTGATAGAGTCAAATGTAGAATTATTGTTAAACAATACATGCAATCACTTATCTAATAACAACCTAGGGTGAATCCACTTATGTCCAATTTTAATGTCTCAATTGATGTCTAACCAATTATATTTTGACACATTATTGAATGAAATTAGATTTTAAGATATAAAAAAATCAGTTATAAAATATTTCAAACTTTTTAAAATGATGCAACATAATATTATTAGTTAGATACTATTTGAGACATTAAAAATTGGACAAAAGATTACATATTGTTCATTACATAAACACGTATCAATGAAGATGAAAAACGAATTAGGTAAAGATATTCAATAAGATGCTAATTGTTTTGTTATATAATGTAAATTACAAAAGCACCTATCAATGAAAATGAAAAAACCAATTAGATAAAATGAAAATATAATGATTAAGACCCTAATTGTATTCCAAGATAGAATAAGAACAAGGTTAAAAAAATGATTAAGACCCAATATTATTCGAAGATAGAATAAGAATAACTGCACGTGAATCCTTATGTATATAAGAAACTATATATATTATTTTGTAGAACTGACATATAGATACGGTATGTTTACTATACGTTAAAATCAGGAGACAGAACAAATGGAATACATAATTCCCGAGGAATCCTCGTTGGAGCATCACCTCGGAGTGAGTGATGTTGGATTCATCGACTTCGTTAGAAGCTTGCTCATGGTCAATCCCCAGAACCGTCCAACGGCTAAAGAGGCACTCCAACACCCCTGGCTTTCCCATATTTACCCCTTCAATTCTTTCTGATTCTTCTCCAAATAATGGGCCTGAGTTTGGGCCCTATTACTGCTTCCCTGAGCCCATTATCTTACACTTGCAATTTTGGTTTTGTGCACGGTACATATCCTGTTTCTATACTTGACTTTTTTCATTTTTTTTCATTTTTTTTTTCATATTTGATATGATGAATAATGAATCTTTTTGAGTATTTATAATCTGTACGTGGTTCTGATTACAACTACTGATCAAAGTGAGTAATACCTAATGAAAAGAGCGAGAATTAATTTTTCTATGATAAGATGAGTATGGGGTTGTTACATGAGTAGGTACTTTTATTTTGTTTGGCCAAACTAGTAGGTATGTATCCTTTGAATATTGCTGATGCGTGTGCAACATTCAGTCATTCAGTATCAATGTTCTTTTTTATTCTTGAGAGAATCAGAGGAAGTTGATTATTTAATGATATTTGTTGATAGAAATAAAATCCCACATTGCCCCTCTAAGAAAAGGTGGGAGATTCGTGGGTGTACAAGGAAAGAAACAAATAACAACCATGATTCGACTTTTGGATAGTTTTAACTTTTTTAAAACAAAATTGTAAGTGATATTAAGTGCTTAGACACTTTAAACAAAAATTGCTATTAAAAGTCAAGTTTTAAATAATAAAAATATAGATTAAGGAAAAATTGACGATATGGTGCAACCCTGGTGAGAGTGTATGATAGTTTTATATGATAGTTTTACGGTCGTTGAATTTTGCAGCAATGTCTTGTGCTTCAAACACTTGTAACCTGTTTATGAAAAAACTTCAAAAATCTCCACCGAACTATGACCCTAATAATATTTTGTCTCTTGAATTTAAAAACATAACATTGAATCCACTCGATCTATGTTTCATTAACAAAACTTCTCCTATTATAAGCATTTTTGATGGAAAAGGCATGCGCCAAAACTCTCATGTAGAGTGGAGTTAGACATTTGATTTAGTGGGGTCGTGTAACAAAAATTTATTTTTTAAAAAACATAAATAACATAAAAGTTTAAAATTGAAGGGCAAAATTGTAGTGGAGGCTATTAAAAATTTTTAACTTTAAGTGGGATAAAGTTGAAAAACTATAAAACCTGCATAATTAATTTTGTCGTGAGATTTTTTAATTTTTAATAAGGAAAAAAATTGAAAAACTATAAAATTTTTGGGGTAAAAATAAAAGAAAAAAATTCCCGGTGGCAGCTAGCACCACCTGCCTGCTCTCATGTATACTTTAATAATATTTTTTATTTAAAATTTAAGATTAATCACAAAATTAGTGCAGAACTATGACTGTAATAACTTGGTCTCCTAAGGTACATAACAACAATCACCATTTGTGCTATATATAGAAGAAAAACCATCATTTGTGTTAAATGTGTCTTTTCGTGTTCAAAATTATAACAAAATTGCTCCCCCTTTCTTTTTTTATCACTTGACAATAATTCAAAGGGAATTTTTGTAATTAATTATATATTTTTAGTAAGGATAATCTTGTAATTTCCTCACACAAAAAAAGGTTTATATATATGTATGTGTGTGTAGGAAAAGGGTTTCTGTGCATAGTGCAAGAAGCATTCTTTGGAGGGTATTTTTCTCGATTGGGGGATGGTTAAAGAAGAGATGAATTAAATTCAAAGGTGAAATATCCTTCTGAAGAATTTGAGCTTAATTTTGTGAAGAATCGCTTTAAATTGTGGTGAAAAATATCATTGGAAAGTTAAATTTTTGCGCATATAATTTAGTAAATGGACGTTTGTTTCTAACTTTTGCTTGTCATAATCTTTTATTCCTTATAAAAAATTTGGTATACAAATGTGATTCTATTGTAAGAATAAAATTCGAATTATCCCGTCCCCATTTTAAGGGGAAAAAAAAAAGAATTAACTTTATAATTTTTAATAACTTTTGAAAACAGAAATATCATTCATGTGTTTGATTGGTCATGTTAAGAATAGAATCTATCAAAGATGTTAGGTTTGGTCAAAATATTTACGAGGTAAGGGAATTCTTTTGTTAGAGTATTTCCAATGCAAATAACTCTTTGATGGAGTATTATCTTTAATGTCAAATTTACAATATGTTAAATTTTGTGGTAAATTTGTCATGAAGTACAGTGAACATAAAATTTAATTTTTAGCTATTATTGATTGGTGTATTCACTTTTTTTTCCTTTGAAAATTATATCTTCACTTTTTAATATAATCATTACCTTATTTTTATTTTTAAATTATATAAATACTAAAACTTTACTTTTAGGAATTTCAAAACATAATAAAGGTGACAAAAGATAGAAATGACATTAAAAACAACATTACACCATTGGAGCATTAAGGAGGATGATGCTATTTTTCACTCTCTTTTATAATAAATATAATAAATGCGTGAGAGATGATTTTATATGAAAGAGACCTATTTTAAAGGTATTAACTTTTCTCCCAGTATAAGAAAAGTTAATTAAAAAAAAAACATACTTAAGTTTTACCTTTAACAAATATTGGGAAAAATTAGAGATTAACGTGCTATTTATAGGATCCCTTTTAAGAGAATTATTATTATTTTATGAAAGACAACAATGATTTGTATCACTATTTTGACCAATATTTAATATCCATGGCAGATTTTGTATAATTAGAAAAGGTACATGAATAATTCCTTTTTAAAATCTCCTATAAATTACGGCATATAGATTTATAATTCGTTTAAATCATTATTTTAAAATTATTTTTAGATAATATTTAAAAAGTTTATATTAATATTTTCTCTTATGAAAATGTTAAAATTTAATTTTCAAATCAATGATTAAAAAATATATGAATTTTTTAAAATGCTCCTAATTTTAGTATTTATCCTTAAAATTATAAAAACAAATGCTTCTTTTAATTTATCTGTGGGAGATGAAAATTTTAAATTAAAATTAATTATAATTTTTATTATTTAAAAAAAATTAAAATTAAGATAATAAAATATAATTTAATTAGACATGAGTTGAAAGTGAGACGGAGCTAAAGTTTTACTATTAAAATATGCATTTTTTTCCCTTTATAATAATTTTAATAATAGAGGCCAATAAAGGACGACAACGTTGATCTTTCTTTTACAGAGCCGAAGATTGTCTCTTCTGATTGGCCGAATTTGGATTCACCATTCCGTTTCTTTTTAAGCCTTCTTACTTTTCTCCGGTCCATTCTTTACGACCCACGCTCTTCCTCCCGCGCGTGCAATCCACGCACCAACCCTTTCTCTCTCTAGATTTCGTCGAAAACGCCATCGCCGAGTAAACAAGAGGAGACAGAGAGAGAGAGAGAGTGTTTGATTGGCTTTCGATAAATCTATCCATATAACGAAAGAGAAAGCCTAGTCAGAGAGATAAAGAGGAGAGGGAAAGAGAAGAGAGAGGAGAGAGAGTGCACTCGTTAACGTCGCGCGCACCACAGACGCATCGTATACGTCACCGCCGTCAGTCATTTTCGCCGATCATGGCCGCCGCGGCCGAGCTAACTCAGGGCGGCGGCGACGTCGTTTACTCGCCGAGGACTCTGCAAGTCTGGAGAGCTCTCCTGAACTGGCTCGGCTTCTTCTTCCAGATCTTTCTCCAGATCCTCAGAGCTCTTGGTCACCTCCCTCTTTTGTCTTCCTCTTCCTCTTCCTCTTCTTCCTCTTCTTCTTCGTCTTCTGCTTCTTTCAAGCCCTTGCCGAACATCGAATTGCCGGAACACGACCTTCCGGCCGACTCAGCCGTCCAAATCGCCGCCCTCCCTGATTCCGACTCCGACGGCCTTGCCGAGAAGAAGAAACTCACGGTACTTACTTTTACGCGGTTGGAGTTTTTAATTTGTGATTTTAATTCTTCTTGTTATAGTTAATTGAGCTTCAGAAAGTCTGTAGTTCGCTACGAATATGATTTTTTTTTTAGAGAACAGTTTGAATTTTGAAGCTTTTCTATTTGTGAATTGGAAATTTGGAAGTAGAATTCTTATTTTGAACTTCTCATGGCTTTTCTAGACAACTTTCGGTTTTTTTAATCTAAATTTCTCACTTCAAAAACATAATTTGTTCATTAGAAGTAGGAATTTTGTGTAAATTAAGGAGTAGAGAAAGAAAGAAGATGTGGGTTTTTAAGATGTTTTTGCTGAGAAATTAGAGCTTCGCAGGTTGTGCTTGACTTGGATGAGACCCTGGTATGTGCTTATGAGACGTCTAGTTTGCCTCCGGGTGTTCGAAACCAAGTCATGGAAGCTGGCTTGAAGTGGTTTGAGCTTGAATGCGTATCTTCTGATAAGGTACTTTTGTTAGAATCTTTTGGTGTTTATCTTGCTATGTTCGTTCATAGTTCTAGAAGTGTACTTATTTGGTTGTCTTTGGATTTTTTTTCAGGAATATGAAGGAAGGCCTAAGATCAATTATGTTACGGTTTTTGAGCGTCCGGGATTGCACGAATTCTTGAAACAGCTCAGTGAATTTTCTGATCTCGTGCTGTTTACTGCTGGTCTTGAAGGTTGGTTTGTCGCTTTCATCTTCTTAGCTTGTATTTTTTGTTTGTTTGGTTTTTGGGAGATAGTTGAGTTACCCTTTTTTTTATGCTAACGTTTTGGACATGAATACAGGTTATGCCAGACCACTTGTGGACAGAATAGATGAGGAAAATCTTTTCAGTCTTCGACTTTATCGGCCTTCAACAATTAGCACGTAAGTACACAAAATTTAGATATGCTGAAACTTGAATTGTTTTTGTTGAATTGTTTTAAAGTGTCTTTGTTTCACATGCTGATTTGATGCTATTAAGTAATGAAAAGCTGGTTTTGATGTTTTGTTCTATTTCCATGGCACTCACTTAGCCAGGGTAGTCAATAGAAACTGTTGTATTGACGTATTGACATATTGAAATAGTTGTCATGTTGGAATATAAGATTGACTGCGGAAGTGAAAAAAATTTTCGAACTGAATTTTGTTTCTTGCTGCTCTCAATAGTTATTTCGATTCTTGATTGCCTTAAAGTAAATCAAACAGAAGGTATCATACAGCTTTCAAATCCTGTTCAGACAAATTCAATGTTTAATAAAGATTTTGGCTGATTGACTCAAAGTAGAGAAGAATTATTGTTTGGTTCTGTAAATAACTTCCAATGCTGGGTTTATACAGGGAGTTTCGTGAGCATGTTAAGGATCTTTCCTGCATATCGAAGGATATGTGCCGTATTGTTATTGTTGACAACAACCCCTTCAGCTTCTTGTTGCAACCAGTGAATGGAATTCCATGCATTCCATTTTCTGCTGGGCAGCCCCAAGACACACAGGTCTGCTAATAATTGAAAACCTCCCGCAAATTTTCTGAAAGTTTCCAGAGTCCTCATCTTTTTCTCTTCTTTGTTGATCAGCTTTTGGATGTCCTTCTTCCACTACTCAAGGATCTCTCTCAGCAGAAAGATGTCAGACGTATGCTCTATGATAGGTTCCACATGCCCGAATGGTTTCAAAAGCAAGGAATACCTTCACGATGTTGGACATTGGCAGATGGATAATATGAACAAAAGTTCAATTCTTCTCTGCAGTCTATAACAATTACTCTGTTCAAAGCGGCATCTCGTTGTTGGACTCAGTTTATGTACAGCATCAATTTGTTCGTGAAGAGATTTTGATGAAAGCTTGTCTTTTGTCAAAGGCTTAGCCGCTGCATCATGTGGTTTTATATAGGCTTACCATTTATCTATGTACATTTGTTCAAAACTCGGATTCTTGTGTAACATTGTTTATAGGCTTGCAGTTCTCTTTAGTTATTTTTCTATTTATCTGGAACTTTGTATAATTGTTATCAATAATTATTAGCAGTTTACTCCCTCCTTGTCCCAAGTTTGTTCTTAATTGCACTCTTCTATCTCCTAGCAGTAGCTGACTGTTATTTTCTGCAGAAATCATTCCTAGAATATGTGTTTTTGGATCTGCATCACAAAAATTCTGTGAATAGCTGGATTGAGATTAATGCTGCATTAACTAGCATAAGTGTGCCATGTCTCAAGTTTACATACTTTGAATTAATGTTTTTGGTATTCTTTTAATTCTCTGTTCTGGCAATTTAATTTCACTAACCACGCCTTAGCGATTTTTTCCCCTTTTATTTGCTTCAATCTGGTATTAAAGGAGGGGTGGGGGAAAGGATTGAGTAGAACATGTTGAGCCAAATCTTCCCTCCCGTTTCATGTTCCAAAGTGTCAATGTAGCTTCGAAATACAGCAAGAAATGTGATCTTCAGTTCCTCACCTTAGTTGACAAGAGTTCCCAGATACACAGTAGAGAGGCATCACTCTTTGTGAGGGAATGGACTAGTCTTTCATTTGGGCAATAGTCCTTATTCCAAAAGCTGTAGCTGTATCTTAGCATTCAAGTGCAATATGTAGAGCTTTTGCTTTAAGTCATAAGAAGAAGAGAAGTAAAAGCCGTAGGTTTTTAATGTAAGTTATATCGAAATGATTCTAAAATTTTCTGATTGGCAATAAAATATCCGACTGAAATTTTGATATAAGTTTAAAAATTTATTTAAGAGAACTTTTTTGAAGAGTAAAGTTTTTCTGATAGATTATCCAAACACTTCAAAAAACAACATTTGGCCTCAAGAAGTCAAAAGCAGCTTTCAGAAAGTTATGTGCCCCTGTGTTTTTCACGTGCTTTGACCTTGAAAAGAGATATTGAAGTTCTGTACAACAGTTAAAAACTCAGTTGAGCCAACTCTTCCACCAAATTTTCCTATTTAAAGCTTGGACCCATTTTTTTTTCTTGCCCTCAACTGGATCTAGTAAAATGTAAACTAGGGCATCTGGAATAATTGTCTGGAAGTTACTGGTTAATGGGGACACATAGGAAAGCTTTCTGCATGGCCATGTGCAATATGAAAAGCTTTGTTTTAAGTGATAAAATGCTGTTACACAAAAAAAAAAAAAAAAAAAAAAAAGGGGTCTCCTTTTAGCTTTTTAGGCTTTTAGCAGGCCGACAATATGTTAGAATTGTAGGTTATCAGCTCATCTTTTTTACAGCCTTGCATGTACCTAAATGCTGGTTTTGCAGACATTAACAAAAAGTAACACCTTAAGTGGCAACTTAAAAATAAAAACTTGGCCCTTTTGAGTCCCTTTTTATTTACACACACACACACACACACACATATATATATATATATCCGTGTTTAGTTGTGTAACATTTATTGGTGGATACAGTTTCTTCTTTTGAAAATTCTATTCCGTTGTTTTTTATGTTGGCATGATATTCCCATTGTTGTGAATCAGTTGACAAAATCAGACAATCTGAATCTTGAACAACATGATTATCCATGCCTTGAAACTTTCCAGTCTTTCAGCCACTTTTTCTCATTTCCTTGCAATAATTCCACTACAGCTGAATTTTCTTCTCAGTTTCTACATTTCAAATTTCTAAAACAACAGAAAACAAACAAACTTTGTTGTACTATTTGTCTTCAACATACAGTTCAAAAAGATAACAGACGAAGATTCCAGTTATGGCCTACATCTTGCACGTTGCAGATTTACTAAAACATTCAGATCATGAGCTATTTATCCAAGATAGAGGTTTTTTTTTTTTTTTAAGTGGGCAAGTCAAATTGCAGGAGTGAATGAAATGTGTGTGTGTGTGTCTATCTCATTCATATGAGGTATCTTTCACACAGGTCTGTAACACCTGGCATTGTGAATAGTGAATGAAAAAACATTCATCATAATTTCCACCTTGAAGAAATCACAATTACACATTTGAGAAAATTATTATTGTCCCAAGAAAATTATTGTATCTATCCATAAGGGATATACCAAAAGATTGTGTATGTATGACTCCTCTTCAATAGTCCTACGTAAAAAATAATAATAATAATAATAATAATAATAATAATAAATAAATAAATGAAAACAATATCTTATTGACCGAAAAACACAATTATATGTGTCATGTATAGCCAATGTTATAACATTGAAGAACAGTTATGATTACAGCAACAGGCTTGGGAGTAGACCCTTACAATCACTTATTGGTTTGTTTGTTTATTTATTTTGGATGGGCTATGCCTTCAATATTATACTCTGTTGTGTTTGGCAAGTTTGCAGTCTTTTCTACTAATTAAGTTGGGACAGCCTCTTTTTCTTTTCTTTTCTTTTCTTTTTTCTTTTTCTTTTTCTTTTTTCCTTAAGCATCCATACATAATACAAATTTGAGTTATTTTCATTTTTTAACCCAAGTCAAGCTTTATTTAAATTCATGAACTTTAAAACATATAAGAATAAATTTTTGAAATATTAATTTATCTCACATCAGTCATCTTAAAAAATAAATTGTAATTGTCACGTAAAGATCAAAAGTCTATTTTAAGTGAGAACCTTTTATTATATTTAAATTTTTAATTTCAAAAGCTCCAAATTCTCAAAATGTTCATAATTTTAAACACAGTTCATCTTTCATCCTGATATGAAAACCACAATTCATATTTTAATAGTGTTTTAAACGGAAAAACTATATATTATGTGACAGATTGATAGTTTAAGAACTAAAACCTATAATTTAAGGATCAGAAATAAATTAATCATATGTATTTTATAATCTCCTCTTTTTTTAATTTCAAAATGGCACATATAAACCTACCGTGTTGCTATGTTGCATAAAAGATTTTGTTCATACTTCTTAGCTGTTTTTGGGATTCCTTACGAATTTTATACAAGAAATAAGACTGATTACAAGTTTTTGCTCATGTTTTAATTGTTCTTAAATGATGTTAAATGTTAATTTAGTGTTTTATATATATATTTATATGTATGTATGTATGTATATAGTGGTAGAGACCCAGGCATTACTGCCAGTGCATAACACCTGTAATTTGACCAAGCTAAGACCAAGATAATGATGGAAACAAATTTCACTTCATAGGGGTTTTTTTTTATATTTTTTTTGGGGTTACTTGTGTCTTTAGCGTCTCATAATTTCGCAATACTTATCTATTTCCATGCTTTTGGCTGACATTCCTTTGGGTCTTGGTCAATAAACCACACTTTACTGCATAATTTTCTTTTATTTTTTATTTTTTATTTGTAATATTGAAGTTTTCAAAAATTGCGGACACTTGAAGCTATACTCATTCTTTGTAAATTGCAATGAGTGAAGTATGCAGGTCATGGAATATTGGCCATATAGCCTTTAATTATTTGGGGAATAAAAGAATATTAAATTTATTCGCATAAACATGAATGTTGTGCGTTATAGTATGGTCAAGATTTTAATACTTCGTACACTCATACAATGATGAGTTTATAAGAATTTTTTTTTATGCTTTCTAATGTCTCTGTTTTTTATTTTTATTTTATTTTTTTAATTTGAGGATGAGAGATTTAAATACTATATAAAATTATCGCTAGATTATATATGTAACTATATATGTTTTAAAATTTCAAAGGTTATGTATATGGTTTTGTTATTATTGTATGTGTTACAATAATACTGTTAAGCCCAGCAGTTAGACAGTGAAATGTTTCAAATGTTAATTGAATAAAGTTCCTAGAAGTTTCTCTTCCCTTTGGATTAAGTTTTTACAAAAGGCTTTAAAATAGTGGAATTTGATATATTTTTGTGGTGTCATTGTCACCTTAATAATAAATTGTGGTTACATGCATAACTAAACGACAACATCACACCTAACTATATATACCTACAAATGTGGAGTTCGAATTCCACCATCTTCAAATTTAAAAAAATCATTATAAATTGCTATTATAATAGTTTTAGTAGTATTAAAAATTAATCATTATTGTAGTTGCATATATCATCTAATAATAATATTACACATGACTTCATTTAAAAATAGAGTAATTAGTTTCTTTAAAAAATTACAACAATTGTTCTTTCAAATTATATGAAGTCCTTCCCTAAAAAAAATGTATATAGCCTTTCCAGCTGCTTTTTTTCCTTTTTTTTTTTTTTTTTTTGGAGGGGGGGATCTTTTATTGGTTTTTTGGTTTCTTTAGTAATAATGAAAATGCTGAATAGTTTAAGGGTAGAAAAAAAATAAAATAAAAAAAACCGACCATCGAATTTTCCATAACTGATGAAAGATAAAATCCAAACAATATATATATATATACATATATATATAGGAATGGTCTTAAATCCGATGGTATCCGACAATGTAAATTTCAGTTATTAGAAATATGAACTTATACAGAAGAAAAAGTAAATTTATACCATATGAAATGTAAAATAAGAGGGGAATTCATATTCATCTTAACTTCATTTTCTTATTTATGAATTTACATTTTTAGTAACTGAAATTCACATTCACAAGAATTGAAGTTCACATTGTCGGACCGTCGGGTATCAGATTTAAGACTTTGTGTGTGTGTGTATATATATATTCCCCTCTTATTTTACATTTCCTTCTATGAAATATATTTTTAATAACTGAAATTTACATTCACAAGAATTGAAGTTCACATTGTCGGACCATCGGGTATCAGATTTAAGACTTTATGTGTGTGTATATATATACACACACGTACCTATAAGTTTGTGACAGAAAAGGATTAAGGCAATATTCAAATTTAGCACATAACTCATGCTAAATAAAATAGCATAACATATAGCATTCACATCATGACCACCTACCAAATCGTTAAGAAAAAAACTAATCTTCGTGATATGCCAAGAAGGAAAGTAGGAAAAAAAAAATGGAAAAATTAAAGATATAATAAAATATAATAAAAAATGACCTTTTTGTAGTGTAGTATGATTAGTATTGGAAATTCGATTTTAGGGCAAAAAAAATATTAATAGAAGTAAAGATGCTTTTTATATGGGTATTATTGGGAGGAGGAGATTAGCCCCTTGTTCGAATTATTAGACGAGTTTGACCATAGTCTCTGCTCTAAATGAGAGCTACCAAGTTCCAAGGAACCATGTACGAAACTTCATTCTCTTTGCCTTTCTCTTATCTGTCAAATTCACGGTATTTGACTCGTGTTTTTGTTTTTTTTTTGTTTTTTTTTTGTTTTTGTCTTTCTTTTTCTATTATTAGAACCATACTCCCACGGGTTAATTCTTCTATAGCACTAATAAAACTTTTACAAAATTACACTGATTTTGATTTTGTTTTGGGGAGCTTTTACGGTAAATTGATAGGAACTGTAACTCTAACAGTTAAATTAATTAATTTTTAATGGTTTAAGCTATTGGTGTTTTTATTAAAATTTATAATGTTCGACACAAAATTACTTTCATTTAAAAATCAAACCGTTATAAAGTTAATTTAATAATTAAAGTTGCACTTCCTATCAGCAGTAAAAAAATGCTTTTATTTATATGTCACCATTAAAATGTTAATTCAATAACTAAAAATACAGTTATAATAATCAAAAATGACAATTTATATCTTGAAAATATCTTCTTCTTTTTTTATATTACTCACGTTTTATAAACAAATATATATAATATTTCATAATTATTATTATTTTTTAAATTTAAGAATTAAAAATTCAAACTCTACGCCTTTTAAATAGATAGAGTTATGTGTTAATATATACAAAGTTCAATTCCAAAAAAAAAATATATATATATATATATAATTGGTCAAAAACTGTTTTCTAATTTCCTTAAGGAGCAAAATGAGAAATCATATTTGGCAGCTTATGGGTCAAAACAAGCTGGCTGTCTCATAAATTATTTGCCTACGTGTCACTGTTTCCCGGATACTTTAAATCTAACGTATGCACGTGCTTCGTTACTCTCAGGCGCGTAGAAAGGCCACCAACACTTTCTTTCACACGTGGCAATGCTTTGTTTTCTGTTTCGCCCTCCGTGTTCACTTTCTTTTTTTATCTATTTAATTCCTCATCATTTTGTTTTTTCAACGGACGTTTAACGGTCTGTTTGGATCCAAGAACAACAAACTGATTTTTTACATGAGTTATGAATTTATACCTTAAATAATTTTTAATGTTTGTATCCGTTTTTCTCACTACAAGTGGAAAAGGAAAATCGTGAGTAGATTTCTTTTTTTTTTTTTTTTTTTTCCAGCAGGAGTGAAATCTTGTGCTAGATTTTATTTTTTTATTTTATAATTTTTTAAAAAGAGAATATTGGGCTAGAGCAGCCATTTAGATATATTTAGTAGCACTTGAGAAAATTAATTGCAAAATTTAATCCTAAGGAAGGAGTTTTGCTATTTTACCTAAAAAACTGATTAGGGCTACAGCCCTGATAAATAAATTTTTTTCAACGGCATGAAGGTTTTTTTTTTTTTATAAATAAAAAGGACAACACGAAGTTGATATATATATTAATATCTTATAGGAGTAACCAAATTAGAATTTTTGTATATATAAGACTAAGAAATATGTGGAGCCAAAATTGCTTACATTTAAAAATAATAATAATAACAGTTAGTATAAAATTATTATCTACATAAATATCAAACGGCTTACTCAATCCTTTATCTCTTTTACTCAATCTAACAATAACCAACATTCTTTTTTTTTCTTTTTACAACTAAAATGGCCTCCATTTTACATGTCTAAAAATACCTAAAAAGAAAATGTAGCTATCTAAAAAAATGCAATGTAGCTATTTTCATTTTTTTTTAAAAGATCGGAGAAAAAATTTTATTATAATATCATTAAAAAAACTATAACATCACATTTGACACTATAGATGTTGATCCCAGCCCTAAATTTAAAAAAGGAAAAAAAAAAAAGAATATGACCAACGAAATGCAGTTTTTTTTTTTTTCAATTCTACAGACGCACCAGAAATTTAAATTAAAAAAAAAAAAAAAACCGTTCATGTGATCTAAATGCCACCAAACACGGCCCAGGCATTTTCAAAATTTTAAATTGTTAATATTATTATAACAGTTTTTCTGAAAAAACCAAGAAACTCTCTCCAACTTATAACCCCTGGAGAGATCTCACACTCTCTTTAGTCTTTTCAGCTTCTCCAAATTCCTCAACTCTCTCTCTCTCTCTCTCCTCCCTTTCTCTCTCCTCCAATGAAGCAGACCAGACTTCGCTTACCCACCACCGGAACAACCAAACCCATCTCTTTTAGATGACGAAACTACCCCTCCCCTCCGTCGTCGCCGCCGTCATCGTCATCGTCCTCTCCTCCGTCATCTCTTCCACCGACGCCCTCGGCTCCGGCGCCACTCTCGCCGTCACCCACTCCGGCGCCGTCTGTGGCGTCGCCGCGAGCCTCCCGTTCCAGAGGATCGTCTGCCACCGCCGCTCCCAAAACGTCGACGTTTACGGTAACGTCTCGTTCTCCTCCATCTCCGGCGGCGGGACCTCCCTCTGCGGCCTCCGAACCGGCGGCTACGCCTTGCTCTGCTGGGACCTCTCGTTGGAGAATTCCACCGCCGTGACGGACGACAAAAGGGTCTATTTCGACGCCACTGTTGCATTGGAAAATCTCGCCGTCGGATACGACCACATCTGCGCGACGGTGGTGAGCAACGGGACGGTGAAATGCTGGAGGTACAATAAAAACGCCTTCCGTTTTCCATCTGGGTCGGACCGGTTCGCTTCGATTTCATCCGGGTCGGGGTTTTCTTGCGGTATTTTGAAGGACAACTCGCGGGCGGTTCGATGCTGGGGAAGCGGTACGTTGCCGACGAAGATTGAAAATGACTTTGGGAACATGTCCATGGCGAGCATTTTCGCCGGAAATTCTCACGTCTGTGGAGTGAACGTCACCGGGTTTCTGGTCTGCAAAGGGACGAACGATTCCGGGCAGTTGAATGCGCCGGTCGGGTCGGAAGCGTTCGAATATTCTCAGCTTTCTCTCGGAGCCAATCACAGCTGCGCAATCAGGGCCTCAAATGGGACCGTCGTTTGTTGGGGAGGAGAAGGGAGATTTTCCGTGAACGAAACAAACGGAGTGTCGTTTGAATTGATTGTTTCGAGTTTGGATTTCACTTGCGGATTAACAACTGTGAATTTCTCTGTCGTTTGTTGGGGACCAGGTTGGTCTAATATCATTGGGAATAATACTTCTTTTTCTCAGGTTCCCTTGCCTGAGATTCTTCCTGGGCCTTGCGTTCAATCGGCTTGTAATTGTACGACATACCCTTTGTCTCAAAATCTCTGTAATGGTAATGGGAATATTTGTAAGCCTTGTTCGACTCCGATTCAACCGCCGCCGCCGCCGCCGGCGGAACTTCGACCTTTACCACAACCGCCGTCCGTTTCACCACCATCGTCATCGTCACCATCGAGGCCTCTGAGGAGAGGCTTGTTGGCGTTCGCCATTGTCGGATCGGTCGGCGCATTCTCCGGCATTTGCACCGTGGTTTATTGTTTGTGGACCGGAGTTTGTTTCGGGAAGAAGAAGATTCACAATTCGGTCCAGCCGACGATCACTAGAGCCGGGAGCTCCAATGGCGGAGGAGGGACGTCGAACACTAGTCCGCCGTCTAGGTCGTCGACGATTAGGCGCCAAGGGTCGAGAATTATGGGGCGGCAGAGAAGCGGGACGTCGTCGAAGCACGCTGACCGGGCGGAGGAATTCTCCTTCCCGGAGCTAGCCATGGCGACGAAAAATTTTTCGTTGGAGAATAAGCTCGGAGCTGGGAGCTTTGGCGTGGTTTATAGAGGGAAATTGGCCGACGGCCGCGAGGTCGCGATCAAGAGGAGCGAAATGGGACAGATGACGAGGAAGTATCAAGAGAAAGAGAGCGCATTCGAATCGGAATTGGCCTTCTTATCGCGCCTTCACCACAAGCACTTGGTGAAGCTTGTGGGATTTTGTGAAGAAAAAGAAGAGAGGCTTTTGGTCTATGAGTACATGAAGAATGGAGCTTTATATGATCATTTGCACGGCAAGAACAATGTGGAAAAACAAAGCAGTGTCCTGAATTCGTGGAAAATTAGGATCAAAATCGCGTTAGACGCGGCGAGAGGGATCGAATATCTTCACAACTATGCAGTTCCTCCCATAATTCATAGGGATATCAAGTCCTCAAACATTTTGCTAGATGCTAATTGGACGGCGAAAGTATCCGATTTCGGGTTGTCCTTGATGGGTCCTGAGTCCGGTCGTGATTTCAGGCCTACTAAGGCCGCCGGAACGGTTGGCTACATTGATCCCGAGTACTATGGACTAAACGTATTGACGGCGAAGAGCGATGTTTACGGGCTTGGCGTGGTGTTGTTGGAGCTCTTGACGGGGAAGAGGGCGATTTTCAAGAATGGAGAAGACGGTGGAATGCCGATCAGCGTGGTGGACTTTGCAGTGCCGGCGATAATGGCCGGTGAATTGGCGAAGGTTCTGGACCAAAGGGCAGGTCCGCCGGAGCTGAATGAAGGCGAGGCAGTGGAGTTGGTGGCGTATACGGCTATGCATTGTGTGAATTTGGAAGGGAAAGAGAGGCCAACCATGATTGACATTGTGGCTAATTTGGAGAGGGCTTTGAGTCTTTGTGATGACAGCCATGGAAGCATTTCTAGTGGTATAATCTCCATTGCTTCAGAGTAAACTGTTTTTTTTTTTTTTTTTTTTTTTTTTGCCTTTATTTTTTCTTGGAATTGATCTTATTGGTATACTTTTTTTCCAGTGTAAAGTTTAGGTTTCATCTAACTTTTGAGGAAGAATTTTCTCGTGAAACTGCTAACTAACTGAGAGAATGATTACATTTTTTTCTTTATCCTGTATTTGTCAAAGCCATCATGAAATTGATTAAAACTCTTCTTTACCATTCTCCTCCATTATATTGTATTCTGTGTTTATTTATGCAACGAGTACATTTATATAAATATAAATAAAAGATGTCTCCCATATAAATCCGACATAGATAACTTTATTTATATATATATATACATATATTTCTATATGACTTGGTCGCCGGGTGTGTGTAAGTCTATTTGTTTCAATCATTCAAGCACAAGCACATGATATGATATGGAGCACATTTTATTTATCACCTTGTTTGAGTAGCCACTAGAAATGGTCGATTTTAGTCCAAAAGATAAGCAAACGAGTGAGAAAGAGAGAGATTTGGGTGGTTTGTTATGTGAACACAATCTGGCTCTTGGCGGGCTCGGCCGTTGCATGTGCAGTGTGGTTTGTCAATACTGAGCGTGCCAAAGTTTCTGTTTGCTCTACTTTTTAGCCCTTTCCCACGTATTGGAAACTTTGGTCAGTCCTTTCCCAAAGTTTGGTCCACCGTAGAAAAGGTTAACATGCTAAAATGGGTGGTCCAAACTTTAGACAATTTGGGGAGTTTTTCATTTTTTATTTTTTATTAATTTTTATATGGGTCCTTCTAGTTGGCTGCGTTTGAGTTTGACTCTTGAATTTTCAATAAAGCAGTCAATGGGGGGATAAGTCCCCTTGGTTTCTAGAGTTTTGCCACGTGTAGTGTCAAGATCCTGTTGCTTTTGAGATCAACCGTCTCGTGTGACGTCATCTTGCGCTTTTGAAAATTGAGGTTTTTTTTTTTTATTTTTATTTTTTACTATTAATCATTGACAGAAGCATTGTCTTACTTTGATTTCCGTTACTTTTGATTTCGATAGATTACTCAAATAAACTCCTATAGTTTTTGTTTTGAATGTTCTGTTTCCATCTTGACATATGAATGATTTTTAAAAACTAACAGAGACCGATGAATAGCTATTACGACTTCAGAAACCAAAATGTTACAGTAATCACAATTAGGAAATTAACAATGACAATAACCATTTAAAATGAAATAGTGTTTTAATTTATCATGCATTTGATACTAATGTTTGGATTGTAAATTTGAATTTGAATTGAATTGTATATTTGGTTAGCCATTTGAATTACTAGAATTAATTTGAATTACTGGAATTAAAAAATATAAAAACTTGAAATGTGTTTGAGAAAAATATATATCAATATGGAGCTTATTTCGTTCGTCTCGAAATTCTTTGCAAATTAAAAAAAAAATCTCATTTGGACTTGTATATACAAAGTTATGGACTTTTAAAGTTTGAGTTACAAAACTGTATAAATAATGAAACTGAGGTTGATTTTTCAGAAAAAGACGAAAATTGAGTTGTAATTTATGATTCAAACCTTAGCACCAAACACGATTTCTATAAATATATATATTGAACTTTAACTTGATGATTCAAAATCTACATTTTGTGATAAAGTCATATGTAAAATTATTGTTAAAGTTATTTCTTTAATCACTATTTAGGGTAGCACTGTGGTTGAGGGTCTCTACCGGTAAAGTATTTTTTTAAGCCACAGAGACTAAATCAGATGGTATAGATATTAAGGGTGTTTATGATGATTTGTAGGCATCATCCCATATTATAACAAAGTAGGTGAAGGAAAAAAAAAAAAAAAAAAAAAGGAAAAGGCTGGAGAATCAGCCCCAAGTCTTCTCCGTCGCGGTAGACACCCGACTTTGTCACAGTAGACACCCGACTCAGGCGACCCACCCCCAGCCCCCCCGCCCCCCCCCCCCCCCCCCCCCCACAACCCCAAGCCCCAGTCCCGGCCGCCCCCCGCCCAGGCCCGGCACACCCCCCCCCCCCCCCACGGAGACCTCCCACCCCTCTCTCTCTCTTCCTCTTTCTCTCTCTCTCTTTTCGGCTCGCGCCCCCCCCCCCCCCCCCCCCCGGTCGGGGGTGGGGGGAGCTGGGGGCCGGGAGAGAGGGGGTGGGGGGGGGGGTCCCGTCGAGGGGGCTGGAGGGAGGTTTGGGGGAGGCCGGGGGAGGGAGGCTTGGGGTGGGTGTGCCAGGGGAGGGGGGACCTGGGGTGAGAGGGGGGGGGGGGGGGCGCCGGGTGGGCTAGAGGTTGGGGGCTGTCGGGGCTGGGGCCTGGGGTTGGGGGGGGAGGGTGGGGGTGGGTCGCCGGCGACGGAGAAGACTTGGGGTTGATTCTCCAGCTTTTTCCACTTTTTTTTTTTTTTTTCCTTCACCTACTTTGTTATAATATGAGGTGGTGCCTACAAATCATCATATACACCCTTAATATCTATATCATCCGATTCAATCTCTACAGTTTAAAAAAAGACTTTACTGGTAGAGACCCTCAAAGGATCTCTACCATAGTGCTGCCCCACTATTTAATGTATATTTTTAAAACTGTACAATTGGAGTACCAATAAATAGGTTATATATATATTTTCCCCATGAGAAAGAGATCCAATAAATAGGTTGTAATAGTGGAATTAATTATTTGTGGGGGACAATAAAATGGAGGGGAATGTGGGCCGGGTTTTGCATAAAGTGACGGTGGCCGGTGACCACCACCTTCATTTTTCAGTTTATCATATTTATTGAAGATGTTTGGTTTCAGACTTTTATATATGTCCGAATTCCGGTGTGACTTCTGGTGACTCTAATATTCAAATTTCAACACATTATCTTAAGATGAAATAAATGCAAAAAAACTGGCTCTACCGCTTTTTGTGACAATGAAAGAAATGTATGTTATTATTCACTCAAATACAATGGAGAAATGTAGAAGAGAAAATTGTCAAATAAACACAGCAATGATTATTAAGACCGCGAGGACCGAGGAGCATCACTATTTATGTGGCGATAAATGGTGATAAAATTTGTGTTAGATGTCGCGTTGCCATGTGATAGTTTTAATAAACTGCGTGGTTTTATTAATATTATTGAGTTATACACGCAATTTTATGTTGGTCTTGATTTTAGATTTTGGATATCCTTTATTAACTTATACTAAAGTTTTATATTGATATACAAATGGCCCGTACGTAAGTAATATATCAGAAATTAGACGAAAAAACATCATGTGCTAAGGACAACTTTGAAATCAGTCTTTTAGGGCATGTTTGGTGTTTGAGTTTGAGTTAAGATTTGTAAGTTTAAATAATGATTTTGGTTGACTTTTTCAGAAAAGACAAAAAACTTTTGGGGAAAAAGATAAAAATTGAATTGACGGTGGTGAGTTTAAACTCACCACCCAAACATGCCCTTAATTTTGATTTCTTGAAAGAAAAAAATAAAATAAATAAAGTTAGCCAAGACACAACCCTACTCACCACATTGCCCTCGATAACCTAGCGTCATGAGAATAAGTTGTCCAGTATGACAAAGTAATAACACAAAGAATCGACATTCCATTTTTTTTTTTTTTTAAAATGACCTCAACACATATTATGATTCTAAAGTTACTCTCATGTGACATTTTTTAGGCTACGTTTGGTTAACCAACTCAAATTTAAATTTTTCATTTCAGTTTTATCTTTTTCTGAAAAGTCAACAAAAATTATAACTAGTTTTTAAAAAGTCAACCAACTCCAACTTAAAAATTTCAACTCCAACCGTAACACCAAACGAAGGCTTAATCTAATTTTTTTACAGGTCGCTAATATAAGGATTATTTGTGTAACAACCAAAAAAAAAATAATAATAAGGTAAGATGATGTGTAAACCAAAGTCAGACCATTTATGAAAATAACACTTTAAAAAATAGAGAAAAATTACCTAACTAAACATCTTTTTTTATCTATTGACTAATATGACACAAATTTCTCATTTTTGACCAACATGACACAAATTTTAGTTAAATTTAGTTTAATTTTGTGTCATGTTAATCTAATGTTATTTTTTGTGTTATGTTGGTGTAATGGTCTTTAAATTTATGCCATTCACGTGCTTTCCCTTATATACTGTTGTTGTTGTTGTTTTTTTTTTTTTTTTTTTTTTAACTCTAGTTTTTAGGTCAGAATCATGGGAGCAATCTGAACAATCTTGATTCATTAAATCCTCGGCATTACAGCCGAAACAGAACTACCAAATTTAATTAATAAATAAACGAGAGGTACCAAATAAAGATAAACGGACAAGAAAGTTGGGGTAGTTGTTGAAATACGAAGAGAAGATTGTGTAGGACTTTTCCTTGCTCGACGGGTTACAAAATTTGAATAATAATCAAATGAAAAGGAGAGCGTAATTAATGCAAAACAAAACCAACTTTTTTAATGGAAAAATAAGAACCAATTAGTTGTTGGAAATTTGGAATGGTATTATGCATTGAGGGAGGAGGAAAATAGGTAAAAAAATATCTTTAATAATAAAAATAAAAAGTTTAAATTTTTTAGATGATGATAAATAGCATATTCACAATAAACGATGCATTTACAAATCATATTCGTGATAAAATTATTTTTAAAAAATATTCTTGTAAATAAAATATTTGAGGTAAATATCATATTTATGATGAATAATTTATGTACAGAGCATATTATAGTAAAATTACCCTAAAAGTTTTCATAAATAAATAATTTACCATAAGTATGCTCTCTACTTTAAACATTTTTCAAAAATAACCTATTTGCTGTTGTTTCTCCTACAGGGAAGGAGGGAAATAGGCCTAAACTCTAGTCATAAAAATAAATAGCATAAAACTTTTTTAGTGATAATATATAACATATTCACGGTATATAATATATTCAGATTATCTTACGAAAAGTAAAGGCCCGACATTCTCTGACTCTTAGTCGTCAGCTGGTGCCGCCAAATCTGTCCTGTCCAAATTCTTCAAATTTTGGTAGGAAGAGGACCAACAGCGAGTCTAATTAATTAATTCATTGCAATTTGTCAATAAATTTGTTTCCGAAAAAAGTAAAGGAGAGAAACAGAAAAAGAAAGAGTTATATGTTCCCAATCTTGGGGCTCGTTTTTATTGTCTGATAATAGACTTTTCCCCCAAAAAAAAAAAAAAAAAAAAAAAAGATAAGATAATGGTGGGAGTGTGGGTTAAAGAAAACAAAAGAAGTAGAAGACTAGAAGATAACGTTGGTCTTGGCCTCTTGGGTTGTTTGGCACATGGGTTTGATTTGAAAATTCGTTCAAACTTTCCATTGTTCAAGCTTGAATTGTTCGCAACTGAGATAGGAGGATTTACCTGACAAACGTTTCTAATTTAAAATCTGTAAGTGTCTTCATTTTTTTTTTTTTATAAATAAAAAGAAATCTTAATGTGATAATCCATCCAATTCAAACACGATTATATAGTTTCACAAAAACCCCGGTTAGAAGAAGAACCAGTTCAAAATTTGGCGTTAGAGACAAAAAGACACGTGCAAGAAATTAAATAAAAACGCCGGGTTAGTCACTCTTTGTGACGGCTTCGTCGGACTTAAGCTTACTACCCGGTCTTTTTTTTTTTTTTTGAAAATTTTTTTTGGATAAGAATATTGCAGTAATGAGTTCTGACCAAGTCTTCCTAGTCTTCATCTTTACCACCAAAAACCACGCCATGAGTTTCACTTTTCAGCAACCAATAAGACCAAAAAACAAAAGAAGACAAAAAAACGAAAAAGGTCAGGACACATCTTCTCAATAGTATACTAGGAAACTTACCTTACGTTCTGCTTACTTGGTCCAAGACAAGTTCTCAGATACTACCAAATATCACATTCCACACGGAAAAACGAAATTTCTTCTTTGGCTAATTTTGCTATTAAGAAATCTGTTAAAAAAAGATCTCAATTCTCATACATTAACATCATGACGTTTAAGTTCATGTACTACATTTATCATCCCACCCATGTCACGTTGTTTTCCACAATGACCAATTCCAACACCTGCTTTCCAGTCACATACACCGTTTTGTTCTATGGTCGTGTTTCGTAGAACTTTCTATAAGTTGTTTTTGACTTCTTGATTCGAGAAACTGATTTTTAGAAGTGCTTAATTGATCCGTCAGAAGTGTTTCTTACCTTTAGAAGCTTCCAACCAAAACTACTTTAAAACTTATATCAGAGTTTTAGTTAGATATCAAAAATTTTCAGTCTAATATTTTTATTAATTATTAGAAAATTTTAAAATCATTTTGACCTACTAAAGCTCTTATAAAAATTTGGTTTCAAAACACTTGCTAAAAAATTGTAGCTTTAATAGTCTCTTACAATCCTACTTACTAATAACAAAAGCAAAAGTTATGCTAAACGGGTCACACACATATATATATATATATTTGAATCCCAACAACAGTTTATAATATATAAAACAAGTACAAATTCTGCCGTATGTCAATGCTCAAGTTCACAGGTCAAACAACATATTTATTAGAGACCACCAAAAATCTGTGGATTTCGCTTCTTCACAGAGACCATTTGCCGACGGAAAATTTTCTTCTCTTCTCCAGTAAAACGAATATATAATCTAGTCTTTTATAATTACAACTTACAAGGGTATATAATATTAAAGGCAGACTCATGTCAAACATGGAAGGGTATGGATTAGATTCGCCGGTACCTTCTTTGTCTTTGATCATCGACTTCGTTCATCCAATCGGAGAGCCACAGGAGACCCTTGTAACCATAAAAAAGTGCCGCAATCACGGCCACCGCAAGAATGATTACTAGAAGAAGCTGCTTCACTGTTGCAGCTACTTTCTGATCAGAAGGAACACTCACCATTAGCATCACATAAGGAGGCTAACTGGAGTTCTTACTCAAGTTATTTCTTGGAGAAAGCAACTTACTTGCAGTCGTGAGATTTGCCTGGTTTCGGGTACTCGTTCCCGCCGCCTTTTCCGCTTTGGGCCATGCTTCTCAGTTTCTGGTTCCTTTACCTTTAAGAATACAAGGCATTACCAATGTAGCTCAGAGACATTTATGTATGTTGAAGTTCCGTATTATCCTTAAATTAAGCATGCAGTTTATTTTTCAGGACAAATATCTCTCTTTCTTTCTTTTTTTTTTTTAGCTTGTACAGAAGAAAAGTTCTCTGTTTAAATGGTTCCATCAATAAAGGATCAAAGCTTGTATCGGGCATACAAAGAAAGGAGAAAACAAGGCCCACTTATTCAAACTTTCACCAAAACTGTTTATTGCTAAATGGTAGCCATATTACACAAGCCACGACTAAAGGAATTTTTTTAGTTTAATGATCGAGAAATTACCTTCGAAACTTTAGCTTTACGCAACTGTAACTCCGAATCAACAACCTGTATTTTAGTCTTGCAATCAGAATTACAAGGAATAAGTCCAAGTCCATATTGATTTTTAATTATGTCTTTGGGATCAGAACCAGCACTGCGATAGGCTGCTTGAACATCATGACATAACCACTCCTTTTTCGAGGTCTGACATCTGCATCGAACAGTAACCTTGCCATAGAAAAGTAAACGAAAGCAACTTAGACAAATAAATACTAGGTGAACTAAAAACCAAATGCGGTATCCACAAGTGCGAAAACACAGTCTCAACTCGTAAATTTCTGATACAAGCAATAAAATTATTACCTTTTTTGAACACTTTTCAGGGGATGGGCATTGTCCAGGGTGACAAGTCTCGGGGCATAGATGCGTACAATTTGGCAATTTTCTGCACAAGCAGCATCATTTCTAAACTACTTATTTCAATCCCGCTTCTCAATTCATAAGCAAACTAATAATTTATAAAAATGTATAGAAAAATTGAATCAAATTCTCAAATACTTTGTTAGTTGGATTTGGCATAATTTGAAGAAATGAACTTGCTGTGAACTAACCGCACAAGAACAAAAGTACATAAATTAGGACTACCTGTGACAAGGCCCACCACATGAACGAACAGTCATTTGCTCCTTCTCCGACAGGCTGTTGTAATATATGCACTCAAAAACATGGACCATTGAACCACAGTGACACGATCGCTTTACAAGAACCTTGCATGGGGGGCAGTCTCCAGGATGACAAGTTAGGGGACAAGGATGTGAACATGCAGGCGTCCTCTCCTGAATAGGGGCACTCATCTCAATTAGTATAAAACAGATAAAGAGAAGTAGGGCATGGAAAAGATAGTCAACCCCATATGTCTTTGACAAACAAAATGTATAGGTAAACAGATCGCACAAAAAAGTAACCAGTTTCATGAAAACAAGGACGTTTTAACACCTTTTCACAAGGAAGGTTACACTCTTCACAAGGCTCACTTCCAGCCTGCTGGACTGACGTTGAGGACTGACTCTTGAGGGCGTGGCAAGTTTTAGTGCAATAATGATTGCTACAAGGTAGAAGATTTCCACACAAGTTTTCGCAGGAAAACTGCATTCTATTCGAGCAGACCATCTAACAGGAAGAGCAGAGAAAAGAAACGGGATTTTAGAAGGTAAGAAATCAGGCTACAATGACATAAGTTGCTTTACAGAACTCCACAAGCTGAAATGTTATAAATTCCAGGATAAAATATACCATCCTATCAGCTCCAATATGTTGGCCAACACAAGATCTCCACACGAGTTCTGGACATGGAGGGCATGGAGAACCAGGTACACCTTCGTTCCGATGAACAGACTTTTTTTTCTTTGGTTTCAGTGTAAATTCTGGATTAGGAGGAGGCTTAGGCCCATGACATCTAAAAATAGAAAATGGAAAAGAAATGGTTGCTGAGAACAAAATTCAGGACTGTATAATTCAAAAAACTTTGAAGATAATAACAACACAATGAAAAAAATTTTGGACCTTAGATTGCACTTGTGGCCACATGGATAGTCCTCTTCACAAAGCAGCCTACACGGGGAACAGGCTCCATAATGGCATTTATGAGGCTGGAAAGATGTGTTAGATCGTATTAGCAAAGCATACAATTTTTTTTCTCTTGAGCATCTTGTAACAAATGAGGACTGAAATCTTAAAAAAAAAAAGTCAACATAAATAGCAACTAGCATTCACCTAAAATGAATGTCTCATGCAACCAAATGACACTCTGCATCAAGTGCTGATAACAACACTTGAAGGATGCACACATTTGTCAATGCAAGCTCGTCCGATAGTTTCATGTATTGTACAATGTGGAAAAACCTATTAAACCTTTTCGGAATCAAAACAAGCACTGATTGTTAACAGAAGAAGAACAACATAATAGTACCTTAAGAATTGTAGCATGCCTGCATAAAGGCGTAATAGGGCATCGCTTAGAACACCTAGGAGGCTTTTGATCCATCTCAGTACCACAAGGAACCTAACATGGGATCCATCACAAGATAGTTAAGAAAGCTAGTTTAAGAGGACAGATTGAAACAAAAATAACGTGTAAAGCAAAAATGAAAGCAGTTATTCCCAAGAAACCACAGATGAAGAACTGATCACGATCAAAAGGTCAAATGCTTTTTCAGGAGTCACAAACACAAGCATACCATGTTCTATCAATTGCCGCCTAATGAGACAAACATATTGATTTTGTTTATATAAAGGTAATAACATATTGGTTTTGTTTATATCAAGGCACTGAAAAATGTCGAATAATGAAATCCGCACCTCGAAGTGTGTCTCACCACATGCACATGAGATTGTCACCATTACTGGGCAAGGAGCACAAGAACCTCTGCAACACAAAAAATTACATGCTAACGTTATTAATTTGTAGCAGAAACTTAAATATTTTCCAATACTGGCATATTTTATATAAATATCTCTAAACTGGTGAGTGAAGATAGAAGTTCCGTAATGTAGCAGCCAAGATGTCATAGAGACTCTAGGTCTCCATAAATTAACTCATCGGCAAACTTGATATTTTCATTTTAGAAGGCCAGAGAAAGGGACTCGCATGCCAATTACATGGAGTTGCAGACATAGCTAACGGAGTGATAGTATCCTCGTTTTCTCTGTAATCTTAACACTCTTTACTATATTTACAATAGGCCATACCCTCACATACAACAAGCTTAAAATAACTCACCTATGGCATGGAGAAGGACATTTGTGGTTCTTACATCGAAGACTTCTGCCACAAATCTAAAACTTGAAAAATTAATAAAAAGCCAATAATCCACCAACTATCACTTAAAAATACTGAAACAAGAACACAAACCTCAGAGCATGGCGGGCAGTCCCCATCACAGCAGCGGCGCCTGCAAGCATGACGTCCACAGTCTCTTAATATCTGACATTTCCTTTCACATGAAATATCTTGGTAGCAAGGAACCTATTCTACATTCAATGACGTCTACTCATCAAAGTCATAAAGCAAAACATACAATTGATGAAAGAACAAAGGAACAATTGCTATACATCGGCTATAATGTTTTTCGACCCGTAAAAAACTGGTGATGCTTTTTGGTTCTTGCACAATGTAATTAGCTAAATAAACACTATAGTCCTGTTCCAACTAGAAATAGTGTTGAAAAAAAATATGTACCTCTTTCTTCAAGCTACCACACCGGCAAGACTTTGTGACGACAGTTCTGCAAGTCTCAATGCAGGAACCACGATGGCACCTCTCGGGGCATCTATGGAAGCCACATCTAAGCGTCTTATCACAAGTCCCGCCACACAGCGGCACCTCGACATCACAAGCCATTCCGTCGTAGACTCTCTTCCCGCACGGGCAAGTCCTCTTCCCCTGAAACGGGCACGGACCACATTCCCCAGAATGACACCCCTTCTGGCAAACATGCCTCCGGCAACCAAGCATCTTCTCACACGGATTCTCGCACCGGAAATTCACACGATCGCAGCATTCCTTTTCCTCTTCCGTCTTCCTGCATTGGCACCGATACGTTCCCCGGACTCGGCATGGCGGGCACGGCCCGTCGTGGCAAATCTCCGTGCACCTGTGTGCCCGGCAATCCAAAAGCTTGGAGCAGACATTGTTGCAAGAGAAGTTCTTGAAGCCGCACCTCCGAACATCCTCGACGGATCCGCAGAAGCAGCGAGACTTCACCAGCTTAGGGCAAGAAGGACACGGACCGGGATGGCAGAGGAGCAAGCAGCGGTGGCCGCAGCCGTGCTGCAATGGCCGATCGCAGACCTCGCCGCAGGAATGGGGAAGAATCCAGGGGTCGTCGCTGGGAGGATTCTCCAATTTCCCGCAGAAGCAGAGGTAGGATTTAGGGATTTGGGATTTCGCGTAGTCGGACCTGCATTTGGGGCAGTTCCAGAGAGAAACTTCGGCGGCTCTGGCGGCGTCGATGGGGAGGCGCGTGGAGGCGCGTAGGGCTGCCAAATCGGAGGCTTGGCGGGCCCAGCTCTGGATGCAGACGAGGTGGAAGACGGCGAAGCAGAGGGAGGTGCAGGACCAGGTGGGATCGGAGGGGCGGATGCGCTCGAGGCAGATGAGGCAGGACAGGGCGCCGGAGGAGGACGAGGTCAGGAAGGACTGGATCTTGGAGAGGTCGGCGGCGGTGGTGGCGGAGGATGATCGGCCGGAGAACTCGAAGTACGATCGAAATATGGAATCGGAGAGGTCGGCGTGACGGTTTTTTTGGGATTCCGGTTCGTTGTCGTCGGAGTCGCCGTCGGAGTCGGAGATGGGTGGATGGGGATGGCGGTGGTCCATCGGAGATGGCATTTCGTTAATTTTCAGGCAAGTGATAAAAGAAATTTTATTTTATTATTTTTTTTGTGTGGAGGCTTTGAAGAAGAGAGAACTGAGAGAAGTGAGATTGAGAACTCCGCCTGTTTGCTTTGAGAAAGCAAGCGCGGCAGTCTTTGATTCAGCGATCCCGCACGTGTGACACTTGATTACTTGTATTTTTTTTTTATTTAGCATTGATGCCCCTAAATTTGTTATTTTGAATAATTTATCTTCTTAATTTTTAATTTTTTTATAATTTACTCCCTCAACTTACTAAATTATTGTAATGTAAACCTTCTAGTTAATTTTACACTAAATAAAAAGATTTGAAATTCGATGATCTGCATTAGGACTTGTATTCGATTTAGAAATTTTTTTTTTTTGAAATGGGTTTCTCCGTCTTCACATAAGACGTACTTGAGCTTTTCATAATTAGTTTAATAGAAAATTAACTTACAAGGGGTACATTACCACAATTTAGTAAGTTGAGAGGGATAAATTGCTTAAATTAGAAGTTTGGGAGGTAAGTTACCAAAAGGTGACAAGTTTAGAGAAAATAGTGCTAAATACCTTTTTTTTATTATTACTTGTTCATTTAGTCCCTTAAGTATGTACATTTTGTCACTTTTGTCTCTGAATTTTTTATTTTGATATATTAGTCTATAAACTTTTAATTTTTAGCTCTTTTGGTCCTTGATATTATTGTAGAATATATAATCATGTTTTAACCACATGTTAACATTAAATTTTACAAAAACAACTACATTAAGTATAAAAATTTTCTCCTCATTCTTGTTAAAATCTTTAAAAACTAAAATTTTTTGAACTTTTTTTTTCTTATTAAAAATTTTTGAACTTTAATGTAACAACTTCCTTAAATTTTAGTTATTATGTGATATGAATATAATTATTTATGTTAAATTTCAGAAATCATCCGTCAATTTTAATGTAAGGGACAAAGCTGGTAAAAAATAAAAATTCATGAACTCATTTATCAAAATCAAAGGTTTAGGGACCAAAATGATATAATTTTCATAGTTTAATGACCAAACGAATAAATTATCCTTTTTTTTTTTTTTTTGTTGAATGTGTGATTGATTATAGATGGATTATTTTCACAAATGGTCTATGAATTATATTTTTTATTTTACATATCATATTGTCTCAAACTTTTTTACCGATCCACAAACATCCCCTATATTGGTATTCCATCAACAACTAAAAATGTAAAAATTCTAGTTAAATATTTTTTAGAGGGAACTAGCACCTTTAATATTTCTTTGATTACATTTGATATCTTTAATAAAATTATACTTTACTTTCAAAATATTTTAAATAAAGGTACATAGTTAAACATATTTAATTATTTCTTTATCTATAAATAAAATTTATTTGATCAAATATGTTGAATTTCAGTCTAATATTTTTAAACAAATATTGATAGAGAGATCATTTATGGAATAGTTGAAAAATTCAACAAAGTGTCATATGTAAAATAAAAAATCAGTTATCAAGCACAAGATATGATGACCTCATAATTCCATAGTAAAGACAAACAAAAAAAAAAATGAATCGAATAATTTCTCGAGCTGAAATCTTGACATAAATCAAAAAGTACAGAAAACTTACAAGACCAGAAAAGGGTTTTTGGCAAATTTTCCAGCTTATGAATATCAACACAAACGAGCAAATAACACAATCTTCACTTACTATTAGGAGTACAATAACGCCCACAAATGAGGTTTAATCCTTATTAGAAACACGTATTTTTCCACACCACAGCTCAAAAGAGCAGTATATCACACATAAAGATTTTATGACTAAATACGTACAAGCTCACAAAATAATATTTAAAAAGAATAAATAAAAGAAGTAAACATATGAAAAAAAGCTTTACAAACATTGTCTTCCTTCACTCTGCCACCGTGGTGGGAACAAAATCAAAGCGCATGAGAAGCTTTACGGATTTGTACTTTTCTCCCTTACGGTCATGCAATGGAATTGCTCGGATTCCTTTTCTTAGCTCTGATACAGGTAGGCAAGCTTGGCCTCCGAAGTCGTCCTTTTCGGACATGTCATATTCATGAACCTCGATACGGAGGAGGGCCAGTTCCGGGACAGTTAGTGGAAATTCAAATTCCTCGTTCCAAGCAGGTATCCAGTTATCTTCTAGTGTCTTTGTTTTCTTCATCACGGAATCAGCAGGTACCCCAGCAATGCCAATCTGCATTTCAATGCATCACAATCACATCCGAAGCTCTTCAGTTCTAAGAGGGTTGCTCGAGGAAAGTAAAGAGTGAGGTGAAATCACAATGAAAGAACAAGCCAACACCACGGTGAAGTTGTAATGAAAACAAGACCTCGCTTTCAAGGAAAAAATAAGTTCCTGGAGATCTCAGTGACTAAACAATGCAATTACACCATGAGACCAACTTCAGAAAGAATAACAGACATCTAGAACAAAATCATGGTGTATGCTTACCCTTGTATAAAAATCTGGAGGGGAATATGCGTCAAAGTGTGTGTGCCGAAAATCATAATACCATCCTTCGCCCATATAAACGGTTACCTTAATAAGAAGAAATTTTATCTATCAGTTAAAAGAGACAGAACGATGAAAGGATTATAAGAGAGGCTTAAGGAAATAGAGAACAGTCGGAGGTGTGGAAGTAAAGCGCTCACCTTCAGAGTTAATTTAACAGGCAACTTGGCTTTAGGGTCAAAGACTTCATTATGCGGACCTGTCTCAAGTAGGAAATCTGGTTTTTTCACATAACCACACCCGCCATTGGACTTGAACATTCCATGCATCAACCAGAGTGATCTCCCATATCCCTGTCACACGAAAAACCAACAATGCTAAGCAATTAGTGGAGAAAAATTTATAGCATAAGCAAGCATTTTTCGCAAGCTGAAACCAATATGCAACCAAGAAACCATGCAACAAATTGGTCCGCAAGATTCCCCCAAGATTCAGACAAATCTCAAATCTAATTGGCTTTCAGAATTACAGTTTGTCTGTAACAGCGAAACAGACAAGCTATCAACACATTACCTTCTGATGGAAAAATCCTAAACAATTTCTTTGAACCTTAATTTGAAGTTATTAAAAGGATTAAACCGACAATCAGCACTGGCACAAACTAAAATATGTCCCTCCACAATGTCACTAATATTCCTTTCCAACTCTAAGTATCAATCAAGAATATAGAAAATATAAAACCAGCAAACGATCTAACAATACTCAATGAATAAGCTACCTGCATGTTAAATGCAACCATCTGAGCTCCATGCATCCACCCAATCAATGGGTTATAATTTGATGAGTCAAAACGTGTGCCCTTTGGATAAACCCTCAGAATATTTCGCTGGGTAAACCTAATGAAAAGCAATCGTCAAAATTTTAAGACTTCCAGAGTACATGAAACCTCTATGATCTGACAACCTATATGAAGCCTCTATGATCTAACAATTAAAGCATGACAATTTCATCTCAATAAGAAGGAAAGAACGAACTCAAACGTCTTCAAAACTATGCCAAGAATACTATGCATACCTGACAATATCTTTCCCATGAGTTTCTACTGCCTTTTCAAGCTGTTGCTCACTCAAACTAAGACGCCGTACCTTGTCAGGATCAACCTTGAGGCACTCATCTAATCCACCTTTAGGCTTCCCAGCATGAATGGCAATTAAACGTTTATACTCAGGTGCTTCAATTTGTTGGGAATTGACATCTCCGTCATCATCTTCCTCATCATCGTTTTCTTCTTCATCCGGATCATTCTGTGTGAACTGGCAAGTTAGAACTGTCGATAAGTTGAGACAACATAAGTGTGACACTTAAACATTAAATCTCCACAGACCTTGTCATCTGCCACATTAAGGGATTTCGTGCTTTTGACTTCTCTTCCCCATGCTTCCTCATCACCAGCCTTTCCTTTCGAGGAACCATTTTCATTTTCCTTCGTGTCCTTGGCCTCGAGGTACTCCTTAGGTGGTTTGGTCGATATAATAATCCGTTTCTTCAACGATTCTGGGGAAGGAAACTCCTTCAAGCATTCCGAGCCAGGACTAAACAGTATATCTCCAAATGTCTGTGTGACCATCTGGAATTTGGGACCAAAAAAATAAAGATAAAAAGTGTTAAGTGCACGAGAACTTGAAATCCCAGCAAAAAATACAAACACAAACTTTACCTCAGCGACTTTAGCTTGAAGATCCGGGGTAAGGTGGTCTTCTAGTGTAATTACAACCGGGTATTCCGATGCAACAAATGCATACTCCTTTATAGACTTGAAACACTTGATGAGTTCCACTGGAGTAGTCAATGTCCTATATTGAAAAACCCATTTCTTAATTGGACGTAAAATTGAACTATAGTTATTCCAAATTTCAATGTGACTTCCCTCAAAGCACAAACCATTGATTTAGAAAACTCCAAAAAGTGGCTCAATTTATTAGAACGACGATCAATTTATTAATTTTCCCAATTAAGATTGTCTTGCGTCAAACTTAGTTGACCAAGATCAAATCCAAATATCTTTAATTTTACTTTCGTACCAAAAAATTTCCATCTTTTTCTACAAGCTTCCATTTCGAAGCTACGGGCAAAGACAACAAAAAGAAAGAAAAAACACACAAAAAAGCACAATTCTACAGACGAAAATGGTAGGTCCGTAATTATCCATGGTTGAATTGAAGACCGAACCTTCCATGAAGAACTTCAACATTGTCTTTGTTGGAATTAGGCCAAATATCCAACTCAATAACTCTCACCCCTCTCTGCAGAGCTTTGATGATTGGCACGTCGCTACAGTCACTGCTCAGCTGATTCCCAGTCAGGTACGAGTTATGCCCGGTGTAGATGAAGTAATGCGACAATGGAGCCGTCATATCATGATGAGCCTAAACGCCAAAAACGAAACCAACAATCAAATCAGTACTCAAATCGAACAAGAAAGAGACAGATCGAATCGAAACGATCCAAAAGATTGATCGGATTACCGTGGTGGAGGCGGGGATCGGAGGATTGTAGTCCGAGAAGATGTACTTGAAGAAGGCCTCGAGGTTGAGAGCCTTGCGGTGGAAGATCGGGGGGTGCTTGAAGTCGCGAATGGTGTGCTCGATGATGGCCTGAGCCTCCTCCTTGGTGACGTTCTCCTCCTTCTGGCACTCGACCAGGAAGCGGTGGAAGTGATCGGCGGACATGATTCCGTTCTCCGAGTACTGGTCGAATAAGTCCTTGATCTCATTCGGCGCCTCCGACACGGCCAGCCGGAACCGCCGCCGGAAGCAGAGGCACACTCTGTAGGTCTGTTTCGACATGGCTTCACCTCTATTCCGCCGCCGGATAACAACAGCGGTCAGTTTGATATCGTCGGTGTTTGGTTGCGGAGTTTCGGAGGACAGAGGAGCTAAAACGAGGGGGCTTTGTTTGGATTACGGAGATGAAAGAGATTTGGAAAGAGATGGAATTTTTCTGCCAGAGTGTTTTCATTTGTTGGTTGGTGGTGGGGCCCAATTTGGGTTTTTTTTTTTTTTTTTTTTAATTTGTGAAATTAAATAAGTGATTAAATAAAATAAATTAACTTTACACCCGGCTAAGCTGTATTTAAGCTTTTTATAAAGTTTGGTTAATTTGGCGTTATTCGGATTTGAGATAGTTGGATAATGTTACTGTAATAAACACGTAGTTAGGGACTTATAGTAAGAAAAGGATCAAGATCATCATTATTATATTATTATATTTCTTTTTTCTTTTTTTTTTCTTTTTCTTTTTTTTGTGGTGGAGAGTTAGTTGTGAAAGGTCGTAATCACAGTAGTTATAAATAATCTAATAATAGATTTAGCAATAAATTCATACATAATTGTATATCTATTATATAAGTAGAGAATTAATCCTAAAAAAAGGGTCTTTGAATTGCAGGTTATTTTGTTTGGGGGTATTTTCTATAGTGCCTAGTGATTGCCTTAGTCCAAAAATAGCTCTTAGGACAAATGAATTTATAAAAAAAAAAAAAAGAGAGAGGAATATATCCTTCTGTCCCGCTGGTTGACAACATAGTTTGGAGATTGTTTTTTTTTTTTTTTTTTTTTTTTTTTGGCTGATCCTGATCATCTTTTCTTCTTTTCTTGGTAGGTGGAGAGGCTGTGAAATTGGTCCTTGAATTGAAAATAATTTTGTAGGGTAATAGTCCTTAGGAAGAACAAAGAAACAGAGGAAAATCTTCTTCTGTCCCACTTGTCGACAACAAAGTTTAGAGTTGGTTTAATGGGGATTATATCTTGGAAATAATTATGTTCTTGGTGTAAAAATGAAGATAGAATCCTTTGGTAATAGTTAAAAAAAACGTCTTTTGAAAATGGTTTGTTTCTTAATAGAAATTGTTTGCTTTTCAAAAAGAAAAAGGAAAGATCGTTTGGAGTATAAATTTAATTTTTTTTTTATTTAATCTTCTTTTCACCAATTTCAGACATGTTAAAGCAAAAGATATATATTCAACATATTTTATATTCTAAAAACTCGAGTTCAGAAGATTGTAATGATATTCTGATTATTTTTTTATTCACTAATTTCAGATTAAATAAAATGTATAAAAGAAATATTTTACAAATAAAAAAAAATCGCCTCTAGAATATCACTAAAAAAATGAGGATGCAAGTTTAATAATATTTAAAAAAAAAAAAAACAAAAAACAAAATGTATCTTCTTGATAGTAAAAAAAAAATAAAACACTCAAACAAAAACAAATATCAAAATGACTTTGTATCGCAACTTATAGGATAAAAGATTAGTTTATTATCCCAATACGCGGTTTCCACACTTCTTATTCCATTGCAATGGAAGTCGGCAACATTTCACACAGCAGAGTAAGATAGGTATATGCTTCCATTTGTATGTATAGGTAAAGCCTTAAAAGTCCAAAGACTTGAAAGAGGTAGATAAGGTTTGCATTTATTTTATCAAATTTTGTGGTCCTACATACTTGCTCATATTTGTCCGTTGGCCTAGTCCCTTCATTATTTATATTTATATAGTGCAAATTATATATTGTATATTTGTTTATAGCTTTTAATTAATTATCCTTTTCATCAATTGGGGGAGGACGGCTTTTTTTTTTTTTTTTTAAAGAAAGAGTGTTATAAGGATGAGCAATACGAGGGAACATCACTAATTAATAAATTATGGGTCTCATATTATGAAGCTCATAAATGGGGTTTATTTTTATATTAGTGTGATGTTAAATATCACTAATATTCCTTAATAAATTTTTTATAAGTATAGAGATTGACATACCTAGATAATCCTAAGGTTAGATCCTCCTCGCGTGATATATGAATCAATCACTAAATGGATTGTCCACATATTCCAATTACTGCTTTGAGATTGACTCGAACCCAAATATTTAACGAGTAAAACAAATGCCATTCTAACGCACCTAAAGAACGTTGGTGGAGGGCTTGTTAATTGGTGATTTGTAAGATTGTTTCTCATAAAGCATTATCTCTGAATTAGTATCTTAATTATAATAATTCTGTTTATATATATATATATACACCTTTGATTAGATAAATATAGAGGGTTAAAAATACACACAAATGTTAAAAAAAAAATAAATAAATAAATAAATAACCCTAACGTGTCTAATTAAAGAGGTTGTTCCACAATTTTCCCGTATGGGCGTTTCCACTATTTTCTCATAAAAAATGACATGAAATCTAATTATTTCAAAGCTAATAAGCAAACCTCTCACATTCTAGGCCTCCTGTCAATCTCGTTATCTAAAATACTTGAAGGTTAAGGGAGAGAAAACACACACACTCAACATCATCACATATGCATAATAACTTGTTTCAAGAATTTAAGATCTAGATTAATAACTTTAAATGAGCTAGTTTTTAATCATCTTAACGACACTAAACATGGTCACTTAAAAAAAAAAAAAAAAAAATCTTACTTGATATTGAAGCTGTAAAAAATATATTGGAGTTCCTTATAGATAATTAGATGTTTAACATGAATGCTCTCCCACTAATGTTTGTTCTCATGACTTCCAATACACAAAAGCAAAACATTATTTCAAAAAAAAAAAAAAAAAAAAGAAGCTTGTTACCACTCAGATGGTCCAAAACTGCAAATCATCATAAATGCAAGTGACACACTTGAAAGCAGTCTTTTTCATGGATTAATTATGATAGCTTAAATTTTAGCCCCAAAAAAGAAATGAAAGCTTGAGTTTATATAAATTGAAAGCGCATTAAGAGCTTGACAGATTTGTATTTGTCACCCTTTTTGTCATAAAGTGGGATTGCCCTGATGCCGGGTTTAAGCTCGGCGACAGGCAAACATGTCTGCCCACCAAAGTCATCCTTCTCGGATCTATCATATTCCCGTACTTCAATTCTAAGCAAGGCAAGTTCCGGTACGGTCAAAGGGAATGTGAGTTCCTCGTCCCAAACGGGTGCCCAATCATCTACTATTATCCTCGTCTTCTTCTTGCTACAATCCGCGGGTACACCAACAATGTAAACCTACGAAAAAAATCTTTCATCAGGAAAATTAACCTGATGTGAAAAGCTACCAAATGTCGTGTACGATCAGACTGCAAGACCTTTTCGATTTTCAAATGTATGAATTTGTCTTTCAGGGACTAAAGTTGAACTGATCATGTTTGGTCATTATAGTGAATACATGAGAAAATTGGTTCAAGTAAACCAATTGATAAAGTTGAACTCTAAGGGGCCTAAAATTGATGGCACATCAGGACAGCCCAAATCCGTTATAAAAAAATGACAAAATACTTGCTTACCCTCACCCAAGTCGGGATCTGAGATAGGGTGTCCATGTGGTGGGGCATGCCCTATCTGATCTCGACTCCAATACAAGCGGAACATGGAGGGTGCTCTAAATAAATGTAATTATAGAAACGAACACCATGTATGTCACATCAGATAAGAGAGAAAGTACTTGAAACCTTCGTGTAGAAATCCGGTGGTGAATAGGTATCAAAATGTGTTTGGCTAAAATCCAAGCGCCATCCGTCCCCCATATAGACTTTCACCTGTTACATTAACAAAAATACCTTGAGAATTGGCTTCGTCATCACACATATCAAATTCGCTTCTAAGCCAAAAACAATCTAAACTCACCTTTAATGTCTTTTTCACTGACAAAGGTTTTTTAGGATCGAAAACTTCATTTCTTGAACCCTTTTGCATTAGAAAATCGGGTTTTTTCACATAACCACAACCTCCATTCGTTCTAAACATCCCATGCATCAACCAGAGAGATTTCCCATATCCCTGTTAAAAGACATCGCAAAAGGTATAAAGCCCCTAAGTGATGGGTTTAGGCTTGGCTTTTACCAAACACTAGAATCTAACCTGCATGTTAAATGCAACCATTTGAGCTCCATGCATCCACCCAATAATTGGCTTGTAATTTGAGGAAGTAACTCGTGTCCCTTTCGGGTATACTCTCAAAACATTCCTCTGTGTGAACCTAAAAAGCACAGCAGCAAATATCAAAATGGACTTTAAAGAGACGAGTTTAGATAGCCGCCTGATCAGAACTTAATGCAGGCTTCTGTCACCGCCAAAGTTTAAACAATACCTCACAAGCTCAGTTGAATAAGAAGAAGCCGCCTTTTCAAGTGCCTGTTCATTCAAACTAAGACGTCTAACTTTGTCAGTTGCAACTGCCAACGCCTCCTTCAGACCACCCTTTGGTTTTCCAGCATGGATTGTAATTAGGCGTTTGTACTCAGGTGCCGCTGCCTGGATTGGTTTACAATCACTGACATTGTTGTCTTCGTCATCTTGATCGCTGTCACTCTGTTCTTATTCGAATAGATATTATAAAAAAAAAGGCAGCAAAAAACAGAAACCAACTCAACGGGAGATAAGTTCCGTTTCCGGCTCACCTTATCATCATCTTCAAATTCAACTCTAAGGTCTAGTTCGTCCTTTTCTGAGGTTTCCTCTTCAAATGATTCTTTTCCATTAGGCAAGATAATTCCCTTGTCCTTGAGATTCTTTGATTCTAGGAACTCTTTCGGTGGTTTGGTCGAGATAATAATTCTATGCTTCAAAGATTCTGGAGAAGGGAATTCTGTCAGGCACTCGGACTGAGGATAAAACAGCATGTCTCCCAATGTTTGAGTGATCATCTACATGCCAAACTATTCGAACATCAGAGAGAAAAATCTTAAAGAAACATTCGAACTCAAAAGACATCAAGAAAACAATGGAAACTAACCTCTGCAACTTTAGCCTGAAGATCTGGAGTCAGGTGGTCTTCTAGAGTTATAATAACCGGGTACGGGGATTTAAAAAATGCATATTCTTTTATCGACTTCAAACAGTTAGGGAGTGGCACGGGAGAAGTCAAGGTCCTACAAGTGATTTACGTAATAATGTCAATGAACAACTCTTTATCATCGTAGCCACATAGAACTTACTTTAACCAAACTGCAAAATCAAGACATAAGAACCTTCCATGAAGAACATTAACGTCATCTTTGGAAGACGGCCATAGATCAAGCTCAATGACTCTGACGCCTCGTTGTAACGCCGTTATAATCGGGACGTCACTACAATCGCTGCTGAGTTGATTCCCGGTGAGATACGAATTGTGCCCCGTGTATATGAAGTAATGGGATAGTGGTGCAGTCATATCGTGGTGTACCTGGAAATGGTATCGCATCCACTCTTGGTCAATTGTCTCAACAACAAAGATAAAAAAGAACATTTAGAGTAACTTCTAACAAGTAACCAAATTCTCTTACACAGTTTACTGTTCCAAGCAGCTCCCAAAATTGTCCAAACAAACATGGGAAAATGGCAAATTCTACTTTCTGTCTTACTATAAATTTTCAATTTTCATGTTGTTACTTAATAGTATACCAAACGTGTTAAAAGTAAATTTTATTTCTCTAAACGTCGCAATCTGTTCCTATGATTGGAAAATAATCAAAAAACACAATCTACTTACAAAAACGACATAATTCCAACACGCGTTTCGAAATCAAACCTCGGATTTGAAAGGGCCATTGAAATCATCGAGAAACAGCAAGTGGAAGAAATCGTCAAGCTTGAGTCCAGTCGTCGCCGTCGTCGCAGTCGCCGTCGTCGTTTTGTCTTGCGCGACGTCGTTTCGCCTCCTTAGGACCTCCCTGATGATGGCCTCCGCCTCGGGAATGGTGACGCCGGACTCGCCCTGGTGGTCTGCCATGAAGCGGCGGAGCTGATCGGCGGACATGTGGTCGCCGCCGCCGGCGAACCTCGAGAAGGCGTCCCTGACGTCGGGAGGGGGGCCCGCCTCCGTGATCTTGAACTTGCGCTTGAAGCACTTGAACATCTTGTAGCTGTTGTAGCTCTCCGCCTTACTGGTGGCCATTTTCGAATCGAATCAAACCTCAAACACACCCAAAATTTCTCCAAAGTATTTGTGAAGATTGGGAGATTTTAAAGATGGCAGAGAAGATGTATACATACATACATATATATATATATATATATATAGAGAGAGAGAGAGAGAGAGAGAGATTATTACATTATAATAAAGCGAAGACTTACTTTTGGGGGTTTGGGGGAGAATTTCAGAGAAATGCGACTTTACATAAATTAGGAGTTTTTGAAGATGGATCGTTGGAACTCACCAAATTAATAACGTTTTTTTGTTTTCCCACCAAAAAGTTTTGCTTTGCACTTTGTCTTTTCTTCTTTCTTTTTATATTTTCAAGGAAATTTTCATTAAATATTTGGCATGTTGATCTCTCTTTATTTATAGTCCCCTATTTTGCCGTTAGCAAAATTTAAATTAAAAAAAAAAAAGAAGAAGAAAAGAAGTTCATTAGTTTTTTTAAAGAACTTTTAAGAAGAGTGTGATTAAATTTTCAACGGTTTGTTTTATGATTATGAATAATATTATGTTGCATGTTATAAATTTTTAATGTAAATATTTAACAATATCAACAATTTAATTTAGGGATTTATAGAGTTGATGAATGAGAAAGTCAAATTGGAGAAAAAAAAAATTTAGGGATTTATAATTAAATAGTTTTTTAAAGTTTTTTAATAAATGATCGAAAATTTTAAAAAATTAATTGAAAGGTCTTTTTTTTCAAAAATGATTAATCAATTGTCTTAAATGACTGATCAGTGATTAATCGTATAATAATCAATCAATGATTGACTTACGGTCAATAACTGATTAATTATAAAGTAAATCATCAAATTTCATAGTCAATCATTAATTTTCATAGTCAATTATTGATTGACCATTAGACAATCACTGAATGACTAAATCTAAAAAATGACAAACGACTATTTTCCTAAATGAAGAAATTGGGCCATCCTATAACTAAAAAGGACCGTCCAACTTAATTTTTCTTTAATTTAAATAAATTAATTTAGACGTCATATTACACTAGTAATTTTTTTTTTTTTGGTCTTGCACTTTTTTTTTTTTTTTTTGGTATGTTGTTTTCTCTTTATTTATTGTCGACTAATTTTTTTTTTTAATGAAGGACTTGTATTATTGTGCAATAATAACTGCATAATTCACGTTGCAAAAAAAAAATGCATGATTCGGATTCGAATTTTTATTGGTTAATAATTCATTTTCGATTGTTGTAAGTTTTTTTTTTTTTTGAATAATTTTTTAAAATTAATAAATACTCCATGTGCACCCCACTCAATTAAACTATTAACCTAATATATAAATTATTTACACCTGCCCAATATGGAATCTGAAACTTACGGGCTCTAATCCCCAAACTCCCTCCCACACCAACCAACTGGGTTAGAAGCTTTACACCCACCGGGTTGAATGAGTCGGTAACGGTGGATGTCATTGTTAAGCTTCTCTCATTCATTCACCTGGGTTCAATTCTCCTTTGTCTTTTTTTAAGCCTCGTTTCAGTTTTGACTATTGAAGCATAATTTGGTGATGACATGGTGGACCCCGGATGACCGACTGAGAAAAATTGGTATAAAGAATATTTCTTGTCATATCTAGAAAAAGAAATCCCTGTCTATAGGACTAAAAATCTGAAAATAATAAAGTCATCACTGCATCATTTTTATTCCAAAAAAAAAAACTGGGCTAGAAGCTTTTGCCTTTACTCCGTGCATTCACATCGCCATTATATTCACATTCTCTAGGAGTCTTTTGTGATAATGGTTAGGTAAAAAGAATTGGAATAAGAAAATTAAAAAAATAAAAAGGACATTAAAAAAAGAGGGAAATACTACGGTAGAGTCATTTTTATATATCTTATCGATAGAGTTCATTTTATCTCCGGTTTGATATGTTTCAACGGCTAAGATGTTATTTGTACATGATACTTATAACACACCTTAGCACATAGTATATAGTCTAAGAAATTAAAAAACAAAAATTCAAAGTAAATAAAAAGGAAATTAAAAAAAAAAAAAAAAACCCAAACCAAAGCTGCGAAACCTCCCCGTCGTCGGCCCAAATCCTGCCCCCCACCACGAACCCCCCCCCCCCCCCCCGAAACCAAAGCTACGAAACCTCCCCGTCGTCTGTGTGAGTCCTGCCCCCTACCACGAACCCCAACCTTGGAAACCCATTCGGCTGCCAACAGTGAAATCCCCTCGAACCTAGGTTCCGATCAACGGCGAATCACCCCCCCTCTGGCCGAACTCAAAGCTATGAAACCTCCTTGTCAGTGAGAATTTGCCCCCATCCGTTGACGACGAATTACCTCCCCCACCCCACGAACCTAAGCTTGGAAACCTCCTCCGGCTGTTGACAGCGAAACTCCCTTGAACCCAACCTGCGAAACATCACCCCCCTTTGAATGTCCATCAAACAGCCCCCCATGTCCATCAATGGCCGATCCACCCTGCAGCGTGTTCGGCAACGTCGACCTTCCACCTACCCCCCTCCCTCGACTAACGAAGAATAACAAAACTTTTTTATTTTTTTTACTTGAATTTTTTTAAAATTAATTTTCCTGCAATCCTATATATCAGGGTTTATTTTGGTTATTGTACACCTTTAATTTCTTGTCTATTTGATTAAATTTAGATGGTGTTAAATAGAGCTCTACCGATAGGATACATAAAAAGGGACTTATCACAGCCTTTTCCTGAAAAAGAAGTCTTTGTGTTTTTTGGGTAGAAAAGAAGTCTTTGTTTTTTCTTCTTGGTTTATTATCCTAGGGTAAGATTGCGGTAGAACTTCTTTTATATACCTTATCAGTAGAGCTCTTTTTTAAACCATTAAAATGTGATAAAACGGCTATCATGTTACTTATGTATGATAGTTATAATGCACCTTATCTCATACTAGTATAAACTTAAAAATTTAAAAATAATATAAAAAAATAAATAAAAAAAACACCCATTCTTTCCTCGACCGACGACCCCCCCCCCAGACGCCGACCAGCCCCCTCCACACCCCTCCCCCCCCCCCAACGCCAACAAGCCTAATCTTCCCCAACCGAAGCCAAATCTTGTCGGCGTTTTGGGAGGGGGGGGGGCGTCGAGTGCAGGGGGGACCTCCTCATTGTTGTCGCTGGCGTTGGGGAGGCCGTTGGTGGACGGTCACAAGACCAGTTTTTTGAATTTTTGTGAATTTCTATTTTTTAATTTTTAGTATGTAATATTATGGGTTAAAGTACATTATATTTATCACGCACAAGTAACTTCTCAACCGTTTAATTATCATAGATTTACCCATTATCCTATTCTTTCAAGGAAAATGAATAAGAAGTCCATGTTGTAAAAGCTTCTTTGCCGGGACTTAAGAACAATAAAGAGAATAAAGACTTTTTTAAAGCCTGCTTTGTAGTTTATCCTACTTATTTGTTTTGAAAGGAATTTTGTAAGGGTTTTTTCTTAAATAAAAAATAAAAAATTTAAAGCACGTTTATTTTGTATTAAAGAGAAGTAGAAAAGGGTGATTCCCTTTTCTATTTAATCAGGTATTTGTTTATAAAATCAGTAATCTATGTTTCATAAGGTCTCACATGATATGGAAATAAGGGGAAAAAAAAAATCAATCTTTACACTTTTCTTTGCATTGATTCCTAATAAAAAAATGATTATCAAATTTACTTATACAATTTTTAATGAGCTTACTTATACAGTGATTATTTAATTATTTAAACTTTTAATAGATAAGTAAATATTAGAAATGATTCAATAACTCTAATTTTATAGGACATCAATATCTTTCCTATTATCTTCTTTTATGACTTAGATGAAGTGCCCAGCATGTATAAAAACTTGAACACTAGACATCATTAAACAAAATATATATATATATATATATATATATATCAGAGACACCCAACTCTCCTAACTTTTAAATCTCAATTTATGTGATATATAAAATATTGTTATTTTATTAATATAAATATTTAAAGTATTATCACATCAATTTATTATATTTATTAATAAAAATATAACAAATGGATTGATACTTAAAAAATTATAATTAAAATTGATATCCCTAACATTATTTAAAAAAAAAAAGATACGAATTTACAGCAGAGATAACTCCCTAAACAAAGAACTTTTGTAGTAATTATGAGCTCATCAACTAAAAGAACATAATTTTACCAAAACATAATCAACTAAAATAACAGGACCGTCTGCATGATAGAAAAAAAAATATTTTAAATGAAAATTCTTTTCATTTTAAAAATAAGATTGTGCTTTAATATGTAAAAAAAATTCTTCTTAAAAACAAAAAATTATTTGAAGTGAGAAAAAATGATGTTAAAAATTATATACTGTAAAAATATTTTAAAAAGATTTTTTTTCTTTATTTAGAAAATACTGTATAAAATAAATTAAAAATGGGAAATGATTTTTTTTAAATGAAAAAATAATAAAAAAATTAAGACAAATATTTTTTTACAAAATTTTTTAATTTATGAATTTGGATATCTCCTCCGAACAAAGGGTAACATAGGGTAGATAACTCCGATCTCACCTTTTTCACGCACGTGATTGAACTTGAAGTGGTGAACCTTTGGAAACTCCACCAAACAAAAACTGTCAGTCATTGTCGGACTTGTATTGTATTCATTTGAATCTTTGTCGTGTAGTGGACGGGCTTTGTATATTGTTATGTTAATTCTTGAACTTTTTATAAAAAATACAGTTCAGTTTCTGAAATTTTTTTTTAATTGATTAATCCCTAAATTTATTAAAAAGGTGTAAATTGGTACTTTTGACATCTAAAAACCCATATTTTTCTAGTAACTATTTTCTAGTAACTAAAACTTTGATAAAACTAAACTACCCCTTAACATTTATACTGATTATTTTTCCTTTTTTTTTTTAAAAATAATATACTGATTATTTTTCCAAACTAAAAAGAAAACCCAATTAAAAAGAAAAAAAAGAAAAAACTCAACCCTTTAAAAAAAAATTCTCCCCCCTCTTCTCCCTTCGTCACTTTCTTCTGTAAAAACCAGCATCAAACCAAAGTCCCACACAAACATTTGAGCAAATTACAAAACATTCACTTACAAAAAAAGAGAGAGAGAGAGAGAGAGAGAAGGAAGAAGAAAACCCAACAATCCTATTGATTTGGCTGAAGAGAGTAGGGAGACTTGCGATCTCGCACGGAGATAATGCGCTTGGGGGTTTGCGAAGGCTCGTGGTGGAGGATCTGAATTTGCGGAGTCAACAGTGGCGGATCTTGGTTCGCAAGGGACCGACGGTAAGTGGATTTTGGCTCGCGACGGGAAGGGTGGACGGTGGCCTCGGGCTCACGATGGCGGGAGGGTGGGCGGCTTTCCTTTTTGTTGGGTGTGAGTTTTTGCTTTGTGGCATGCAAATAGAGAGAGATGAACCAGCAAAAAAGAAAAAAGTGTAGAGAGAGAGAGAGAGAGGGAGGAAAGAGAGTGAAGATTTCCCTTTTTTTTTTTTTTTTCTTTTGGTTTTTTTCATTTTTGATAAGTATTTGTATTTTTATCAAACCAATTTCCTAAATTACCCCTGAAAAATAGGTGAAGTTTAAGAAGTCTGTTAAATTCTAACAGAAAGATAACAAAAATGACTAACAAACACCTTTTAAATGAGTTGCGGATCGATTGATCAAAAAAAAAAAAAGTTGAGAGACCAAATGGCACCCTTATAAAAAGTTCAGGGATTAATATAGTAATTTACTTTTTATTTTAATCTTTTTTCGTTGGTGAAATCGAACAGCCCATAACATCCCACATAAAAGACACTTGACGACCAAAATGAAATCGATAAAATAGATTTTTCATAATGGGATTAGGTTTTTTTTTTTTTTTTTTTAATAAAAAAAAAATTATTAGTAATGCCTTCCTGTCTCATTTATGCATCAAACATAAGAGCTACTGAGCTAGGAGTGTTAATCGAATCCGTCAATCCAGTTAATTTCATTGGATTTGATTGTGTTGAGAGACTGATAGATTGGTTATGGATTAAGATTTTTTCAATTCGAAGGTTACGAATTAGGTGTAATCCATAAATCCGAACACTATATATATGTATATATTTATAATTACGTATAAATATTTTCTCTAAATAAATTATGCATGTATATGTTAAAGTGTGATTTTACTTACTTGAATATGTGTCTAAATTCTAGTTCAATAATTCTATTATCTGGCCCAAAATATTATAGTTTAGTAATTCTATTATTTGGCATAAAACTGCTTTTTTATTTTGAGTTGATGAGTATGAACATTTTAATTTGAGTTTAATCAATGTTTATTTGTTGTAATGTATTATTATGCTACAATTTTGTATTATCATGCTACAATTTAGCTTATGCTTCAAGACTAGAAGTTTATTGTGTTGCAACTTTATTAAACTAATTTATGTCCAAATATTTTATTTTAGTTCCTAGAGTAAACGAATTGAATCCGTAAATCCGATCCAAATAATCCAATGTTTACAGATTGCATTGGTTTAGGACTTTTACAAATTGGTGATGCATTCAAATTTTCCCAATTCGAATGTCACAGATTGAATTACGGATTGAGACCTAATCCGTATAATCCGATCCGTGAACACCTCTAATTAGAACGGAGTTGGTTGAAGCGAATATTTTAAGTAAGACCTTCTTACTATCATTCCACCACTGGTAGTGAGTTAATTTCAAATTTAACTTCCAAAGAATATAGTAACAAAATTTTCATCCAAGATTATTAAAAATTGCAACTTTAACATATATGTAGTAAAACTTCAAATTATAAATAATATTTGATAGCACGCACTTGTTGATCTATTCATACGTGATTAAAATAGTTTTAGAAAATTTTCATCTATCAATTAATGATTTAGATGTGCTTATTTCAATTAGAAAAAAAGTTTATAGTTGCAACAACTCAGAACCCAGGGCTAAGGAATAAAATGAGACAAATTCTGTTGTTTAAGGAATAAATTTGAAAATGACCTTTTTAAAAAAAAAAATTTCTCTGCATTTGGACTTTGGAGACGAAGAAATCAAGCTTTTTACTTTACGATATAGTTATATGTAAAATTATTACTATACTATACATGAATTCATCGTATCTTACATTTTTAAGTTTATAAAAAACATGCACAATGTAATTTATGCTCTGAACATTATACTTTAAATTAAATTTAAATCATAGTTTAAATGAAATGACTTAAAGAACTCATCCTTTAATAAATATTCAAAATTAGGAAAAATAGCTTTTTTTTTTATATAATTTTTACGTAATGGTCTATGGCTGAAAGATTTGGTACTGATGGACTTGACACTCAACTAAGTTATTTATCAATATGACATGATAATATATCAATTCATTAATCACATATCATTGATCTATTAATAATAGATTGTTCCATTAATTATAGACTATTGATATCAAATCATTGTTCAAAATTGCTATTTATAAAAAAGTACACCCATTTATTTAAAAAAGTGACAAAATTATTACTTTCATATTAATTTTTCATTTATAGAATTTAAATTTCACAGATAAAAAAACATATTAATTTTTCATTTTAATTTCGTATCAAATTCTTACTTTCTTTAATTATTAGGGATGTTTGATATTCAATCTCAAACTAAAATTTGTATATAAATTTTTATCTTTTTCTGAAAAAGTTTTTTATCTTTTCTAAAAAATCAACAAAATTTACTATTGAAACTTAAATTTTTTAACTCAAATCCATATATCAAACACCCTCTTAATATTTTTTTATGAATAAACTTTTTTAATTAGTTATCAATTTTAAAAGCCTCTAAAAATTCTACATACAGTTGAAACCATAATTTAAATGGTCAAAATCAATATTTAATTAGAAAATAAATGATAAATTTGACCCAAAGAAAAGTCAAAGATACAATTTTAAGAACCTCAGTCTTTTTTTTTTTTTTTTTTGGAGAAAAGAAGATAACAATTTTAAGAACCTCTTAAATAAATATTAAATAGTTTTTAAAAACCTTAAAACATAAGGTATAAAATTGAAAAATTGAAAATATCCCTAGAAATTAAAAACAAAAGATTCCTTTCTTCCTCCTTCACAGACGAACTTCTTTCAGTTCTATTTTCTTCTTCCCCTCAAAATTGTTTTGGAGATCGATGTCGACCAAAAGGAGGATAATTTCAGCAGTTATCTTGTGGGTTCTCTTCCTTTTCCTAACCTTGGTTTTTCTTCTGGTAATTCCAATCTCGCCACCATTTTTCTCTGCAAAATTTTTGCTTTTCTTATAGAATTGGGTTTGTCAGATTGAGAAAATAAAAATTATTATTATTTTTTTGGCATTTTTGGGTGATTGATCTGATTGCAGAGTAATTTAAGCGAGAATAAAGCGACTTCTGGGGAAACTCAAATCAAGAGTGAGACCCATGAGGTGAGAAGTTGATTTCTCAGCAACCAATCTAATTTTATGTCTGTATTGTTGGTTGGTATGTGGTAGTTTTGTTTTGTTTTGGTCTGGTCTGAGATTAATCCTCGTACCGACTAAAAAACTTATTGTTCTTGATCATTATCGGATATTCCGAAGTCATTTTGCTAATAAACATTCGTAGAAGATTGTTTAACAAATAAAAGAAAGTGATTGAGTTATTTTACTAATTCACATGTTATGGTTTTTAACACTTTAACAGGAGGAGACTGATTTGGAAGAAGTTACTCACAAAGTTTACTTCAATATCACCATTGGTCAGAGACACGCTGGTATGAAATTGCTGAAATTTTTTTTTAGACAAGACATAATTATTTCCTACATACAATATTGGAGAATTCTAATACTCTATTGAATAATATAATTTTATACCGCTCATCAATTCTGATCTGATATGACCTGACGGTTTAAGGCTGTGTGGTAACAGTGGAGTTTTTTCCTTTCTTTGGCATTGTATTTTGGCTTTGAACAAAATGATAGAACGAGGCAAAACTTAAAAGAGTGGAGTCCTAGGAACAAACATGTATGTTATCCAATTAACCGTCGTGTTAAACAGTGTGGAAATTTGTAATAATTAAAAGTAATATCTCTTCTTTTCATCCATATATGGAATTTTCTTAGAACAGATGACATGTGGAAGAAAACTCATCCATAGAAGAATACTTGCAGATGTTCTTCTTTTCATCCATATATGGCATTACTGCCGTAAAATCGACTCATCCATGGAAGAATACCCGTAGACGTTCTTGTTTTTCAATTTGGAAAACTTTAGTGGAAATGAGTTCAATGACATAGAAATTTGAGTTTCTTGGTTGGTGTTTACGGGGGAAAAAAAAAAAAGGAAACACTCTTCTGTCTTGCTTCTTACAATTGGAGTTTGGTTTGTTTTATTTGTCTTGGAAATGATTTTTTTTTTGGTATGAAAATAAGAATGAGAATGTCTTGTGAATGATGTTGAAATTGTTTTTGAATTGTGTTTGGTTATGTTTTTAGAGGTACTGAATTGTGTTCTTCTTTTCATCCATATATGGCATTACTACCGTAAAATCGACTCATCCATTGAAGAATACTCGAAGATGTTCTTGTTTTTCAATTCGGAAAACTCTAGTGGAAATGAGTTCAATGACATAGAAATTTGTGTTTCTTGGTTGGTGTTTACGAAAAAAAAAAAAAAACACACACACACACACTCTCTTCTATCTTGCTTCTCATAACTAGAGTTAGGTTTGTTTTATTTGTCTTGGAAATGATTTTGTTTTTGGTATGAAAATAAGAATGAGAATGCCTTGTGAATGATGTTGAAATTGTTTTTGAATTGTGTTTGGTTATGTTTTTAGAGGTACTGAATTGTGTTTGGATGTGTTTTTGAAAACAGGTGTAAAGTTATAATGCTGTAGAAATGAAAACGGAAATGAGAAAACAACTTTCAACTGTTTTTCATTTCCTTCCAAAAAACCATTCTCACCATTTTTTGTTTTGGTTTTCATTTTCAATGCATTTGCTAAACAAACGCTATGTAGAAAACTTTTTTGTTTTCATGCCTCAAAAAACTTGCGAAACAGTTTCAAAAACGATTGGAACCAAACCCAAACATGTATGCTTATTAGTTTTTTTGGCTTTCAGGTCGAATAGTCATGGGCCTTTTTGGGAAAACAGTTCCTAAGACCGCAGGTAGGTGCATCAGAATGCAATGAAATTGGTGTCTTACACGTACATCTGTTTGTTGAGACTTCTTACCATGCATATAACCAAGATCACATTCTTGATGCAGAAAACTTTCGAGCACTTTGCACTGGTAGCCAAGTAACTTGATGCTCCCTTTCTTCTTTGTATGATTGTTTATTCGGTTTCTCGTATTGTTATGTGATGCTGGGGAAGCTACAACTTCAAAGTTGTTAAATGTTCAAGTTTGTAAGCATCGTTTCAGGGGAGAAAGGAATCGGGACGAGCAAAAAGCGTCTTCACTACAAATATAGTACTTTCCACAGAGTTATTCGCAGTTTTATGATCCAGGGGGGTGATTTTACTCATGGTGATGGGCGAGGTGGAGAGTCTATTTATGGTGCTAAATTTGCAGATGAGAACTTCAAGCTAAAACACATTGGACCAGGCAAGTCAAGCCCTGTTCTCAAAAATTATATCTGAGAATGTAAATAGTAGTTTGATGATTCTGAAGTAAACCTGAAATATCAAAAACTTTTCCTCTACTTATGAGGATTTTCCCTTTTTGCTGACCGACAGGAATTTTGTCAATGGCAAATTCTGGGCCTGACTCCAATGGATCGCAGTTCTTCATTACTACCGTGAAGACTAGCTGGTAATCATCTCTTTCTAATAGTTGGAACATATCTGCTTTAACAAGATAACATGTAGGAGCTCTAGTTTTCTTGTTTCATTAGTAACTACTCGAAGTCAATTACATGTTTTGATGAACCGAGCTTTGAATTTGACATGACAACGGTTCTGCGCTCCTTGACTATTGAGATGTTTGATTTTGGCAAACCTGCATTAGCTAGGCTTTCTTACACTTGTGGTTTGATGGACTCTTAGAATTTCTCAACTCAAGAGCCTGAATTTTATCATGCTTCTCTTTGAAGGTTGGATGGGCACCATGTTGTATTTGGGAAGGTGATTTCTGGTATGGAAGCTGTCTTAAGGATCGAAAACGAAGACACAGAGAATGATGTGCCACTGAGAAAAGTCGTTATTTCAGACAGTGGCGAACTTCCTCTATGACGATATCATTTCTCCCTTACATTCCATTAAAATAGCCTTCGTCATAAATAGTATACTCTCTCTCTCGCTCCGTCTCTCTCTTTATACATAAATATTTACATATATCCATGGACATTGGATCGTAATAACAATAATAGTAACTAGTAACAAATGTGGAATTGTAGATTTTAACATTAAAGGAGTGTTGAAGCGGTTCTAGTCCCCTGTGTATTGTTTGTTGTTCATTGAAGGCACTTCTCATAGGTTTTGTTTACCTTATCATTATATTTTTATATTGTGAAATAGGCCCGTTTGAGAGACTGCAACATCTGGTACTCTTTTCTTACTCCATTTAAAGGGGGGAAAAATGATTATGTTGAATTCTTTGCTGGCCACATTATTAAACTTGAAAATTCTCTTCCAAAGTTGCTTCTGAGGCTGCCACATATTGTAAAATCCTTCTCATGAGGGTGCCTGCTTCACCCAAGCCCATTGCCTTTCGACAATGTTCACGTGGGTTACGGTGATGCTGGCTTGCTGCTTACAATGTCCATGAAAATTTCAACGCGGATGGTGCTATTGGGCAATGAGCATCGATAGTGATGGTGCTCGGCACAACTTACATGGGTGCTCTCGGGCATCGATAGTTATGGAACTCGGCACAACTCTCATGGGATGAGTCTTATATGAATCTCACGAGTCACTTGCATGTGGGATATGCTCTATGTGAATTATAAAATCATACATCACTAGTGTCCTTTTTCATTTCGTTGAAAATATTAGGATCTACATGATCAGCTTTTGATTTGTTCTAGGATTATTCTCATTATGGTATTCCAATTTTAAGATTATTTCCGCTTTGTCCTGTGAACTTTAAAAACTCTCATAGTGCCCCTTAAATATTGAATTAGTCGTACTTAACTTCCTTTGTTAGAATTTCTACTAAAAATAGACCCGAAAAAAAAAAGGATTAAGTGCAATTATTAATCTTTTTCCATGTGTTCTTCATATAAATTTTGACATGAGAGGTTAAGTGAAGAGTAATTTTTAGGGTTGGCAATTCGTGTTAGCAGACCGGGTTTGAACCAGTCTAATTACAACACAATATGATAAGGATGAACATGAACACGAACATGATTAATAAATAGGTTAATAATCTAAACACGAACACGAACACGAACACGAACCGTTTAATAAACAGATAACACGACACGACATACGAACACGATTATTAAATAGACCACAATGGGTTGGCAAGAAAACAAATCCGTTTTGACCCCTTTAACACGAAAAACACGTTTACGGCCCATTTAACACGAAAAATGGTTTTTGACTAACAAAAATTTTGGATAAAAAATCACTTAAAATTCTTAATTCACTTATACAAGAAACTTATCATATTCATATAAAATATAAAATTAACAACTAGAATTATCAAATATCCATAATGATTAAGACAAACATATCTTAGAATAAAACATAAACGGGTTATTAGGGTTAGGGTAGATTTTTATATGTTGTTATGAGAAATTTTATATATATAGACTCTAAACGGGTTGAGTCGTGTTGGTCCATTTACGATTCATTTAAATAAACGGGTTAAATAGATTAATCGTGTTAGTCCATTTTTGACTCGTTTATTTTCGTGTTAGACGTGTTGACCCAATTATTAAACGTGCGATCCAAATCTATTTATTTCGTATCGTGTCAACGTGTCGTATCCAAAATTACTAACCCAGTAATTCCCTTTTTTTTTTTTTTTTTAACCTGTTTTTAGTAGAAACACTAACAGACGGGGTTAGGTGGGAGTTATTTATGTTTAAGCGGTAGAGTGGGAAGCTCAGGGGGGTGGTTTTTGATGATGTAGGTAAGATTGATCCTTTGTTTTAGGATTCTCTTTATTAGTAATCCATAGACATAGTGGTAACAATAACATTGAAACAAGTTTCATGTTTCATTGACGAAGGACAACTTTGAATCTCCTCCCATCTTGTTGCTCTTTAGCCAAAGTACAGGTCAAAAAAAAAAAAAAAAGATGATGTAGGTGAGACGCTTCGCTACTGCTTATCACTAAACTACTCAAATTTAAGCATCCACTCCTCCAACTCTAAGCACATGGTTTCCCAGCAATAAAGTTCCAAAACGACGTGCCCACCCCTTCTTCAGACCTAATAAATTGGTCATCATACATAGAAACAGAACATTAGCCATGAATATCAACGGACAGAACCATAAGTACCTCATTCACCGGGTTGAACAGAAAAGTAAGCAGTCCCCATAGTAACCCCCCTTGTATGAAAAAAGAACAGAGAACCAAATATGAGGATCATTGGGTGGTCTTTGCTTAGACAGACAGTAATTGAACCACCCACAAAAAGAATGCGTTGGGATATATTCATGGGCATTTATGCGAGCATCAACTAACTTTACTCTGGGTACAAGGACGCACATAGCGCAACTAAGTGGTAAAGACCAAATCAAGTATATATGAATCCAAATATTTCATCAAAACTATCCGATATGGGTAACCAATTAAAAATAAATAAAAAATAGAAGAAGCAAAAATCCCATCCTGAGCATATCCGTCAGTAACTATATAAAAGCACTGATAGCGCCATCCACAAAAGCTGATATGGAGCTCTAAGCTCTCCAACCTTCTACATGTTTTTTTTGTCTTTGCAATCCCAAGTCACTTTCTCGCCACCATAAATATTTAGGAAAACAAATATATTAGCAAAGCAGAGGAATATATTCTGCTTTGGACAAGGACAACATTAGCAGGCATGATCACCTAGTCTAGTACATCATAAACAAGTCCTCTTGCTTACCAAAAAGCCAAAAAGCTACCAACAAAAATTATGTTCCCAGCATCAGAAAGCAACAGAATCCATTGCATATTTAAACTCCATCTCTCGTAAACTCAACTTATAGCACAAAAACTACTCAGAAACTACGAGAATATGCATCAAATAAACTAAACACTCACCTCTATCATACAAAACAAGCTAACCAACAATGAGATGGGTGCAGTGGTTAGGATGTCTTTTCTTCTTCTCTCACAACGAGTTCAAGTGGTAAAAATATCTAATACTTATTCTCTCGGGATTGGTCCAAGGTTCGATACTCCGTGACCCAAATTTGACGACCCAAACCGAGCCCATCATTCGAGTAAAGTTGAGTTACATCCTACGGACGGGATGACACGAATAGTCTCTTTTCCTTTTCGAGTAAAGAAACTCTAAGCACTCATTTCCATTATTTAAGCAAGCTAATTAATTCTTCAAAAATAAAAAAATAAAAAAAAATAAAGGCAAAGCTAATTCAAAACAAGAAAAATACATAAAACAAACACACCATTACAGAAGTTCAAATACCTTATCACGTCTACGGAGTTAGGAGGAAATCCAAGCAAGTCTTTCAGTTCATCCTCCTTATAAAACACGACAAAACGTACACCATTAGCAACGAAGAGACACACGACTAAAAGTCTTTACTATATTCGAAAGTCAACCCCGATTATTCTTCCAAACAAGAACAGGTCCAAGTTTTTTTAAATCAAAATTAAGAAAAACTCTAATCAAGATAACAGTTGACTCAATTGAGAGAGAGAGAGACAGACAGACAGACAGACAGACAGAGCTTAATTAATCAAATTAAGAAGAAGATAGAGAAGAAGATCAGCGCTGATCGGGCTTGCCATTGGGAGAGGGGCGGTGGCTGTGGAAGACAGTGGAGAAGTTGGAGTTGAGGTCGGAGTAGAGGGAGACGACCTTGGAGATGTTGCCGTTGAGCTCCTGGATAAGAGCGACGTTCTTGCCCATGTTGTCCGGGATCCGAGACTGGTGGTTCTCGTTCACCTGCTGTATCAGCGACCGGTTCCGATCCAGCATCGTCTGCACCTGCCGGAAGCTCTGGTCGAACCCCTTCCACATCTCCGTATCTCCTTCCTCCCCGCCCTTCTCTGCTCCGGCGGCGGAGCGTTTCGTCAGGTTCCGGCAGTCTTCCATGTGCTCGATTGTCGTTTGGCGGCGGCGGTAGCGGGGGCGACGGCAGTGGCGGAGGCGGAGGAGGAATAATCGAGTGGGTTCAGGTGCAGGGGAAGAGAGAAGGGATTGAAGACGAAGACGAAGACGAAGACATTTGGTGGTGGTGTTGGTTGGGGGGTTTTGGTCTTTCAGTTGCAGGTATTTATATATAAATTTTGAGACGGTGATCAGAGAGAAAGAGAGAGAGAAAAGGACTGTAAGACATCAAAAGGACGAGATAAATATCGATTGATTCGGTGAGCCACCAAAGGAAGCGAGAGGATGGTCTTTACGCGATTAGGAGTGCGCGTGAAAGATACTACAATTGAATTTTTTTTTTTTTGATAATTTAATCGTGTTTGCACTGTCCTTTTTTATCAAGATTGTGATATTTTGTGATTGAGTAATGTTAGAGAGATCAATTTCAATCCCAAATTTTTAAATATTAATTTATGTATTATATTTTTATTGATAAATATAATTAATTGATGTGATAATACTTTAAACACATACCAATAAAATATGACAATTTATATGTCACATAAGTTGGTACTCAAAAACTAAGATTAGAGTTGGTGTTTTTAATATTTTTCTATGCGATTACAGTGTATTTAAAAGAGGAAAAAAATACTCCAAAAAAAAAAAAGATAAAAAAATGAATTGCGTTTGAGTTAACTTGTACCAATCACTCATTATAGAAATAACTTTTCGTTGTTTTGATTATTAAAAAAAAAAAAATCAATTATTCATGAAAATTTGAGAAAATTTAGGACTACATTAAACATGACAATCTGTCAAAACTAAGCAAGAAAGTCAGTTAAGTACAAATTCACTCCAGAGGATAAACCATATGACGAATTAAATTTGGCTAAAAAATGGGCAACTCTATTAATACATCAATGACTAATGATATAAAACAATCATTCAGTTCAGAGAATAAACAATAAATACTAATAAATAAGAAGATCCTCTATACAAAAAAAGTATATGTTGTTATTCATTAATAGCAATGATGATGTTGAGAGTGTCATACACCATCATATCTATATTCCTTTTGTAGAAAGGGCAAAAGGCAAGCCTCTTTTTATAGCATGAAACTCCATCACATAAGGAGGAACATAGCCTTCTATTCGTTTGTAGAGGCCGCCAAAATAAAGCCAGTCTCATTCCTAATCAAACCACCAACTGAAAGAAAAAGCTCTAAGGAATCAACCAAGACTGCATCCACATCAAGCTTTTAAGTCGACAAATGAACAACCCATATAGGAGAGATCATCGGTGATAGAAGGGGAATTGGTCATTTATGATCGAAAAAGTTTTGAATTCAGTGAGATAATTTCATTTAATTAGATGCAACTTATTTCATTTAAAAATTTAACAAAATGGATTAGTTCTAATTAATTCTACATTAAACATGTCAATTGCCTGTCATTTAAGCTAGATTTAAAGTTTATTTATATATATATATATATATTTAAAGTTGTTTATAACTGGGGAGGCGGTGACATGAACGCGCTTGGGAAAAGGGTGGGCGAGGTAAATGGCGGGAGATAAATATCTCGTCAGGGATTTGTTGTGGTATATCAAGTTCCCATCGGAAACAAATAAAAAAATGAAAAAGTAATGAATTCTTCCACGGTGGCAACAACTGGTCTCCGCTTTTTGCTCTCTTTTTTCTCTTTGCCCAAAAATATCCCAAAAAATATCTTGTGACGAAAATAATTAAAAAAATGGAAATGTTCCTCAGGGATACGAATCTTCCACCGATTAACACCAATTGGACTTCCTTTTGTCCCCTCCCCCCAAAAAAAAAAAAAAAAAAAACCAAAAAACGCACTAAAGAGGATTCACCATCTTCTAGATTTAATATTTGTATTTCTCAGAAAATAAATAGAGTTATTCTTATTTATATATCTTGAATTTTGAAGTCTTTCTCATTTAATCTCTTAAATTTGGAAATTTAGTTTATCTTTTTAATTTTGAATTTAACTTCATTTAATCATTTTTATTAGAATTTGAGTTAAAAACATATGGAAAAAAATGAGTTAAATACAATCATGTATTTTTTTTTTCGTTTGTTTTTAATAGAAACGAATTTAATAAGACTAATTTCTCTATTTTTTTCATATACTATTAATTGAAATTTTTATAGAATGAGTAAGTGTCAAAATTCAGAAAGTAAAATAAGAGTTTTTAAAGTTTAAAATAATAAAGTAAGAATGATCTTAAAATTTAATAGCATATATAAGAATAACCCAAATAAATAATAAAATAAAATAATTCACTAGGAGGGAAAACAAGCCGATTCATTAGAAAAAGAAAAACCAATCACATAGGTATTGGGATTTTTAGCATTTATTTTTAATTATTTGCAATATATAGATCAAGTCAATAGCCATGGTTTGTTTATGATTATTTTTTTTTTAATCTTCTTTTTCTCATCTTGAATTTTAAAGTGAAATATTCAAACTTTAAACCTTATAATGAAATCATGCACATAATCAATAACAAAGATTCTCCATAATTTACAAGTAGTCAAATAAAAAAAATGAATAAAAAAATCGATTATATTCTAGCTTTATGAGGAATCGATCAATCAGGAAAGATTCTAAGATTTACCATTTGATATATAGCACAGTCCTTTTGAAGGAAATTTGACCAATTATTTCACCTCAGTACCCCACATTCCGATTATGGATCAGCACTTTAAGAATCTCGACCAATAACAGACCTTAGCCGAATATCATTGAAGAAATTGGCGAAATAGACAGAATTCAATACTAAAGTCCAATTGGATGCGAGCTTTTCAAGCCTAGAACCTTCATTGGCCCAAACTTTTCAAGAAAAAGTTTTTCAAGTGTTTTGTAAGATCGTGCTTCAAAAAGAACATAACTAAATTATTGCCCCAGCTATATATATATATATATATATATATATATATTTTTTTTTTTTTGTTTTTGTTTTGCTGCTTCAATTAAACAAGTATAGAGAGTCAGATTAAAATAAGAGGACAAAAAATATAAACATGTCTATTTGAAAGATAATTTTCAGTCTTCTCCAATAGTCTGAAAATAAAAGAATTGAAGTAGTTCATATGACCAAGCAAAAATTACAAAAATGATTGATTAATGGAACTAGATATACAAGAGTGTGACTGTATCAATAGTCAAATAAAAACTATGTGTTATGCGAGTGAATTGAAGATCCGATCTCTCAAACTTACAGGAAAGAATCGATCTCGATATAATGATGCAAAAGAGATGCATCGTGTAAGTTGAAGATAGCAACTAGGCTGTTGGTTTCCTCTTCCTCCCAAGAACAGCTGCTCTCTGGAATCTAGGACCACCAATCCGCCATTTCTTAAACGCTGCCATCGATGATTGAGCCGCCTCATACACTAAGATAGACGAAATCATTAGGTAAATTCCGATCCTCAAGCTTTAGAAATGACAACAAACAAGATGAGTAAATATGTTGCATGAATCTCACAGTTGGTTTCTTCTTTTGTTAAGAGGTTCAAGAATTTGGAAGCCGCTGCAAACGCAGCAGTGTGTGCCTTTGCCAGAACTTCCTGATATCTGTTCTTAAATGCAGACAAGAGAAAGGATCCCATATCCCTATCACCAACTCTGTCCATAAGAAAGTAACAATACAGAGGAGGCTAGTTACCATCAGTTTGGCCAAATGAAATTTAGCTGCCATAAACCGAGAATATTAACAAAAATCCCTGTGCGTGTCTATATATTTACACATGTGTGTATAACTGCAATTCATACCACCAAGTAAGCTTATTCATTCTTCCCAATTACACTAGAAAAATAAGTGACAAACATGTATAGTTTCTAATACATGATGTATCTAAGGTGAAAAATTATCTGTGGTGCCAAATCATATCTCATTTGATAGACCTGGTAAGACGAGATAGCAATGTTAAAAAGTTGACAATAGGCCAAAAATCAAATCATACACAGATGATTTTAATGTCCAAAAGAAGGTTTCGTTCACATCACGTATTAGATCCTTTCTTGCAGTTTTGAAGGTCTCTGCGTAATTATTCTAAGAACATTTAAGTAAGTCACATTCTGCTTCCATTTAACGAAATGGAAGATGATAAATTGGTGATGTCATGAAAGAATTTGGGGCAGCATCACAAATGGTGTTAATGTGCATAACCAATCATTCAACAAACACTAATTCCACATTTTTGTGCAATGCCCACAATCACACATTGCACATCCAAAAAGCAATGAATGACGTGCAAAGCTTTATCTTTAATGGGATTATTGACACATATTTTCCTAACCTAAATCCCAAAACCCCTCATTGAAAGGAGACTGATATGTACCCATAAGAACAGAGTTCTCTAAATAGCACTCAAACAAGCACACGCTAAAATTGTTCAAATTTAAGTTACATATGCGATAAGAAAATGGGATAGGAAGAAACTGACAGTGGTGCTATTTTGCATCCAAACTCGTAGAAGTATGGACATCGAGATCTCAGATCCACACATGCGGCATCAGCTCCAAGTTCCAGCCTGGTTCTGGTATTAGAAGAGATTAAAACGTCAACAGGAGGCAAATAGAATTAATAGCACCAACAACTTCTTTTCAACTTTAAACTTGCTAGACATAAGTCAATCTATGAATAAATCAACTTGGGGTTGGAAAGTACTGAATTCTTTAGTGTCCTCGATTCATCTAGCCATATACAATGATATGACCATCACAAAATAATACAAAAGAAACTACCATGACCAGTGATCAGCATAGTTAAATTGGGTTTATTCTTTTATTCTTTATCATCATAAACATATAATAGCAAAAAATTTCAAGTAACGAAATCCAATCCCATTGAACTTGCTAAAACTTATGAAACTTAAGGATAGAGTATAATCTTCTGCAACTCTCAACCATCAAAATTCCTATAATGTTACTTTGTTCAACAGAGATTGGAATTGCAAATTTCGACAATTACTTTTGATTGAAACTCGGCGGGAGCTTCACCGTCGCAATTTGTCTTAAATGCAACTCATGGGCAAGCCAGAAAGGCAGTTCTACCTTCGAACCCGGTTCAACCTGAAACACAAACCCAAGAAAATATCACAAAAAATTTTCCAAAGAAAGAGAGAAAAAAAAAAGGGGCATTCTTTGACAGTCCAAAGGAAAATTAGCTCTAGAACTTACAGAATCCGTTTCGGAACTGGGATCAATTCCAACCCCATTGACTGCCTTTTGGAACACGACCGAAACAAGCTGTGAGCAAAGAAAATAACCACATTTCACAACAAATATACCAAAATTAACGATTTTTTCGAGACGGAGTTCAGATTATTTCAGATTTCACCTCTTCCTCCGCAAGAATATCGTCAATGTCGAAGTAATTCGCCATTGCCGTGCGGAAAAGCTTCTTCTTGCTCCGAGTCTAGCCCTAGGTTTGCGCAGAGAGCTGTGATCCACAAATTCGGAGTTGAAAAATGGAAAAACAGGACGAAAAAAACGACTAATCTCAAAGTCAGACACAGATCTGGAACGAAAAACTAGAATTATAGCTCAGATTTGAAGATACTATTCGAAAAATACAGAGAAAATAACATGAAAAAGATTTAAAAAATAAATAAATAAAAAGGAGGGAAACTCAAAAACATACATATGGCGCGGAAATTGGGGCTTTTTTGTTTTCATGTTTAATTCCTTTTGTTTTCGTTTTTTTTTTTTTTTTTTTATATATATATAAATTAATGTTCACATTTTATTTGTTGTCTAGCTCTTGAAGTCTTTTCAGTTACGTTGTCGTTTACGCGAATAAACGTTGTTCATCTTTTGTTACCGTTTTCCTGAAAAATGACAAGTGGTTTTAGCACGTGTATTGTCGTTTAATCCACTAACGATTTGTCGATTGTCATTGGATTGATATATTATTGTATCAATTTTCTTGTGTCTAATAAATTCTATTTTCATTGGGATAAAAACGACAGGTTGTTACCATCTCTCCTTTCTTGTCGTTTAAATCCATGAATAACCTATTGATTGTTGGTTGCTTATTACAACTATTATTATTTTATTTTATTATTATTATTATTTAATTAGGGTGAGGGATTCCAATTTTACACTTTTAGGTAGAGATTTTTTGTTTAACGCTTCTATTTTTTTTCCGACTTTGAAAATCTTTCAAATTATATTGTCGTTTGTCCAAGAAAAGGACTCGATGTTACTAATCTAGTTCCATTTCACTCAATCTACTAGTATTGTCATTTGAAAATTTGTTGTCGTTTATGTTGGAAAGTTTACGTTTCATTGTCGTCTAAACTCTAAGATATAAGATATAGTGTTGCGATGCATATTAAATGTATAAATGGATTATATATTGTTGTTTTTGTTACAAAGAGATCATGTATACTATATTGTCGTTTTATCGTGCCATTCGCCTATTGAAAAATCACAAGAATATGATCCATTGCAAATCAAATATATATGTATATATAAACACACGCACGCGCACACACTACTGCTTCAACAGATTGTTTACATAATGAAAAGGGAATAGAAGATATATATGTAAGTGTATATATATATATATATATATGTATTTTTTTTTTGGAAAAAATAACATTGTCGCTAAAAGTACATATATGTTCGAACATGTAACTAGGAGTGCATACTATAAAATGTCTTTTGCACTATACAAACCAACACTCGCACCTAAAGTTTTAACTATTCCTCTTTATCTTTTCACTCTCGCCTTGCTCTAAATGTCCAGCTCTTGATTGAATTCGGGAAGAAGGAGAGAGAAAGATATCTCGCAAACTAGTCCCACTGAATCTCTCTGTGAAAAGTCCACTCCGAGGGATTTAACGTCCTCTCCCCATCGGCAGCAACAAGATCATAGGATGAGTCCTCTGCAAATTCTGTTGGCATGGACTTCCAGTGTAAACATGGCTTCCACTGGGCGTTCTTCAATACCTTCAATATCTCCTCCACGACTATGTTGCTCCCTTCTGCGGATAAATGAATCCCGTCCCTGCAGAGAATACAGAGGAAAGTGAATTTCCTATGTAAAAGAGAATGCAAAGCTAAATTAATCACGGTGGACCTGATTTCATGTCTGTTATCCTTTCTTGCTCTCTGTCTAAGCTAATTTTGAAACCGCAAATTTATCAGTTCCACACAGGAGCAGATGGTGGAGCTCATCACTCTACTAACACATGCCCATCAAGCATTCAAGATACTAGCAGAGCAAAAAATGGACAATGTATTTGGACATTGAAAGTTTTGATGCTTAAGAAAGCAATGATGGTTCAAGCCTATACAAGACACTTTCAAAATAAGCATTTTCGTGAAAAACGAAGATAAGAAAGCGTTTCCAAGCAAACTTACGTAAAGCAAGCATTCACCCAATCATCTCTTCTCTGGAAGGCGTTAAAAAGATCAATAACCTTGACACCTGTTTCCTCGCCCACCTTTATGCAAGCTTCCGAATACTGCCCGCACAACTCATTAGTTCTTACTAGCTCACTGAATATCTCACTGTTTCGAACACGAGACACTTGATTTAGAATTATCATTGCGCAATGGTTAAAAAGATAAAATGATGTTCTAAAGATTGAGATACATACCTTGTTTTTCCACGAACTTTCTCCTCATCTACGGGAGGACAAGTAAGAAAAATAATGCGTATACAATCTGAAAGGCTCTGGCTTCCAAAACATGTGTTAGAATTTAGAAGGTATATGAAAATGTTTAAAGCTAGGAAACACAAAGATAAATTTCGCGATGTTAAACTTCTCTTGGTATTGACTGCCAAAAGAAAGTACTTTCAGCAATTCAAACCATGATATCACATTCTAATACTTGTTTAAAGCCTTGAATACTTTCACCTACATTCTGTACAACAAATAATAAACAAAACAAATCTTCTTCTTCTTCTTCATTTCTTAAACTGTTCCAATAAGTCAAATAAAACATGAAGGAATTACCTGGAGATGTCTTGCTATCTTTCTCATGTTCTCTATGTATTCAGAAAGTGGTACATGAGGGCCTAGGCCAGACGAGTGGGATCCCATCGAATCATTACCGCCAAAATACACAATCACCAAAGAAGGCTGTACGGCAGCATCCTAAAGAGAAAATATATATATATATATATATTTGTTTAGAGTAAGAAAATAACTATCAGAAGAAACTAAATCGGGGCTCATCTGAGAAACTAATACGTAAGTTCCTGCGACAGACAAAATTTGTGTTTCGTGCAAATTTCATGATCAGAAAGAAATTCAAAAGCGTTTAACATTAGCGTATGTATAACTATGACGGTGTGCATAAACAACTATCAGAAGAAACTAAATCGAGGCTCATCTGAGAAACTAATATGTAAGTTCCTGCAACAGACAAAATTTGTGTTTCTTGCGGATTTCACGATCAGAAACAAATTCAAAAGCATCTTAAAAGGAGTCAAACATAAATAACCCAAAAGCGATTGCTTTGGGAGCTAGTGAAGTGTGAAGAATCTACCTTAGGAAAAACTTGATCAAGGACCTGCAGGGCACGCCTGGAGTTCCACCCGTAGTACCCTCTCAGCAAAACGTCTGCCTACAATTAACCACAAACAAAATATGATGTCCAGAAGCAATTCTATAAACTGTATTACCAAGAATTCACTAAATTGCCAACAACATATCCGTCCTAGCAACCAGAACAAGATCTTCACAGTACAGTATTTCGCATTTGCAATTGAACCAGTGGCTCCAAAAAAAAAAAAAAAAAAAAAAAAAAAGACCTCTAAAACTTATGCAAGCATATTTTTCTCGGAAAATGCTTCTGGAAAAAAGTTGTCCTAAATTATAGGCCAGAATTGAAAACACTGCATGAAAAAACCATGGCTAAATTGAAGCTTAGTTTCTGAATATCGTTCCGAAGAACAGATTGCCTGTAGAAAAAACTCATTTGCTTAAATCTGCTTTCGCGTCAAATTTCGCAAATTACGATTCCCGAACGATTTCTCCGAAATAAACAGACGTAAATGAAGACAACTTAACAAATAAAGTCTGAATCGAAAGAAAAAAAAAAAAAAAAAACCTCCATTAAAGCCAGAGATAAGAATAAAAGTAGAACATACTTTGCGAGCGTAAATGTCAGAGAGAATAGCTCCCCAACCGCCATTGCTGAAGCTCAGCTGCACAATCGACGATCCGAACAGAACGAATTGCGGTCTCGCCGGCCCCACCATCTCTCTCTCTCTTTTCTCTCTCTTCGAACGGAGGATTAGGATCAACTGCGGGACTTGGTCTGTACAACAAGGACGGAACGCAGATGGAGGGAGAAGGTAAAATCGAAAATTGGCTTCTCCTTCTCTTTCTCCTTCTTCCGTAGCCATTTAATGCATTTTATTGCATTGAAATGTGTACGACAGAGTTTTCGCTTTTGTGATACGACCGTTTATTTAGAGGCCGTTTTTGGTTGATCATTTGATTGAGCCACTTGAGTTTTATTTATTTTTTTTTTTTAAGGAATTTGTCGTTCAAGTTAAGGGTTTGTTTGGTGTTCTGGTTAAGTTTCAGATGAAATGAAATTTTTAGATTGAAATTGATTGATTTTTCAAAAACTAGTTTATAATTTTTGTTGACTTTTTCAGAAAAAGATAAAAAAATTAGCTGTAAAATACAGTTGAATTCAAACTCAACTTTCATTCCAAACGTAGGTTAAAATTGGATACAAATATCAATACCAAAAATGAAACAACCTTGTGATACAAGAGACATATCCCTCAACTAAGATTGATTCTATTAGTAAAATCTGATGAAGCTCAATGAAGAGGACATAAGCTGAGACTCGATGACGGAAAAATTTCTCAAATTCTTGGTAATCCTCTAATCGAGCATATACAAAACTCTTTTTAAAAAAACATCTACAATCGATGGAATGTTTTAATCAATTAAGAGACGGTCACTCGCAGCACAGAGACTGTAACAAACTCCACATAATCATAATACTAACAGAAACCATAGACATATATCGCTAGAAAACAACTCAAGTATAACACACACAAAAACAAACCAGAGTTTGGGGAACTTCTTCCTTTATTACAAATTTAAAACTTAAACACAAAAACAGAGCATAAATATAAAACAACGCTTAAGTTGGAATTTTTGAGTTACTTTAATTGGAGTTGAATTGAGTTTTGAAATCATACATTTTCATTAAAAATGAACTTTTTAGAGTTAGAAGTGTACAAATTTAAAATGTGGTCTGTAAAATATATATATATATATATGTATATTCATATAAATTATATGTGGTTTTTTTTTTTTTATTAAAAAAATCATCTCATTCAACTTGTACTAATAAAATTATGAGCTTTTAAAGATTGAATTTTTAAGTTAGAATTGCAGTTGTGAATATTAAAACTTAGTTTATTTTTAAAGAAAATAGTAAAAAATAATTAAAATTATTTGGTTGAAACGAACCGACCACACTAGTGCTTAGGTTTTCCTCTTGCATGGGTACCCTTGCATTTTCCATCACTTGATAAATTTGTCCTTGAATTAAACTTCACAATTGATCTTTTAAACTTCAAAATCTGTTGTCTTAGTGGTCTTTAACACATGATGCTAGTGATGTTTAACAGCCCCTTCATCAATATGTGCCATGAACACATAAAGAACGTCAATTGGATTTTAAAAGGACCCCTAATACAACGGATTTTGATATTTAAGAGGTCAATTATCAAGATTATTAATATAATAATTGATTTATCAATTACAAAAAATAATAATGGTGCAAAAAAAAGAGCAGCAATTTATTTACCTTCGTAAAGGTAAAGTATTCATGTGAAAAATAATAAATTTACATGGCTCTAGTGGCTCGTATAAAACAAGTACGGGTTTTGTTTATCATAAAAGTGACTTCAATTATAACTGGGATCCATTTTTCACTAGGGATGTAACTTTTAATGCTAACCAAAAAAAAAATACATAAATAAATAAAAACTTTTATAGTAAATTTATTGTCATAAAGAATTTTTCCACACATGTTTTCTCGTGTATCACGTGAAACACGAAACTAACCTACTTCTTTTCCTTCAAAAATAAATTCATCATGTTTTTTAGATAATTTTTTTTTAATCACACTAAAAGAAATTATTTATTGGTCTTTGATTGTTTTCTTTTATAGTATTAATTATCATAAATTATAACATAATGATTATTTATGACGAAATAGTAGTTTGCAGTAGTCAAGGAAGTAGCTAGATAATTTAACCTTATAAATTAGTGCTATTTAAAAATATACTTTTAAAATGATGATCGAAAAAATAAAATAAAAATGCAGTGCAATAAAGTGCTAGTATGAATGTCTACCAAAAAAAAAAAAAAAAAAAAGTGCTAGTATGAATGAAGTGTGAGTGTACAAGTGGGAAATATTTTAGTAGGAATTGTCAACGAAATTTAAAGAAACTCACCAAACAAATGCCAATCGGCCAACTAACGCCCAATCACATTAATGAGCTTATGAATTAAAAGTCTGACCCAAAATTTTAAGCCATTTAAAGCTTTTTCTAAACTCCCATGTCCCACCCAACCATCAAGTAATCACATGTCACTTTTCCTCTGATTTTAATCTAAACCTCAGGATTCAAGTTTGCTCGACAATAATATTCACATTAATCTTATACCCCCAACGTTTGATACTAGAAATTTTCGCCTTAGGGGGGGAAAAAACATAAAACTATATTACTCTCAAGTCTAACTTCACTTATTTATTTATTTTTGGCTTACCATGGTCGGTCCATAACATCTAACATGAGCATGTTAATAATCCACTTCGAGGTTAGGATGTCTTTACTTGTAATGTGTTTGGATTGCAGGTATGAACTTAAGATTTTCATTTTCATTTTTATCTTTTTTAAAAAATCAATAAAAATTATAATTAATTTTTTTTAAGTTAATCAATTTCAACATAAAAATTTCTTCTCAAACTCATATTTCAAACAGATGCTGAATAAGCCTCACTCTGAAGTTTTTTGACTTTTTGTATGGTCAATAAGTTGTTTTTGTTCTATAGGTCCTAACATTCTGCATTATCGAACCAAAAAAAAAAGTATGAGAGGATCTCCGTTGAAAAACAAAGAAAGTAAGTCAATTTCCACGTAGTTCAATCCGTTAGTGTACAAATAAGCTTACATTGGCATGGTTGTATTTCTTACCCCTTTTTTCTGATAAATTATGTTACTTTCAGACTTTTTAGTAAATTTTGTGTCCGTTTAATTTGACGGTTAGAGTTGAAATTTTTAAATTAGTGTTGGTTGACTTTTCAAGAACTAGTTTATAATTTTTATTGACTTTTAAGAAAAAAAAAAAACTGATATGAAAAATTTGAGTTGGAATTAAGATACCAAATAAAGGGGCTTAAAAATAAAAAACCTCACTTAATACAAATGGATGGTATTGTCTTGTTTCGTGCTCAAAAAAAAAAAAAACAAAAAAAAAAACCTTCTACCAACCAAGCTAACTGTTATTTTTATTATTCATTTCCTTCAGAGACCAAGCAACTGGTAATTTTGGTTAAGCATCACTATAACACAAAAGGAGAAACAAAAATAGATGGTGGTAAGTTATTAAATCCAACTACACTCACAGGGTGGATGGGTTGGCAAGGGTGAGTGTTTTTGTTAGCTTCTCCCATTCGTCCACTCAGGTTCAATTCATGTGGCCGACTTCGTCTCACTCCAGCTTCTACTGTTGAAACATGTTGGTGATGGCTGAATAGAGCTCAGATGGCCAACTGAGAGAAACTAGTATAAAGAACCTGTCTTCCTACCATACCTACGGATATGGGTTCCTGTCTGTGGGGCTGAAAACCTGAAAATGATGAAGTCACTCTCAAATTCTTTTATATTCACAAAAAAAAAAAAAAAAGAGTTACTAAATTCAACTACTACCAACGAATATGGTTGGCATACATAAGTTATTAAAGCTTACAATAAGAATGGTTCATTTATGTGTGTTTTAAAAACGGTGACAATTTTAGAAGGACAACTCACTTATTCCATGACAGAGCATTTATATAGAATGACATTAAAAACTGAACAAGTATGACCCTTCACGACGGACATGGGTCATGGATGCTTAATGGAAATTTATAATGCTAGGTATAAATTCCAAGAAACAGCAATGTAACATGTGTAGTAAACAGTGATTTTTTTCCTCTAAAGTAGGAGCTTTTTACAAGACATTATAAATAGTTTAAAATTTGATCAAAATAAAAAGTACAAACATAACTAGCGGATTATTACCAAATATATATATGTATATATATATATTTTTTATATAACAAATACAACTTGATACAAATGTACGAGTTCAAAACAACATGCCACCAATATATTATTTTTTCCGTACCCTAAGGTAGAATCTTTTAAATGAGAATGAGTTCAAGCGAAGAAAGATCCAATCCTCACATAACGTTACAAAAGCCCAGTAATTTATTATTGTGAGACAAATTCATAATTTAACACATTCATTCATGTCTAACATGTCGGCCACGTGAGAGACCCAGAGTCCAAACTCATCATCGGCTGTAATACCTCACTCTAATATCATGTTAAATGGAACTAGGTAGAACTCATATCCAAAAACTAACTTAAGGACAGATGGAGCCAAATCCACATATAAACAAACGCCACAATGTTTTAATACCTTATATCGACCTTATCGATATACGATGTAAGACAAATTCAAAATCAAACATAATTATCACCTAAAATATAGGGGAATTTCTTTTTCAGTGACGTCATTATCCAACTTTTTAATGTTGTCTACCGCGCCATGTCTTGTGGCCTACGACCTTAAGCCCCTGAAAACCAATCAGTCCTATGCTTGCTAGAACACAACCCGACGAGGTGTTTTTTGTTTTGAATGGCAAACAAAAACATATCTAACTTTTTATTTCAATGTGTAATGTTATTTTAATATTGTATACACTTTTTACCAATCTTTTTATGCTTTTTGGAACTCATAAAAACAAACATTTAGTATTTAAATAATTTTAAAAATAAAATTATTATAACAATTACATGAAAAAGTAAACGACGAGAGTTAAATATCAATTTGATAAATTTTACGACAAAGTCTTACCATGTAGCAAATTTGACATCATAAATACCACTTTATTGGTGTGTTTTTTTCAATCCAAATGCCAATAATCTACTATTACCGTAGTTTTTTAGCATTACATTAGTCGTTAGGGATGCTCTAATATAACATAACATAACATGTAAAAAGAAAATAAGAATACCAATAAACTCAATAGCAACCCAAGTTTTTATTTCCAAAATCAAAATTCCCAATGGAAATAAATCTGTTAAACAATCACTTCAATGTACCAGTACGTGATACAATAACTTGACAGATTTCTCTCTTTCTATAAAATTAATATTCAGAATAAATGATTTCTTTGGGTCTCTCTTACCTTTTGCCCGTTGGAAAGGGTTTTACAAGGTATAAGATCCCGGAAAGTTTGTAAGCATATTCTATGCATATTGAGACCTGAAACAAGAAGCTTATAAATCATTATTTACTCTTCCACCTTAAAAAATATACCTATTTTGTCGAATCCATGATCACGATCCCGCATGTTGTGCGGAGATTGTGACCGATGGAGACAAAGAATGTGTGACCCTATTTAGGGGAAAAAAATAATTATATGACTGAAGGGACGGATATTTCTTTAGTTTCACAGACATAAAGCTTTTTTGAGCCGCAGAAGCCATAGGGCCACCTGCATTCCGAGAAGGCGAGCTTCCAACAAGATTCCATCCAGCCAGACGTTCAAACAAACCAAGAAGGATTTCTTTTGTGACAATTTAGCCTCAATAACAGCCTCAGAAGAGATCTTTCCAATGATCAAGAATGTCTCAAGAGAAGATCCCTGCAACTGTTTCATAAACATTTAAAAGGATAGAGTGGGTCAACAATTTTTGCATACAAAAAAAGAAAAAGGGAAAAAAAAAAAAAAAAAGGACATAAAAACAAACTTGAGGTGGTCCAACTAAGGCCCACCGTTTATGAAGCCTTAATGTAGTGAACAAGTGACAACCGATGTTTTAGTTAAGTGTACGATATCAACGATGGAACCAAACACTTAACTCCATGGCAGCATGGAGACATCTATGAACGAAATATCAATGTTACAACACGTGCTTTAATTAAAGCCCATATTAGTAGAGGAAGAGAACATATCTATATCTTAAAGAAAAAGGTGATAAATGTTCTTAAAGAAAATGGAGTCAAGTATTTAACAAACGAACACCTGGAGAAAAATAAATTCATGACTTCAGTTTTGTCTTACGTAATCAGGCTTTCGCTTAAAACAGAATAAAGGGAATAAAGAGGAAGGTGATGTAATACCAGACAATTGTTAACCGCTCGTAAACAATCATTTGTCTTCAGCATTAAAAGGATTACACGCGGGAGCCTCCTCAAGAGCTCTGAAATTTGAGGGAAATACTGAGAAGCATACATCTGTTTGACGGAACAGGAAACCATTACTGTCAAGCAATCAATAATGACCTTTTTTTCTTTTTGTGGGAAAAACCATCCACCTCCTCAACCATGTAGTGTTAAAGACTTTTCTCTGTACGGTAGCTTACCTGTAGTTCAGAACGGTCACTATCACCCCCTTGAATGACCAAGTGATCGACAGCTGGATCAATTACCCTAGACCATGGCCGCATAGTAAGTATTCCGGCGAACAATGCATACAGATCCTCTCCAGCACCGAGTTTCACACTGTTTTCCTTTATGGCCTTGGCATCGGCAAATATCAGTGCCTGTTATATGAAAACATAAAGAAGACGTCTAATAAGTTGCCACATTTAAAAGACTGGAGCAATAAAGGAAGCGGATTTTTTAAAGGAAAACAAAGATGTACCTTCCAGAGTGCTGCATAGTTAGTTCTCATTTGAAAGTCAAGTTCTTTATAAAGGCCGTGGTCTAGAAGTATCAACTGGGGTTTTCTCTTGCCTGTTGGCATGAAAGGGGAAAAGATGGTTTGAGAAGTGATACACATGAAATGCTTGTGGCAATAACGTCTACTACAAGAAAACCAATGACTTTAATAGCAGACTAAACAGTTCATATAATCACACGAATTCACCGTACATAACAAATAATATATTCTCCTTTTTTCCCTGTCTATAACCTACATATTTATGGATATATTCAGTTCAACCACAATCAAATTGAGCACCAATAGGCAAAGGTAATAAACACTAACTACCAGCTCAAATTTCCAGAATCATTATACTTGCTCTTGCTCACCTGTTATGTAAACTTAGCACAATTACAGACACGCATATAACCAGTAGTCTCGTGAAAAATGCTATGACAACTAGACCACTCTTTAGTACAACTTGGAAGGAGCTGGACAGGTACCAATTTTGATCACTTATGTTATAAAACTAAAATGAAAATATTTGTAAGTAACGGTTGACCAGAGCTTCACCTAGAATGCTCTTTCTGCTAGAAGGCAAAGGGCGAACCAGCAAGTTTGCTGCATGCGGGTCACAATGCACAAACCCGTGTTTGAACATCATTTCAGCAAAAATTTCACTAACCTGCATGAGGTACAATTACCAGTCAAGTCCTTGACTCACTAATCAATGACATAGAAAGTATCGAAGACAAAAGACTAGCAAAATATACGAAAAGTTGGACCCAAGTTAATGGTTTCAAAATGGATTAGTAATTCTTTTTTGGTGGTCAAATTCAAGTCTACAGCAAAATGTTAGGCTCCCCCCCCCCCCCAAATAGTTTTTGACCAAAGGGATCCATATAGCATGATCGAAAGGATGTCATCTGAGCGTCGAACTAGTTGTCTCTCCCTTTAGGTACGTTCCTATCTATACAAAGCATTAAGTTAATGAGCTTACTAATTTTGCAACTTCATGCGGTGGAAGTCCAAGTCTTTTAATGGTTGTCACATCATTTATTTGTGCTCCATCCATAAACTCCATGGTTAATAACTTTGTGGTACTGAGACTCCAATGCACCTTTGGTGCATATACGTAAGGTGCTACATGAGGAGATAGCTTCCGAAAATTTTCCAAACATTTCTCGCTATTTTTTGCTTCAACCAAGAAATCAAGTTCCTGATGATTATAATAACGTTCATCAAGTAACAATATAGCAAGGAAAAAAAAAGATGCATGCTTATGATATCTTATCTTATCAACTAGTAATACAGGTTCAGATTTCAACGGATCAACTCTGCATTTTTGCAAAATCAGAAGAAAGTTTTGTACCAAATGACGAGGGCCAAGATATAAAATTCAATTAACTTACTTAGAAGGCTAACAATCACATAAGCATGTCATATCAAACAAGAATACTGTTCTGATAAATTATAAAAGTAGTACCTTCGCACCTAGGAGCATTAACCACCTTTTTGACCAAAACATGTCTTAATTTCTTTCATGTCATAGAGGAATTTACTGATCATATGACATCAATAGCGTAGAATAAACCCAAATGACAAAATGGATGGCATATTGGTGGACAAAGACAAATTATGAAGTTGAAAACAATGTCATGCAGTGTTCTTTAATGAAAGAAATTTGAATTTTAGTACTTCCAGTTCCATGGTGATGCATATCCTGCCTAAGTCTTAAACATTAAAAAAAAAAAAAAGAGATTTTAGACATTTAGTAACCCAATAACTTAAGAAATTGGTTAGTTGTTTAAAAAGTTTTAGAGGAAATTTAATCAAACATCTATTTGTTTTTTAGAAGCATAGTTCGTTTTAGAAAATTATATAAAAAATTGATTTACTAAAAGATATGGGTCCACTGCCTCACTTGCAAATTATAAAACACATAAACATGACAAGAAGAGCACGAACAAGATAAAAGAGAGCGGAAAAAATATATATATGAAACTTGCCTTCGGCAAACTTTCACGAATTTCATCAACCAGCCATCTGCACGTGAAATCAAAGAATTTAAAACCACAGAATTTCCATTCTGCAAGAAAGACACATCCTTGGCTCATATAAGAACGGTAAGTACATCCCTATCATGCATTTTTGGTCAGCAGAACAAAGTGGCAATAACTTTTGCTAACCTAGATGCTATGGGAAGAAAGCATCCAAGAATACCTGTAATCAAAAGAAGGAAAGACCCAATGCAGGGTGTTCACGATTAATTCCACGGTGGCATGATCTGCAGCTGCAGTATCTGTCATGTGAGTGTGCTGAACCTGAATGTTGAAATTATTTAAACATATAAAAGAGACTCTCATAAGAAAAACAAATCTATGAAAATGAGGATGACAACTTGGTGGTGCACCTAGCACTAAAGATCCTTATTTGACGAAAAATTGACAATTAAAACCTTCACAGCAACTTTCTGGCCATCAGGCATCCGAGCAACATGAACTTGTGCAAGGGACGCACTTGCTATTGGAACATGATCAAATTCAGCGTAGATCTGCATTAAAAATGCTTACTTCAGCGGATGAGGATTTTTCCCTAACATAAATCAAGTACTACAACCCCAAATCTAGATGAACACCTATTTCAGCATTCCTTAACATAAATCAAGTACTACAACCCCAAATCTAGATGAACACCTATTTCAGCATTCTCAAAACTAAGAAGGATTGCCGGAATAACATATGAAACCCAAAAATACATACTTTATCCGGTGTCTCTCCAAGCTCTTTCTTGAACACTTCACACACTTGATCATACGAAGAAACGGGACATTTGTTCAACATAGACTCCCTCATTGTCTGGACATACTCTTGAGGTACTAAGTACTCCTGGAAAAAGATGAAATAAGAGCCACAAGATCAAAATTCAACGCTCCTGCTTGAAGAAATTACAATTCTAATAGTGAAATTAGCTACCCAATTCAACATGAAACAAGGAACGAGAATTATCATTCCCTTCGGAAATACCGAAGAGAGAGCAAATTGAAGCATTACCAGTTGCCCAATATGTTGACCAAGCTTGATATATATGCCTCCATTCTTGAAACACAATTCTTGAAGCTTACGTGCAGACCTGAGGTGAACTTCATGCTTAACTCTTGACCTCTCATCACTTTCCTCGGCCAATCCCCACAGCGAATATTCATAATCTAAAAATCACGAAAATACATCAGAATTATCACGCAAGATTCTAAATTTATGCGGAACTCCTTTTGTTTATCAGTTCAATTATGATTGCAAACTGCAATTTCAATCCGACAAGACCAAATTGAACATTTAACGAATCAACGAAATGGATAGAACTAAATTCGCGCCAATATCTTAAAACTGTCTTCTTCTGAGAAAAAAAGCGACTCAAAAATGGGGAAAAATTCATAGTCAAATTCACAAGTTCCGAACACATACAACATTGAAACTGAAGCTAAAGCTAAAGAAAGAAATATCCAATCCCTAGGGTTCAAACACCGCCATTTGAGACGACCTAGAGCTTAGAAAAATGGAAATTTTAGTTTAGGAGAACGTACCTAAGGCAATGCTGGCGGCGGTGACGGTGTCACGGAAGAGGCGGACGGGGACGGCGGTGTAGAGCTTGAGAGTCCGGGAGGGATCGTCGGAGGTGGCGACGGTGGCCGCGGCGGCTCCGCCCAAAATGGCGGTGGTCGCAGCGGCGAATTTCGCTCTTGCGCGCCACAAGGATCGCGTGGCCATTTTTCCGGTTTGGAATCTCCGCACGGGCAAATCGAGTGGAAACTTCTCGGTATCTTTTTTAGGGAATTTTTGCCAACGACGCCATTTCAAGAATTTTCCCTTTTTTATTTTTATTTTTTTTTTGTTGAACTTGGTAGTTTGGGATCCATACTCTCCACATAATTTAAACGTAACCGGAAATTTCCGATTTGTGACTAACTAGTAATCATTTGATGGCCAACTGGTTATCATTTGGTAACTAATTGGTAACTCGTCATTATCGGTGGTTATCGATCACAAACCCGTCGGTAGTCATTAACCAACCAATTATCATTTGGTAGCCAATCAGTAACCTGCCAGCGGCAATGATTATCGATAGGAAGCTCGCCAACAGTTGGTAACCAACTAGTTACCTACCGCCGACGATGGTTACAGATCAAAAATCCGTCGGTGGTCGGCAACTAACTAGTTACCCGCAGGCGGTCGATAACTAACTAATTATTATTTCGGTAACCTAGGAAGTTACATTTTGGATACCAATTAATAAATTTAATTGATATTTTAAAATAATTAAATAAATAAATATCTATAATGTTATCAATGACATTTCTTATTAGAGTTTTTTTTTTTTTTTTTTTTTGCATGGCAAAAATTAATCCTACATATGATTTTGTGGCATTTAATAAAAGTGCCCAGATATGTGAGGACGATGTTGAGGGCATCGCTCAGGAACAAAGCCCAGAAATTAAGTTCAAGGATGTACAATTAGGCCTAAGGAATGGTTCAAGACCCGTTGACTGTTTTTTTTTAATTTATATTACGTATATATATATATATATAATGAAAATATACAAATAGACTTTATATTTTATCATTTTAAAATTTTAAAACTTAGAGTTATCGGTCCTCCTTTCTCAATACTCCTGACTTCGTCATTGTTCAGTTCCAAATATCTAGTTCTGAAACTTTGCTGATCAAATTAGTTTTTGTCTCATCTTAGAGTATATCACTTGGGGTATTGAACGAGTATGGCCACTAGGGGAGGAGCTACCATGTAATAGGGCATGGAACGTGAATCATGACGCATGTATTGATCTCAACAAACGTCAACATATTCAAATAGTGCCTGCTTCACAAAAGAAAAATAAATTAAAAAAACATCCAATTAACATAAATTTAGAGATTATTATATCAATATAATAAAAAATAAATTAATATTAGATCGATATGACATAAAATTAAATCAAATTTTATGTTATGATAGTTAAAAAAGGGGAATTTTTATCAAATTGATCAATGAATGAATTTTTTTTTTTTTTGACTATTTATATAATTTTTTAATAGATAATAAATAAGCTCCTTTACACGACCAAACTAGTAAAACAAACTCTCTACCCATTAATATATATATATATATATATATATATATTTTGTTACTCTTCCCACTAATGGTTTAAACCCCACCAATTGAAACCTCACAAATTCCATCAATATCCAACTACCCCAGGAGACTTATATATTACCAAAAGATCTGATATATCTAAGCAAATTTTAATATTATTGCATCATTTTTTTTCACACAATAAATCGAAAAACAAAAACCTAATAATTAAGTTTTGTTTATTTTTATGCCGACGAGATAAGATGATGCAAGTAATATATAAAACTAAATATAAAAAACTTAATACTTTTGAAGTAGGTCACAAGTTGCAAGACTTATGAGTGATCTAACAACATGTCCATTGTGCATCACATCCATATCCATACTCAAAAGAATTATGTGATTTATGCCTCTTTTTCACCAACCAAATATATATACATATTATATAGGATATTTAAAAAAAAAAAAAAAAAACTTGTTAACCTGACACAATTTTTAATCATCAGAATCAAAATCATATTATATCTAAAAAAAAAACAAATTAAATAAAGTTTGACGTTGGTCTAATATTATAGGTTATCGACTCTCAATCAATAAGATGATTTGATTTATTGTAAAAGTATTATCTAAATGAGTCTCAGGCGTACTTGATCATTGGTATGCTGATGAACTTTCTCATTATCGGATCTCGATATAGGTTCCTCATGAACTAATCAGATTTTATTAATCGATCTGATTTAGGTTGAAAGGGAGTCATTTATTGATCTTTGTATGTTTTGTTTACTTGAATATAATGTTTTCTTAAAAAACGAATTTTGCCCAAAAAAAAAAAAGTGAGGGAAATGATAATGATCACAAAAAGTATTGCTATTTCGAGATGTCTTGCTTTCTAGAAAGCATATATTTACTGTATATATATATATATATGCAAATTCCATGGGAAAATCCAGAACCATGATATATCCGCGTGTACTACGCGTGCATGGCGTAGGTTCTAAATAGGAATTAAAAAGCTTCCCTTCCTTAACAAGCAAAGGGGGTTACAATAATTTTCTAGTGTGATGACACTTAACATACTTGTCAAAATTTTGTTTTCATGCATACACGCAGAAAAGAATTTAAAAAAAAAAAAAAAAGAGAGAAGAACAAGAAGAAAGGATTGATTTTCTTTGCTTTTCCGTTTGTTTTTATTTGTATTGTGGAGACACCTTTTTCATTTTTTTCAGGTAACGTGACCAACTGATTTTTGTGAACAACTTCAACAACCGTACATGTGGATAAACATATGCCCAACTTCCTTTAAATTGTGTTTTGGTTCATTCGGAGTTAAGCCAATCATGTAGCTTCTTGACGTTATCATAATCCTCTAGTCTTTTTCATATCATAATCCTATTACTTTTCATTTCATTCATAATATTAAAAAAAAATAATGATTATAAAGGAGATTTTTGCGATCTAAATATCTTTCTTAATTCATACATATTTTATAAATGTTATATCTGATCATAATTACGTTAAAAAAAATGATAACATCTTATCTAAGTCTCACGTTCTAAAGACGAACATACTAATAGTCATTTTTCTCCCTTTTTGAAAATTATAATGAATAACATTTTTTTACGAAACTAAAAGTACATATATATAACATTATTGCAATATTAGGTAAATAATATAATTATTTATAATAAATCATTTACTTAATAAATTATTATTTACTCTAAATATTATTAAATTAAACTCACAACTTATTCTAATTACTTACCGTAAAAATGCTTTTTATTTCTCCATTCGTTTTCATATATTATCCCTAAAATTTTCAAGACCTTTAATAATTTACTTATTCATTCACTATGTTTTTCTAATTATTAATTAATCATTATTGCAAATTAATTAATTGTTCAGACGTTTTGTCTGGTTCAAGTTTGCTTTTTTTTTTTTTTTTTTTTTTTTTTTGAGTGAAAGTTTGCTAATTTCATGACAACTTGTTCATGTATGGATTTTTCACATAATTAAAAAAATAAATTTGGTTGCCTTCCTATCATAACCAAGCCAAAAGTTGATTCAATAATTTCGTTTCAAAATAGTAGCGACCAGTACAGATAACAGAACAGAAGAAACCAAGCCAATCATCCTTCGCTGGAAAAATTAGAGTTAAATTTAAGCTAAAAGGAGAAAACAAATAAAAAGGAAAAAAAAAATAGGAAGATAAGAAAATTCTTCTCTTCTCTTGGGACCCACCGAAGGTTCCATGGACCCACAAATAATGTCTTGACTCTAGATTTTTTTTTCTTCTTTTCTTATTATTATTTTTAAAATTTTTGGCAAAGTTTTTTGCTCCAAAAAAAATTTGGGCAAAACAATTTTGACATTTGACTCGTCGTTGGCCAGGCCAAAGGCGGCTTTATAATAATAGAAGCAGCCAACTTCTGTTTCAATTTGACTACTCTACTCAGGCCGGAAGCTAAAAATCTTAATCTTCAAACCTAATTTATGAATATGAAATATGAATCTGAACCTTCCACAAGAAAAAAGAAGGTAATTAAACGAGCATTAAAAAATTTGATCCTAACCTTCTAGGCTTTGACTAATCCTAAGATTTAAGAAATCAATATATTGCAATTCCACTAAGCAAAAAGGTTTATTTAGTTTATTTTTAATTTTTTTAATTTTTTTTGTGGGTTTTTTAATTATGTAATTACGTAAGTGGGATTTGGTTCTATCTCTTTCAATGTATATATCTTGTTCTTCCCCATAATATATTGCAAAAGCAATGACGCAATTAAAGCCCTTTACACTCCACAACTTTTTAAACACACACACACACACACACGTAATTGTCCATATAATACGTGTTAGGTTTTTTATTTTTTATTTTATATATATATATATATATATATTGCAGAACTATTTTATGTGTTAGGATGATATTGGATGAGAGCGTCCATGTGTTCGCAATTTGTCCAAATATTTTTTTTTGAAGGAGAGAATTCTATACAATTTATTAATAAATTTCTTATCGTCTTGGTTGTTAATCATTAGATGTATATCAGGTTATGCTAATTTTGTATACATATATTATTTTATATTGATGTAATTTTTTTTAGATCTAATTTTCATAAACATGCATTATTAAGAGCAATATTCTATCATAGAAAGCTTGTTAGAGAAAAAAGAGAGAGAGGGAGGGAGAAGTAAATAACAGTTTTGATAAAGTAATTGAAACAAATAGTAGATTTTAAATATTTGAAGTAAATAGGAGATTTATCAAGTAAATGATTTATTTACACATTATAAATATGTCATTTATCTAATAAATTTATTATTTATCTAGTAAAATTTTTATTTATATATTAAATTTATTATTTATTTCAAATATTTTTAAACTTTCTTATTTATTTTAATTATTTCGTAAAAATATTATTTATTATATTTATCTAAAAAGGAAAAGACACCTGCCATAAACAAGTTCATCGATTATAAAGCTAAGAAAAGTTGTAGCTCGGAGTATGTGCAAAAAGATCAAGTTGATCCATGAACAAACTTTGTTAAATATAAACTTGGTTCCTTTATATAATCCAAATTGTATGGTTATTATATAATGTATGAGGGTATTTGATGAATGAGTTGAGTTGAAATTTTTAAGTTTGAGTTGAGTTGACTTTTTAAAAAGTAGTTATAAACTTTGTTGATTTTTCAGAAAAAGATAAAAATTGAGATGAAAAAATACAGTTTAGTTGGAATTAAACCCGGATACCAAACATCTCCTATATCTTTGTTAAATTGTGGGGATAGATTCGTTTAGTGGAATCTCAGCCCTTACCAAAGAAGGGATTTACAAATCAAATATCGAACTGGAAAGTAGCACTGTCCACCTTATAACTATCTACGAATTTAACCACCAAAGATTCTAACTGCAACGTTTATTTATTTATTATTATTATTATTTAAAATTAAACCATAAATAATTATTTTAGCCACAAAAATGTATACAAATCCAATAAAACTAAACGAACAATGAAAAAACAAACAGTAATCCCTTTGCGAGGACAAAATGTTGCATGTGATCACATGCTTCCCAATCGGTCGGTTCCACCTTACCCGCTTTGATTGATTGTAATTCATTTTATACTCGAACACCCAAATACGTACCTAACATTTTTTTTTTTTTATAATTGTTTTCTCCATAAGTTTGGTTTATAAACAATGAACCAACGAAGATTTTGCTGAATATTTTAAAATGTTATAAATTAACATTAAAGTACATTGTATTTGCGTCCTATATAGTTTTTACTATGTTGTTTAAATGTATATTCATCCAATAGGACCAACAAACAAAACACATTATTAATATAATAACATATACAATACAATTGAGCGTTTATGTGGTGTGAAATTAATTGGCTATTGTCTCTAGTACTATTTAAAAAGCTAGAAATATTATGAAGGTTACTAAATCTAATAAATGACCGAACTTCTTGTTATTTAGCAAAATGATAAACTTTTCAGATTTGATCAATCATAATAGACTATGATCAATTAATGATTGACTATAGAATTAGTGATTTACGTTATGATCAATCAGTCAATCGGATTGACTAAACAAACAATATTATACAGTCAATCACTGATTGATTATTTAAAAAAATTGATTTACCATTTTAATAAAAATGATCTTATAATTAATTAATTTATAAAAATTTCGGCCATTCGTTAAACAACATTTTTTTTAAAGACTATTTAACTCTAAATCTCAAAAAAGTTTGTATATTATTTTTTCTTATAAAAGTTTAAATTTAATATTCCCTTTAAATCAATGATCCAAACCTAGTGAGATAAAAATTTAAATGTTTTAAATGTGATTATACAATTGCATGTAAGAAAATATGACATATAATTGTACTATCAATAAGGTATTTTTTTTTTTACCCTAATATAAAAAATGCCAATCTTAATTAAAAAGAAAAGAGAAGTATACAAATCTTGGAAGATTTGTTAACTTTATTTTTTGGTCGTAATTTTTTTTGGTGAGCAAGTCGTAGGGTAATTTCTTTAATTTCATTCTAGAATTCCCCCCGCCCCCCCCAAAAAAAAAAAAAAAAAATCCATGTACAATTTTCCTCAAGACACATGTCAATGTCACAATGAAAGGATATCACATTTTTCGCGCGGCTACATTCTTGCCTCAACTCACACACGATTATCTCTTTAATTAAATTTTTTTTTTTTGAGTAAATCTTTAATGAAAAACGAGTTAAGAACAAAAAACATGCTGTTTATTGTCGTTTTAAGGCGTTTTAGGTATTGCCGTTAAGCTTTTGTGTCAGACAGACAGAAAAACTAGAGAGAGAAAGTAGAGAGAGAAACAACACAACACAACAACAACAACAACAACAAGAATCAAAGACAGAGAGAGAGAGAGAGCCCCCCTTCCCAAACAAGGCAAAGGGGCGGGACGACTCCTATATTTTGACCAATTACTCGCCCTCGTAAAGTTCCAAGCAAGCTCTGCAGTCAAAACTCTACAACTCTCTCTCTCTCTCTCTTTCTCTCTCCTAACACCCTTTTAAGCCTTTCTCTCTCCTCCCCATAACCAGAGTCGCTTGTGAAATTCTTCTTCTTCCCTAATTAAAAAGAGCAGAAAAGGAAGATCCGAAAGAATCAAAATAATGATGGGGTTTTCGTCAAAGGAAGAGAAATCGAGGAGGGTCGTGAGAGTGGTGAAGACGGTGTTCTTCCTGATCACCATGCTCATCTCTCTCCTCCTCTTCTCCGCCCCCGTCCTCCTCGTCATCGCCGACACTCTTCTTCCCTCCGCCATCCTCTCCGCCGCCGCCTCCGCTCCTCTCCCCTCCTCGTCATCTTCTCCGCTCGAAACGCTGTCGTTTCACTTCCGAAACTACGACTTCCGCTACTCCCTCATCGACATCCCTCTCATCTCCGTCCTTCGATCAATCATCATCATCTGTAAGCCCCCCACCCCCAAAAAAATAAAAAATAAACTCAAATTTCTCGAAAATTTTTTGCTTTTCAGAATCTAAATTTTTTTTTTTGAAGGTGTTTATGGGTTTTGCGACGGGCCGAGGCTGTCGAGAGGGCCGTATTTGGGGATAACGACGGTGTGTTCACTGCTGTCGCTGGTTTTTGTGTCGTTTAAGGCTTCGTATGTGTTCAGTGTTCCGAGTGTGGATCGGGGAGAGTATATGAGAGTGGCTGAAATTGCTCTCTTCTTGTGCTCGCTCGTCCTCGCCGTTGGCCACATCGTTGTCGCCTACAGGACTTGTTGCAGAGAAAGACGGAAGCTTTTGGTTTACAGAATCGACATTGAAGCTGTGAGTCATCTTTTCCCCTTTTTCCTTTTTATTTTTTATTTTTTATTTAATTCTATTATTATTATAATATATATTTTTTTAGAATTCATGTTTTGGGAAAAAGGGGTAGATTATTATTATTATTATTTTTTTGGGTGATGAAATTTCATATTTTCTGGTTCTGCCGTTAGATAGACAAATTACAGAGCATTGTGAAACATGACATGAGTGCTGATATCATAATTCTTTTCAAAGAAGCTTGTGGACCCACACAAGGTTTATTAACCTTAGGAACTTGAAAATTTCATTAATTAATGAAAAAAAGCTTTGTTACACCTTTTATATATATATTCTATCAATAAAATTCATTTTTTAAATTATTTGATATATTTTAATAATTAAAATTTTATTTATTTATGATAATAATAATGCATCTTAATTTATAATATTATAGATTAATAAATTAAAAGAAGAAAATCAAAGGAAAAAAATAAAAAAAATACCCCAACCCTTCCACCGGAAAACTCCCCACCACCGACCTTCCATCGTCGCCCTCACCCCTCGCCTCCGGTGACCTTCAGGCACCCACCGGCCTCGGATTTGCGATCCCCCCCAGCCGAAAATCACCTTCGCCAAGGAGACCAAACCCCCCCCCCCCCTTTCCCCCGCCCCCCAAACCACCACGAAATCGCCCCCCATAGCCCTCCTTGGCGAGATTGCCAGACGACGACCACCCACCGCTCTGAACCAGTGATCCCCCACCTCCCACCAAAATCGCCTTTCCCCAAGCGACCTCCTCCACCCCCCCGTAACCGCGAAATAGCCAAAGACGAAGAAATCACCCCTATCCCCCATGCGACCTCCGGGTCCCCACTGACCCCCCTCCTCGGCGTCCTTCCACTGTCCCCGACGACCTTCCACCCCCGCAACCACGTTCAGCCCCCCTCCAGTAGCCCTCTTACAAATTTTACTTTTTTTAAGGGGAGTTTGGCCATGAGTCTAAATTAAACTTTTTTTTGTCTTTTTTCCTAAAAGTTTTTATCTTTTTCCCAAAAAATTTTTTGTCTTTTCTGAAAAGTCAACAAAATTTACTATTTAAACTTATAAATCTTAACTCAAACTTACACACTAAACGGGCCCTTAATTATTCAATTTTTAATTAAAAAATTAATAAAAGATGTTTAATTTTTTTTTTATGATCTTATAAATCAGTACATATTAGTTATCATACATTCTTAATATCTTATTCATTAGATTGAATTCAACAATATTAGGTGAAACTCTAATATAAAAATGACTTTATTATAGATTCTCCCCTAATTAATAGACTACTAGAAAATGTTGAATTTATGAGCTTCTAGAAGGTCAATTTAAAAAAATAAATTTTATTATAATAGAAATTATAATTTTAATTGTTAGATTAATACATTAAAGTTTTTATTAATACTGAAAAAGGATAGTTTAGCTTTTAGAAACTCTAAAAAGAAAAATAAAAAAATTTAACCTTCATTTGATGTTTTAATTCTAATTTAAATATTTCATCTTAATTTTTATTTTATGAAAAATTAATATAAATTATAATTAATTTTTAAAAAATTAATCAATTTTAATTTAAAAATTTCAACTCTTAAATCAAACACATCATTAGTGTACTAATACGGCATATGTGGTGTTCTAGGAAAGTTTTATAAGACCAGTGTGTAAAGTGGTTTAATTTTCACAAACCATGAAAATCTCCTTTTTTTTTTTCAATTTCTTGAGATATAATTGCTTGGTCTAACTTTGAAAAATAAATCATTTTTGAATCCTCTGAATTCAAGTAGTCCATGATGGAAGGTCGTCAGCTTGGCTTATGGGCAACTTGTAGTAGTTGGATTTTTTTGACTATTTGAAAACTGGGCCCACAAATTGTTGTGTCAGAATAATCTTTTTTTATTTTTTGTTCGAAATTCATGTGCTTTTTTATTTATTTATTTATTTATTTATAGTGCTATCCCTCTAATCACCTCATAAAATATTCCTTCCCCACAAAGGATATCTTAACGGGGCGACATTTAACGAAAAAAAAGTTAGCTTTCAGCAAGTTATATTCTTCTTCCATACCGTTGAAATGCCCAAACTCATCCGAACAACATGTGACTTTAGTACAAACAGAACAGTATAAAAATGGCCAGCAATAAATCAAATTAGGAATGTTAAATTCAGAATTTTTGTACCATGGCATCTTATTTTGCACTACTAATACGAACTATGATAAGTTTTCAACAATCTGATCTATAACTAGAGCAGTGTCGTACTCTATGTAGAAACTCCATACTAATTAACCATGCCTGAAAGCCACTTTCTATGTTAATCTATTCAGCAAAACTAATAAAAACGACAATGTGTTGTTAACAATAAATGTTAATATTGTGTTCTGTGTTGCAGGTTTCAGCTTGCAAGAACGGATTTCCTAGATATCAGAAGATTCTTCAAGAGGAAAGAACGAAGTAAAACACTAACAATGTAGAGAAAAAATTTAAAATGGGATTTTCTTCACCATCTAACTATTAATTTGGAGTCACGGGTTTTCAGGTAGATCCTCTTTCTTACTTTTTTACTTTTTTACTTTTTTATTAAAAAATTATGATCATCATCCAATGTGCACACGACACAAACCAGTCCAAAATGACTCGTATATGACTCAGCAACACATCAGAAACCAGTACAACAAACTGGAAGTCCTGAAAACTGACTGGTTTGTTTTTCTGCAGATTTTTTTTCAAAAGGAATCAGCAAGCTCAGGACTATTTATACCAGAAACTGACAAACAGCTGATAGAAATATAGATATTCAGGCGACCACTTGAACATGCCCCGTATATGCTTACGTGTGTATAGATGGTATGAACTGGTGTGTGGATTTTTATTTTTATTTTTTATTTTATATAATTTACTTATAGAGGCTGCCATATTTCGGCATACATATACATCTTTTTTTTTTTCTTTCCTCTAACTAAATGTACAGAACAGTTTCATTCATATAGAGATAGAAGCAAGCAATACAAGTTTGCTGAGGGCATTTTTTGTTTTTTTAATTATTTTTTCTGAATTTGTGGTGTGATGTGAACTTGTAGTTCACAGGGTGTGGCCTTTCTGTTTCTTGTATCAAATGTTTGAAATTCCAATGTAAATACTCGTGCAGATCAATGGATTGCAAGTTTTGAAACTCGTAAAAGAAATTGTCGTGTTAATTTTTCACATGTGTGGCTGTACATCAAAACTGACTTAGTCATGATCTGGTATCTTTCAGAAAATACTATTAGAACATGTTCGCAGAAAAAAAAAATAAAAAAAATTATAAGAATGAAGAGGATTAGCTGTGTTGAGAGCCACACAAGCCGATTAACACCCGCATTATGCTTTTAAACCAAATTCCGTGCTCAATACAAGTGAAGGTATAACAAACTATGATACGGTCTTTATTTACAGAATGCAATTGGTAACATATTATTAGGTAAGTATGCAACAAACCAAGAAAGATAACATAATAGCTAACTGGAGAATTCTACGACAAGAGATACATAAAAGGCAAAAAAAAAAAAAAGGCGGGGCGGGGGAAACTATATTGATAAAACAATCGTCAGTCTAATGATTCAGAACCGTATGTTACCATAGGGGTTTCCTACCACAATCTTAGCGAACATGAAAGTGACAATTTAGATCCAGAAAGGCAATAAAAAGCAGGGCAGGGCTACAGTCTGCTTGAGAAAGAAAGAAAGAGAGGAAAAAAAAAAAAAAAAAAAGGAAAGAAAGGAGAAAGAAGAGAAGATCATAAATTAAGTTGTTTATTTATCTATGGTCGCTTTAAATAAGGGAAAAGAAGCAGAACCTGCCCGTTTTCTGTTAAACTGTTTTCGTTGAAATTCTCGTTTAAAATAGTGTGATTCTTTTTAACAGTGTTCATCGAATAGTTGGAACTTTTTTTTTTTTTTTTTTGACTTTTTTGAATCTCGTCAAGACTAGTCAAGAAAAGGACAACAAAATAGATTAGTAGAAAAAATCAATTTAGTCACATGGGTTTATGTTTTGCTCTGAACCTGTTAAAGTTTGGTGTGTTAGCAATCTAAACGAAAAAAACATATAATCCCCGACTCATGTGCCAAAACAAATTTCTTTTGGATATTTTATTATTGATAGTTGCAAATATATAACAACAATATTTTCTTATGTGATTTTATGTTGATATGTAGAGTTTAAATCCTCTCATTTTAAAAAAAAATAAAAAAAAATTTATTAAGAAAGGAAAACAACATAAATTTCATAAAAAAGAAAAGAGATCAAATTAGATTATTTTTATTTATTTATTTTTGGTGATTGCAAAAAACCATCCTTAAAGCGGCATGGCCGCTTTTCCCTTGATCTCCTGCCAAGAAGTTTTTTTTTTTTTTTTGGTCACCATGTTCAAGGATTAAAAAATAAAAAAAAATAAAAAAAACCAAAGTTCATCCAACGATAATTTTATTTTATTTTATTGGAAAAGAATCTAAGGTTAATTTTACATTAACATGATTTTTAGTTAAAATTCCCCACTTCAAAAGATCAAAAAGTTAAAACCTCCAAAGGATTAAAAAATAAAAAATGAGAGAGTTATTTTTTGGGCATCGAAAAAAGGGAGGGAACTAAACAGCATTTTTTTTAACTTAAAACAATAAATAAAATATTTTAAAACATTTTTAACAAAAAATTGTATTTACGGTAAATCATTTATTTAAAAAATAGTAAATTAATTATTTTTGAAAAAAATATTTATTAGTTTTAATTTTTAAAACGTGTTAATTCCGACCATATTATTATTTCGGATTGGATCACAATTCTGGTCGCAAATGTTCACGATATGTATTTAAGGAGTACTTAAATATCTTTTAAGTGTAATATTTTTTCGATCAAAATATCAAAAATTATTAGGAAATATCGGTAAAAATATCGATATGGGTAAAATGTAGTGCAATTTTTACAAAATATTGGGAAATATCAAAAATTTTGGGTGAAAATTGTAGTTTGAAAATTTTCAAAATTTTGTGTTTCTATCATTTATTATCTTTTTGAGCATACTATAATTATCTTCTATTTTCTTAAATAGATGATGAGATAAAGCAACCGGTAACTAGCATGTTACAATTCTCTTATAAAAAAGAGATAAAAAATAAAATAAAAGATAACACATAAAATCTGAGAGAATATATTCTTCTAAATTTTTTACAACCTTTGCACAATTTCTTATTTATGAAAATTGATTGAGAAGAGATCAACAAAGCTACATATTAACATGCTTATAACTATATTCAACTATATTCCAATAACATATCATGACACCAATTTTACTTGAATCAGAATAGCATCTCAATCATGTTTGAACCTCATAGGTTTTATTTTTGATATTAAGATATATAATATATATTTTTTAGGGTTAGTCTCTTATTCGGTATCGGATGGTATCCGGCAAACGTGAACTTCAGTTACTGAGAATATAAACTTCAGTTATAAGAAATGTGAACTTACAGAATGAAAATGTAAAATAAAGAAAACTCATATTTACTTTAGCTACATTTTATTCGGTATAAATTCACATTCTAGTAATTGAAATTCACATTCATAACAACTGAAGTTTACATGCCGGACACTATACGGTACCGGATATGAGATTTTGTGAAATTTTTTTATATAAAATTTGTATATTTATGTATCTTTTTATGATGCGTTTGGTGTTCTGGTTGAGTTTGAAATGAAATAAAATTTTTATATTGAAGTTGGTTGGTTTTTTAAAAATTAGTTATAATTTTCATTGAATTTTTCAAAAAAATAAAAATAAAAAGCTAACCATAAAGTATAGTTAAGTTTAAACTCAATCTGAATTCTAAACGTAGGCTGAATATTTATGTTATCCAAAAATGTTAAAAATAAATTTTAAAGTATATTTTAATAACTTTTCTAATTTTTTTCAATATATTCACCAGTATTAATAATATCTTCAAAATTTCTGTAAAATTAGATTACCGATATTTTTATGGATATCAAAATTTTTATAATTGGCCACAACATGAATAAAAAAAAATAATAATAATTGGCCACAACACAACCCACGGGCTTCTGCCTAAACCGTCGAATTCAACTCAGGTTATATAAAACCGAGCGATTAAAACCGAACTTTAAAAAACCGAAACGACGTCGTTAACAGTTGAATAATGCCCCAAAATTTTCATGCAGATTTTCCCGGTCCAAGCAAAAAATCTAGGTTTTCCCGGAAACACCAAAAACCAGGGTTTTAGAGCTCACTCCATAACCGGAAGATAGCTTAGCTTCCCGGAGCAGAGAAAATGAGGTTCAACTTCGATTTGCAGGAAGCGAAACCGGAGCAAGGACGGTCCTCGACGCCCAAAAACGACGTCGAATGGGTTCCCCTCGAGAACCACCCGGTCTTCACCTCCTCCGCCACCGATTCCACCTCTGATCGCGCGCCGACAAATCTCTTGGCTTGGGACGGAGCTTCTCGCCTCTACTTTTGGGACTCCAACCAGCTCTGCCTTCACCGGATCTCTGTTCGCCTCGGCGAGCCGGAGCCGACGTCTGTCCTAGCCGCCTCGCCTTCTAAGGTCACCTTTTCACCTTGTTTTTTTTATCTTGTGTTTGGTTGCTAAGAAAGTGAAGGAAAGTAGGATGAGTGAGATGTCAATGTATTTTAGTATTTATATTTGCACATAAATTGGCATTTTTAGGTTATAATGGCATTGTAATGCTTGGGTTAGGTATTTGAATTGTTATGTTTCTTTTAATTGTTAATGCATTTTTGATAAATTTCAGTAATTTAATAGGTATTGCGACCGGATGTGAAGATTGAATTTGAAGTTCATAAAATTTCCATTAATAGAATTGGTTCAGCACTTTTGCTTGCTGGTTCGGATGCTCTATGTGTTATGTATCTATACGGGCGTGCTTCGTCCACAGACAATGCCATGATTTGCAGGTATGGGCGTAACATGGCTATGCATTGTCGATTTATCATTTTGGTTGGCATTTTAGGATTAATGAATCGAGGTGTCAATTGACGCAACTTGGGTGGAATAAGACCACCCCAAGTCCAGGTTATTTCAGGCAAATTCTAGGTTTATGATGTCTTTGACTCATTTCTTTTTATTTTTATTTTATTTTTATTATATCAAATACTTAAAATGGGGAACACATGGAAATCTGTTAGTTTTCTTGCTGTCAATCAATATAAGTTCGAGGATAAGCATAAGTCTCTTATCATACTGATTGCCATTTTGCAGGACTGTTAATGTTGGTTCACAAATTTATTCTAATGGCGGCAGTGTCATACGTGTACTGCAAGTTTTGTGGCACCCTTACAGTGACACTCACTTGGGAATTCTGTCTTCTGATTCAGTTTTCAGGTATCAGTTCCCTTTCATTTACGAAATATATTGGGTGGTTGTTGTGTTGTAAACACTAGTAATGGTGAACTATGATCTGTGAAATTGGGAATATACTTTCTGGGCTACTCTTGGTTTTGCATCATGTCGAAAACATATAACTGCAAAATAGTAGATAAATTCCTGTGACCGCGAGTCTATTGAAATAGAGAAAAAAAAAAAAAAAAAAAAAACCCGGTGAAATGTTGGTTGAAGCGAACTATTAGGAATGCCTCACCTCAAAGTCAAGAAAACTTGGTTAAATCGATATTAGTATTTACTACAAGATTGAACTCTTAATGACTAAGTTAAGTTTGCTCTAACTGTTTTTAATCTTTCATGTTTGCTATTGTTTTGTAGAATCTTTGATTTGTCTTCAAATCTTATGCAACCAGAGCAAGAGTATTATCTGCAGCCTTCTGAACCAGGAAGACACAGGAATGCCACATCAATTTGCCCTGTTGATTTTTCATTTGGTGGTGATCACTTGTGGGACAGGTTTAGTGTAAGTAATAACTGAAACTTCCATTTAACTTGAGTTTGCTCGATACTGCAAATGTTCCACTAATGTGTTATTGTTGGAGTTAATGCCGTTATTTGATGTTTTCACGTTCATGTGGTTTTCATTGTTATTGCAATTCTGGTTTTAGAATCCAATACCACCCTTTCTTAGTAGTTTCTGTTCTCCAAACAGTTACTTTTCGCTTTTGACATAAATGCATTTCTTCATCTTGTGGCTTTGCTGATAGTTGTGAGACATATAATTCTTCTCCAAATTTACTTTCTATTTCTTCATACTCTGGGTATGGAACATTATGAGATTACAGTTATCGTAGATTTGAATCAGTTTCTGTTGCCTATGGTATTGGTAGCGCTTTGAATTCTGCTAAATTGTTATCTTGCAATTTTCAGTTATTAGTTACTTAATTTATGCCATTTTACAGGTCTTTGTTTTGTTCAGTGACGGTTCAGTTTACATCCTTTGCCCGGTTGTTCCTTTTGGAAGGTACGTTAGCCCTTATGTGTGGTTTTTTGCGTTTCATTCTCCCTGCCCCCTAGTTCTTAAAGAAAGGTTTGTTTTGTGAGAATAAATACTTTTGCTACATCTGTTTGTAAGGTTTCAACATGATTTAAGCACTTTAAGAAAATCGAGATTCTTGATAGTTGAACCATGGTGCCTCACTATAGTATCGTTTGGATGCTTGCCATTGGTCTCGAGAGTAAATGCATCATTTTGCATTCTGTTCTTGTGCTCCATTAGGAGCTTTTACTTTTTGCGCTGGTGAGACCATACAGAAAAATTATTTTCATATTTTGTTTTATATTCCATGTGTTTTGTCATTTTAAGGCTAATTATCCTGCCTAAGTTTTTGCCATGCTTTTTGCGTTGATAGTGTATTTCCGAACAGACTAAAATGCTGTATTCACTCAGTAATAGTCTCCTTTTCTACGTGAATGCAATTATGCATTTACAAGACTTGACTTCATGATATTGTTCTTATCACATTTAGACCAAGTAGATATTTGAAAGCTACCTGGCTCTTTATACTGAATTGTTCTTCTCATTTCTTCCAACAGTGTCTATAAATGGGAGTCTGTAATGGAGATACATGGTGATGCTCATACATTTGGCCTGAAATCAGCCAATCCATTAGCAGTTAGTAATTCAAATCTGGCAATATCTTGGTTGGAAGCAACATTTCCGGATTTAACGCATAAAGCATCCGAAGGGACAAACCTATCTGCAATAAAAGCTCGTCCTTTTGCTTTATTTGATGCATCACTTTCTTTGCAGGTGCAGATATTGTACTCTTCCTCTCTTTCTCTCATTGGAAAGATGATCTTATCCTATCTATGGGCATGTTGTAGTTGCTTATATTCTGTTATCCTTAAAATATGCAAATGAACTATTTTGGATGGGCGTAATACTGCTAATGACAGATATATATTTGCGTTTGCATATATATATATATATATTATGTCACATGGATTTTGATTTAGTAATAGAAATAAGTTGGCGTTACCGAATTGAGTCAAGCCTTTTATCTTCATGATTGCTTCGGAGGTTATCAGTTTGTAACTCTTTAGACACTACTAAATCATTTTAATGTATGATTTTCTAGGGGCCTTTAAGAAAAGTGTGCCACGAGGATAACAAAGAATCGGCCATTCTTGGTGCAGAATGTGAAGGTCGTGCGGTTAGTTTTCTATACAATATAGTCAGTAAAGACTCGATCTTTGTGACTGCCTGGAGTGGTGGGCAATTGCAAATAGATGCCCTGGCTGATGAAATCCAACCAGTCTGGAATGCTGGTAGTCCTCCTCGGGTTCGTGTCGATTCCCACGACCACATCCTTGGTCTGGCTATGATTTGTGAGTCAATCCCAGGTAATCATTCCCTTGCGAAGCTTGATCAACCACTCGATAATACTGTTTGGCTGGGGCACCCTCCCCCTCTGCTTAGGCTAGCCATCGTGGATCTGGCTCTTCCAAAGAAAACGCAAGGTGGATCTTTTATCACGTTGTTTGTTGATCCCCTTATGCCGGAGAGAATATATTCCGTTCATGATGGAGGGATAGATTCAGTAGTGTTGCATTTTCTCCCATTTACAAGTCAGACTAGAGGCAAAAATGAGGCTGGGAGGACTCCATCTGTTCATCCAATTCTGAGTACATGCCAGGGCGAAGCCTCCTCGCCATCTCCACTTCATGGTTTTGTGTCACTATCGGATTCATTTGGGTATTCATGGATTGTGGGAGTCACAATTTCGTGCGAGTGTTTTGTTCTAGAGATGAAAACATGGAACATATTGCTTCCGATTAATGTCAATATAGAGAACAAGCGTAATCGGTCTGAAGAACTAAAAGAGAGAGAAATGCCAGATATCATCATAAGCAAAGAACTTCTAAGTGGACCTAAGCTGGTTCTTATACCTCAGACTTCATCAAATCTTCGTTCTGTTGCTGCTGATTCTATTGAAGGTCGTTCAACACTTCATCAGTACTTCAAGCTTTTCCATGAAAATTATGTGGAATATGCACATAAGGTAATTAAATACCATGGTGCTGGAATACCGAAACTTTCTTACTTCAAACACTATTTTTGCGGTACAATCTTTTTTGTCTTATTGACTTGTTTTTTCATTTGCCAATTCGTCTAATTAAGCAGTTTTAGGGGTGACGTTTACTCCGCCTTTTGATAGTTTGATATGATAGTGAGCCGTGAAATTTTCCATGCTTCACGGTTTTATTGTTCTCTTACAAAATTGCATAACATTGTCTTCCACGTTTTTTGGTGTCTTGATTTGTTGATGTTCTTTTACAAAATTGGATAATACATCATCTTCCATGTTTTTAGGTGTACTTTGAGCTCAAGCATCACGGGCCTCACTTGAAGAGAATTATTGACGATCAGCATTCTCGTTTAGGTGAGGCGCAAGAGAAAATTTCGAAAGTTGAGGAGAAGCAGTCAAATTTGGAGGATAGAATAGCTCATGCAATTCAACAGCATAGTTTCCTTGAAGAGCGCTTGAAGCGTTTGCGGAACTTGCCAGGGGCCCATAAGAAACCTCTCTCCAAAGCTGAGCGAGATTTCAAGTCTGAGCTCGGTAGTGTGCCCGTTTTTTCTTTGCAAAATCTCGTCTGGTTGATTCGACTTGATTTAATTTTTAATTGTTGGGATTTGATTCCTTTTTCTTTTAAGATTTTAACAGTCCGTGAACTGGTAGTTAATTTGTGCTTAAAGATAAGTCAGACGTTCATTTTTTCAGTTGCTATTGTACCTTTTCGGAATTAACATACCTTTTTATATCTGGGCAGACCACTTGAGTGGAGTTGAGCTCAATGCTCTGCATTCTTCAATATCCGCGTTAAACTCAAGGTTGAGACGGCACACACAATCTCCAAATGGCAATTCATCAAAACAACAAAAACTAATATCAGGGAGGAAGAATTACACCCAAGACTCTCAAATCTCCCTTCTGAAATCCTCGCTCGAGAACCTTTCGCTTGTAAACAGCGACAACTCGAAAAAGGTCAAGCTTGTTGAATCGGCACTGAATAGCCGGGAAAGCAGCAGGTGATACCTAGTTTTGTTTTCTTTATGCAATTAAATTACAGGGGTCATGTACCGATTTTGAATTTGTTGCGTGAGAAACATCTCTACCGGCTCAGTCGTTTTAAGACTTTATGATAGCAAGATATTGAATGCTAAAATGATAGTATTTAAGACAAGCTCACTCTTCAAAGATGAAGCTGATGTGACCCACCAAATGCTGATTCTATTTTGTCATCTTAATATTAGATCCTTTGTTCAATTGTGAAAGAACAGTCTGCACAAATCGTTTTTTACCGAGATATATTCTCAACATCTTGGTAAATTTTGGCATTTGGATAGGAAATCACTCTCCATTTAAATGCAATTTTCAATACTAAATTTGTCAAATGTTAAACTTAGTCCTTTTATTTATTTATTTATTTATTTTCATTTACTCACTACGATATTATCATTTCTAAATTATTTGAATGCTTCAAGTTAACTTTTATGAGGTTTAAAGTTTATGATATATGGCAAGAAATAAATATGTCTTACGAATAACATTATATATGAGTATCACATTTTAAATTTGTTATTGTAACATTTTTTTTTTTTAGTGCAACAAATATATACATATATATATATATGTATATATTTTGGAGAGCATTTGAGTCAATATAAAGTGTAATGCAAGTTACAAGACCTGATTCCGATCCAACGAACGGAAAGTGAGAAAATGAAAGTAAAATTGAGGGGCTCGAGGAAGGCCATGAGAATCCTTTTCCTTCCGTTAAATTTGCTGTCACACCCGCCCCCCTTTCGTTTTTTTTGGTACTTTATGTTTTGATAAAGCAAGTTTACACATGCCATGCACATTCAAGTTTCTAGTCAGAACGTTGTTGGATTGTCGTTGAAATCTGTCACATGCTTTTGTGTACGGACGAGCGGATGATAACCCTTTAGGCTCTGTTTGGTTAAAGAACGTAGAGTACGAAAGATGTTAAGAGTTGAATGGATGATAAATATGAAGGATACATAGGATTACAATAATCTTTTATCTAATGGATGACAGTTATTTATTTAAATTTTTAGTCAAACATTTTGCTATTTCAAAACAATATTTTATGATTATATTATTTTTTTAAACTTGAACATGATAAAGATCTTGAACCCTTAATTGATGGAATGATGCAATTTGATAGGACCACAAAGATACTCTCTCTTCCCCATCTCTCCTTCTAACCAAACCAAACAAAACCTTAGAGAGAAGCACATGAGGGCATTGATGAACTGTTGATTTTTTTTTTTTTTTTTGGTATACACAAGTTAAGAAAAATGCAAATCGGCAAATCGATCACAAAATACATTCAGGAAGAGAAATCAAGTGGATTCCATTAAATTATAACTTTCAGGTAATTATTGATTGAAAGAATACCCATGGGTACTTATAAACCACTCAAGGTCTTCACTCTCGCCCGATGAACTCTGGTTTAGAACCAACTAGAAGATTTCCCTTTAAATGGAGCTCAAACCGCATGAAAAAAATATAAAAAATAGATTGACATATACTAATAATGACATTAATTTTTATTCATTAAGATCTCAAAGATCAACAAGATTATAGCTGTGCTACATATTCCCTGCCTTCCATATTTGATATCTCTCTTCTTCTTCTTATTAACATGGGCAATCAGGATTCCTACGCTGCACAATGATAGGGTATCGCTTCTGAGTCCTAGTGGTTGGGAAGAACACCAACTTATCCTCTTCCGCAGGAACCCAACTGTCAATAACAACACTCAATCAATATTCTTAGATATACGTTTATAATACAGTTCTAAACCGTTGATTATTTTTTATTTATTTTTTAATAAGTTACGTTAAATTGTCATACTTTTTTAAATATGATATGATTCTGATTTGATTTGATGGTTCAGAATTATGTCTTATTCGATTATGTAAATTATGAACGGAAATATGTGTTTTAACTACCTGAAACCGGTGGTTAAATGGTGAAGGAAAACAGAGAGTTCTACTCTAGCAAGTTCATAACCCGGGCACAGCCTTGGCCCACCTCCAAATGGGGTGAACACGTTGACGGAACTACTTGTTCCTCCGGAGTTGTTCTGTCAAAAATTTAATAAACAATTAGCAAATACATAGAAAATGGAAGGGGAAAAAGAAAAATCATATTCTAAAGTGGTAAAGAGAGGAAGAGTTACCTGCCATCGCCATGGATTGAAGGATCGAGCGTCCTTGAAGTGTTCTTGCTCTAAATGAACGGCGCGAAAAGATGCGAAAACCTTCCATCCTTTCGGGATGGTGTAACCTGTTTTGGTTCAAAGATTTTGTATTGAATTTTATTTCGGGGTATTTTGAGCATGAATTTAGAATGTGATAACAAAAGTAACTATTTCTCACCTTTGATATTGATATCTGTCATGGCTCGCCTGAACACCCCACTAATGATGTTTGCAATACGCAGTGTCTCATTAACAACCTGAAAAAATTGATGAAGTTGGAGATTACTTTGACGAAAACAGAAAATTTTCTCAGTGAAGACACTATAAAAGAGTTGTAAAATATAAATTTTGTTTACTAAGAATCTAGTTTCTAATCCAAGTAGGGTCACATATAGTTTTTTTTTTTCCCTTCCTATTGAGGGGGGTACAGTAAAATTTATATAGATATCTTATACGCAAAAATCCAAATCGTAAAATTTGAGTGGAGGTACATGTCCCGACTCTTCATGTGACAATGGCTTTGTCACTGTATCTAACGGAAATACTTACACACTGAGTGAAAGGCATTGACTTGTAATCACTCCATTCCAATGCTTCTGATGAATCTCTCTTTTTGGCTCTAATTTGGTCGTGCTCCTCCTGCCCATAAGAACGTAAACAATAGTCAAATTTCAACTCTTTTGTCACTGAAATAGTGACATTACTTATCTGTATAGAACTACACTTTTTTTTTTTTTGGTAGAATCACAATATCACATTGATTACTATCTTATGATTTACTTCAAGGGTGACAATATATAAAGTTTTATAGTAAGATGATTTTACTTAATTATTTATTGATTTCTTTATTGTGGAAACACCAAAATAGAGATACAAATGTATATATAAAAATACAAATGAATTAACAACCTCCTCTACCAAAAAGGATGGCTCTCATAAAACCACTTGAATGGGCCTTGTTTATCCAATTATAAGTGGGCCGTAGACCATGTGCTATGTGGTTTCCTTATGAGCCGGTCCCACATCACATGTGTAGTAGGAAAATTTTCTGTTTTAAAATTCCAACCACATTAAATTTTTTATTCCAAACACGTTTGTTTTTCTTGTCAAAAAAAAAAAAAAAAAGATCAATGATATTTTCATGTTCCCGTAATCGGCGAGATAATGAGATTTGATTCCTGAATCTTAGACAAGAGAATTTTGATAGGTCAATATCTAACCGCTATGTTACCATCATCAATGATTCTAAATACCTATTTGAATTCACAATTCTAGCTTAAATAACAAAGAAAAGCTCAAAATTTTCAATAGCAGTCTATTTGCTAAATAACTCCCTAATGCAAATACCAACTTATTAAGACAAAGCCAACTTTTTTTAGCACATAATAATGATTAAAGAGAATTACCTTCGCTCACAAAACAAGAGACCCTCACTCACTTTGGTAAACTTAAAAGTAGGTTTTTCCATCATTAACACAATAATAATAAACTAAACAGAAAATAAGAAAAATAACAAATTCCCAAGACATAGCATGATCAAACCATCACCAGCCGTTGGATATCTTGAAGATCCTAGAAATCAGAACCACACGATTCCCAATGACCCCTCAATATGGGCCCACATCCCTACTTATATAATGACGAAAATACCCCCAGAAGTAAAGTAACACGTGAACCGAGGGTTGTTTGGTCAAATCTGACAAGTTCATCTGGTATGTCGTAGGCTATAGACACACTCAAACACAACTCACAGGCTTTAAAGGAAGGAAGGGGCGTGCAGTTTCGAAAGAAGAGGGGAGATATATATATATATATATATCTATGTGTAGAGGGAGAGAGTAGGAGAGAGAGAGAGAGAGAGAGAGAGAGAAGTGAGTGCATATGAATATGATGTTGTCCCAGGAAGACCAAAATTTTGCCAGTACTTCCGACTTTTTTACAGTTACGTTTTGTGTACCTAAAAAATAAAAAACATTATTTTGACTCCACATTTAACAGCCTCTTTTTTTTTTAATTTTTTTTTTATATTTTTCTTAACACTTTTACAACACCATCACATTCACTCACCAAACATTTGCATTACTCACGTCGCTGTAACATGGAATTCTACGCCTAACCTCCAACAACACCCCAACCTTTATTCCATGTCCGTGTCTCCCCTTTTCACCGTCGGGTTGAAAAGTTGGACCAACTTTTTACTTTTTTCCCTCTTTCCTAAAGGGCATCTAGGTGAAAAGAAACATAAAATAGAAGACGATTCTTTTGGTGGGACATTCCATGGTAATTAGGTGTTACTGTAAAACAATTAGATTCATTCCCGCCATCATTTTTTCTCATTATGCACATCAAATGAGTTTCATGTAAACTCCATCAGATGGAATCCGTACGTTTTGAAAACATCTCCAATGTGATAAATGTGTCTAGAGTAAATTTTAGTATCTGATCTCTAATAGTGTTATTTCTCAATACATATTAAGACATTTACTAGATTGAAAATTTACCACCAATTATAACAATCACCAAATTTAATATTTATATTTGATCATGATTAGCTAATATTACATTTACTGTACACATATATATATTCGTGACAAATGACATTAGCTTGGAGATGATCTTTTAGTATAGTATATTTTAATATTTCACCATAGAATTCTCCTTCAAATATTAAAAAAAATCCTATGAAAAAGAAACATGCACACTAGACAGAAATTTCACTCATCCTATATTGTCTAATTTAGGAACTTAAAGAGTTATGTACGCTTGTATTTTATTCTTACAGTCTCCTGGATTTTCTTTTTACACACGTCTGTAAAAAGAAAAGGCAAAAAAGCATTTTATTAACGCTCATCCCTCTAATCCAAGAGTGTGACCACATAATGACATCATTTTATTTAGTGGCAAAAAAGAAGAGGATTAAAAAAAAAAAAAAAAAAAAAGAAAAGAAAAAAGAAAGAAAAAAGCCAAGGCAAAGCATATACTGCATGTGCACGAACATGGAACAACAATGAGAGCTTTTTTTGTTTTCTTCTTTTAGTTTCTTTTTCATCTCCCGTATCATATATTGTCTAATTCCGTAAAGAGGTCTAGAATTTCTTTAGATAACGAAAATGAGGTTCCTAAGAAGCCTAACATGATGGTGGGCCTCTCCCAAATTTAGCCCCACCACTCTGAAAATAAAAAAAAAAAAAGTCATCATTTTTCTCCTACAAGCTAGTTTTCATCATAATCATAAAAGATTAAAAAAAAGATATATACATGCTACAACGTTTTTTTTCTTCTTTAATTTAGGAGATAGTTTTTCAAAATTAACTTGTTAGCTAGTTATAGAAATTTAGAGGAAAGATGTAGAAAATACTTAATAAATAAAAATAAAATAAAAATAAAATAAGAAACTGACCTTGAGTTGAGAGAGGGCGAGAGGAGTTTCAGTGAGGAACTTGACAGCAAGAGTCATAATAGTGGATGTCGTTTCATAGCCAGCGACAAGCAAAGCCAACAAGAAATCCACAATCTCCTCGTCCGAGAAGCCGTCGTTTCCGGCCAACAGAGCCGCTAGCATATCCTTGTAATTCTCTTTGTCCTCTCCTCCTTCCCTACTTTCCTTCCTCCTTTTCCTCACTATCAACCTCAGTGCCTCTGCCACCTTCGTCCTCGCCTGTACAACATATATATATATATAAGACCATTTCACTCGAACTAATTTATCTTGATCAAGTCAAAGAAATCTCTTTTTTTTTTTCTTTTTTTTTTTCTAGTAAAAAGGATCAAATTGCACTATTTTAAAAAATTAGGAACTTTTTAGCTAAAAAAAAATCATAACTTCGTAAAAAAAAATCAAGGACAAAGGAGGAATTAACCTAATTTATTTATTTTTATTAAGTGACCAAAAACAAAAAGGGCATAATCGGAAGGAGGAGGAGAAGGAAAAAGAGAAATAATATTTACTTTAATGGCTCTTCGGTAGGTGGTGGAGAAGAGGGGAAAAGGGATGGTAAAGAAGCCTTCAATGAGTAAAAGATACTCCTTCCTTAGACTCTCAGTCCACTCCCCCGGATCAAAGCTCATTAGCTGCTTCACTGCGAGCTCAAATGTTATCTTCACACCATCCCCATAAAAAAAAAAAAAAAAAATCAATAAAAATCAATATTATATATAATAATCACAAAACCCAAAACACTGAATAAACAAATGGATGTATATGTAAAAAGACCAAGGGAATAAAGAATATTTTCACATATAAAATATATGTTAGCAGAATCAACTCCATCACTCCAACAGAATGATTATATATTGCCCCTCCACTTTATATATATATATATATATACACATACATATATGTCGTAACGGGCTTATGCATGTATGTAATTGGTACCGTGGAGTCTGACTCACTACCAATACAATATATAAATTTCCTATATTTATATAATATATATATACAGTAAAAAGAACACAAATTTGAGTAAATATCAAGATGGTGTACCAGATAACAACTTTCCAACTCGGACGATCCATGACCGAGTCGACTCGGTGGGAACTATTCCATGACATGACAAAATCTCTTTTAAAAGGGCAAAAAAATTATTATTATTATTTAATTATCGAAAAGGGAGTGTTGATATTTATTACCTTCTTGGCCTCCTCCATGAGGAGGATACGGCCGGACCAGGAGTCCAAGTTGAGGCGGATGAGGCGGTCGATGTCGTCCAAGAGATGGTCTTTGATAATGGAGGAATTTGCGAAACTCATGGTCAGAGAGTGCATTCTCTTGTGGAGACTTCCCTTCATCAGAAGCAGAGAATGCTTTCCCAGCAGATTCGATATCGAGCTCGGATAGCTGCACTCGAACAGCTTCCCTTCGTTCTGCAATATGAACCGGTTCGTCTCCGGTTCCGCCGAGAACACCGTCGGCTCTCCGAACACGTGGGTCGTAAAGATCGGCCCGAACCTCCCCACCCGCTCGTCGATGAACGGCTCCGGGTTCTCCGTCTTGTACGCCGATATCAGCTGCAGCGTCTCTCCGATCACCGGCAGTCCCAGGCTCCCCGGCGGCAGCCTTAGCCGCCACCGGCGACGGTGGAGGAGGAAGAAGAAGACGAGAGGCGAAAAACAGAGGAAGAGGAAAACAGAGGATTCCATTTTTCTTCTTTTTTTTTTTTTTCTTTGCCTACATGTAGTATTGGGTTTTTTTTTTTTTTTTTTTTTTTTTTTGGGATTTGAGTATGTGGGTGTATGTATATGTGTATGTATGTATATATAGGAAATGGGTTTTGAAGGTTTCTAAGAGGGCATTAATGGAGGGCGTGGGGGAGCACACGGGGGGGATCTGCAGAGAATCAGAAATGAAATAAGGGTGGGGGTGTGAGAGAGAGGAAATTAATGTCGGATATATATATATTTTTTTTTGTATCTGACAACTTTTTTTTTTTTTGGGTTTCTCTTAATTAGATTTATTTCTTTTTCTGTCTCTCTGAGGATAAAGACTTTTGTATGTGTCTGTGTTTTTTTGGGGAGGGAAAATGTGGAGTTTAACGAGGGAAAAGCAAGAAAGGGAAAGAAATTAGGGAGAGAGAGAGAGAGAGAGGAGAGAGAGTTCTGGTTTTGTTGTTGTTGTTGTTGTGTGTGTGTGTGTGTGTGTGTGAGATGTTATTTGGTGTGATAAGGGCACAAGTATGAGTGAGTCAAACTTAGTAGCTGGTTTTCGGTTACTGATGGTGTTTGTTGGAGACTTGTGATAACGTGAGTTTTTTCAATCGTTCTTAAATCGTTAGATTATATCAGAATCATATTATGTTAAAAAATAAAATAATAATTTAATGAGATTTTTTCTCTTGAAGGGAGATCTTGAGTTTTAATGGAGATAAAATGTAAATAAATCCTTGTGAGTTTTGTGTTTGTGTATCATAAATATTAATGAATGTTTTTATGCAGATATGTGTAATTGATTAAAATTCAAGATTGTTTACTAAAAAAAAAAAAAATTAAAGATTGACATGACATAGATTCGTGTCAATCTTTGGAGTATATATGTCTGGTAGGAAGTTAATTAATAAAATAAACTTAATGGAGAAACTTGTCCAGATTCATTTATATATGCTTAGTTTGGTAGGATATATAGGAGAGGAATAGAATTGAAGAATTGAAAAGGAAAAAAATATAATAAAAAAAATGAAAACAGAATGATGAAAGATATTTATATTGTTTAGGATGCAAGGGGAAAAGAAAAAATAAATAAATATATATATATATATGATTGAATTTGTTTGGTATTGTATTATGTATATAAAAAAAGAAAATGAGAAGGATAGATTATACCATACCTTTCAAACGACAATATGTACTAACCAATAATTGTGAGTCTTATATGGGAAACAAATATAATTATTTATTTGTAATCATTCTTCAAAACTTATCGTAATAATCACTGAAATAATGGTGAATACATGAAGAATAGAAATAAAATTACGTATATGGTAGTTAAGAATACAGATGATATAAAAGAAAGTGGGAAGCTGATTTACAATACTAATGGCCGTATATGTTTTTAAACGTTAGATTTGATTAAATTCATAAAACAAATAAAAGGAATATAAAACTGACATAATCTTATACAGATTAAATGGTTAAACAAAACCCCATCTTTTATCGTTTTATTCTCGTTTATCATTTTCTAAGCAATAGCACTTAAAGCGGGTGAGATCAATGTGGAACGTATAGGGTCGGGATGTTGGGCTTATTAGACTAAAAATACAACTTGCAAGTACACGATCTTAAACGGAAGCAAAACCGGCTTCCTGTGGCCCTCATTGAATTCGGATTTTTTTTTTTTTTTGCCAAAACCCTCATTGAATTCGGTTGATCTACAAAGGAGGGGTATGCGGTACATATATATATATATATATGTGTGTGTGTGTGTGAAAGGAAAAGCATGTAGTTCCACTTTCTTGCTTTGCGGTTTGCTTATATTTCATTCATTCTATCTTTCCTCCTCCTCCTCCTCCTTTTTCTTCTTCTTCAATTTTATTTTTTCTTAGTTATTATTTATTTTTTGGTGGGTCTTTGGAAGGATGCATGTGATGATCAAGACGATGGAGGAAAAAAAAAAAAAAAATACAAGGAGCCATGTGTTTTGTTGGCCCACGTTTGTTAGAATGACAAGCTATCATATTGTGTCTTTACTCTAATTTTTTCCGTATTTTATTTAAATGAGAATTCGATGGTAGGACATGGAAGAATATCCTACCAATAGGAATTTGTTTTCAATCTTTACTAGATTTTATCAGTTTTGTGTGTGTGTGTGTGTTTTTTTTAAATAAATTTTGACGTGATGCTGATATGATTTAATTAAAAGATATGCATTATCTGTTAGGGATAAAGGTGGAAAATAATTTTTAGGACGCTTGAGTTAAACCAAAATTTGAAAATAAAATTTATAATGTAATAACTACTAAAATCTTGAAATTAAAACTTATGTGGTATAGCCTAACGTAATGAAATAATAAGTTGTAGTTAAAAGTAAAAGTTAAGTGTGGATATAAATATACTCTAGTGATAGTTTCACATTTAACTTTAATATATAGTTGTAGAGTTTAAATTTTTACACCCCTAGCTCAGAAAAGCTAAGGGTGTAAATGAAATCTTGACAATATTTTGTATCGAGTTTCTAATAATAAAAAAACTTTAACGGGGCTAAACAATAAAAAGAAGGGCACATATAGTAATCTAAAAAAAATGGGACCAGGTGGGCTAAGGGGGCTGCAACCCCCCTAACCATACTGGCTCCATCCCTGTTTTTCATAGGACATTCATATCATAAAAAGCTCCTTCTACAAATATATATATGTATATACAGAATATTATACATATGGTGATGATTCTTATAACTAGCATAAATCTATACCATCTTAGGACAAAGATTTTTTTCCCTACAGAACATATTTTCAAGTTGGTGATTTCAATATATACATATATATGTACAAAATGTCATTCATTGCAAGAACGAAACTTTCTATTAAATCATAATTATTTAGATTTTGTGCAGATAGAATGTCAATAGTGAAAAGCGGATGCTAGCTTTCTCTTCAATATGCAAGAAGTGTATAGATATTAATTAATTGTCTTTTGGCAGAAAATTTTTTTTTTTTGCCTGAAAATCACTAAACCTCTTTCCTTTTCATAGTCATTATTAACGGAAATTGATCATTAACACAAGAAAAAGGTACTTATTGAGTTTATCTTAAATAAACTCTCTTCGAACCAAGGGAAGAGGGTGAGTCCCCACGTATGAAACTTCTATAATAAAGATGAATTTTAATTTCAAACATGAAAAACCAGCCACGTGTACATAAATAATGAGAGAGTATGATGCAATTATAAGGGTTAGAAAATTAAAAAATATATATATGAGGTTATGATAGCATGTTCTATCACATGGTCCCCATAAGGGCCATTCAAGCTCTCCACCCACTAGACAACCCCTTAAATAATGATCCCCTAACGAGTACCCACAAAATGATTTTCAAATATATATATAATATATTATATATATATATAAGAAGCTTTTGATCATTGATAGAATAATCCGATCATCAGATCAATTTTTGATATCTTAAATTATGTGTAACCAATCAATAAAATATAACAATTTTTAATGGATCCATAAAAACATATTAATCACATTTTAGTTTTTTTTTTAAACATAAAAATTATATATATTTAATTAGACAATATTTAAGATATCAAAAAATTGATAGAAGATCCGACTCCGAAAAACCCAATCAAAACCTTTGGTTGTGCTCCCAAAGATAACTTCCAACTTTTAACACTTCACTCAAAATATAACACTGCAGAGAACCCATGAAATATTGGCATCCTTAAATGTTGATGTTAAATCAAGCTCTTTTTCCTTAAAAATATAAATATTTTTTAAAGGCTTTTTTACATTAGTACACCCTAAACTTATCGTAAAGTTATAATTTACACCCTGAATTTTTAAGTTTGATAATTTACACCTTGAACTTACAAATATGTTGCAAATGAACTCCATTGACAATAATATTAATCTTTTGAAGGAAATTGATATGTGATTTATACATGGGTTGTTAATTCATGACATAAATAATAAAATTTTATCTTTGTTAAATTAACAATCTATATGCAAGTGAAATATCAATTTTCATTAAAAAATCAACATTGTTTATTAATGGGGTGTAAATTGCTACAGATTTGTAAGTTTATGGTGTAAATTGTCAAAATTAAAAATTCAGGGTATAAATTACAACTCTATAATAAGTTATGGTGCACCAATACAAAAATGCCTTTTTTAAAACATAATCTTTTGTGTAATCTTCTTTATAGTGGAGAATATTAGTAATATTAGTACTGCCCTCTCCTTGCTAATTTTTTTGTTTACACGAAAAGCTATATAGCTAGGCATCCTATTAGTGGACGTATATCATGTAAAAACTAGTTGAGGCCATGTTTATAGGTAGGTTAGTGGTTTGAGACAAATTATAGAATAATTAAAACCCATAATTCTCGAGATCTCGACAGAATTTAGATTTTATGATAAGTTTAAGAAGGCATAGATTACGATGTTGGAATTCAGCACTATTTCATGTTGGGATTGTGGGAATCAAACCCCCCCATTTGCAATTGCCAAAGGTTATAATTCCCTTATTACCTTTTCCATCCTACATCTTTTGACTTTTTGCACTAGTGCCACAAACACACGTTAATCTAATATCTGTTATATATATATATATATATATATATATTACATATATTAGATTAGCTAGTTTCTTCACAATTAATTTTTTCATGAGAAATGGTAAAAATATTTTCATGAGAAATAGTATAATGCTAATGCTTATATTTATATATATAACATATATTAGATTAGCTAGTTTCTTCACAATTAATATTTTCAAGAGAAATAAAAAAAATATGCTTATACGTGATGGAATATTGCTTAAGCAACAAATTGACTTGTTTTTAATTTTTTTTGTTATACGGACTTAAGCTATTGACTTTTCCAAGGTAGCTGTATATATATGTTGTCGTTTTCTTAAGTGTCGTGTTGCTAGCCAATATGCTAATCCTAACTTATAAACGTTTTAAAATGTAATTTATCAATTATTAAAGAAAAAATATTAATTATCAAAAGGAGAAGGTCGAATTTAATTATTGTGCACGCGGACCATTAATTGCCATGTTTGTCTAAAAGCTTTGACTAGCAAAAAAGAGAGGAAAAACATGTAATATCATGAGTAGACATCAAGATATTGCCAAACGCTTCTTTGACTTAAAATTTAAAGAATATACATTTGGCTGATAACATTGTCATTGGTGTATAATACCATACACTAATTAAAAAATAAATCTTGCATAAGAATGGGGACCAAAGAACTTAACCCCCAAGTTGGTGATGGGATGGAAGCGGGAGCGAAGGAAGCTCCACCAGCTTACCTTTGCCCCGCCCTGAACCGTTTATGTTCACACACTCGCTCTTTTTTGTATATATTTATGTTATAAATAAATGTTATTACACATATTATGCTTTTTTTTTTGAAGATTTTAGCTTGTTTTAAAGTTCTTGAATTGAACTTTAAGAGCTTAGTTTTGTAATACTAGAGTTTGGATTTATTTTTTAAATAGTGATTTGTTATTAATTTTTTACTTAGCCGGAATTTCAAGTTCTTCTGACAGATTATCCAAATACTTTCAGAAACATCTAGAGAACTCTGTTAAACTGTGCTCTAAATTTACAAAGACATATAATTTTCAAAAGCTGTAAATGGTGACAATATTGACGCTCAATAATATATCGTGTCAATTGAGTGAGCACTAATAAAAGGTGGTCCTTATTGTTACATTAAAATGGCTCCCACGGCCGTCTCATGTTTACATGCTATATGTACTCATATATCGATTCACTTAGGCTAACCAATATAAGTGACTGCATATAATACTTATCATGCATTGATATCTACGTATTCGCATTCATACATATAGCATGTAACGTCCTTTTACGGCTAACTATATATATTTGCAATTTGGAACGATCGGTCGCTGTAACGTCCAATGTGTGTGTATATACATATATCTATATGTATACACGCGAATACCACGAGTGAAGCTGAACCACATCCAATGATTCCATATGTATATATATGCATATATATATATATGTATATATATGCATATATATATGTATATATATGCATATATATATATATTTGTGGATATATATGCATGTGTAATGGTCCATCAAAACCTACAACTTGTCCCACAAAAATTGAAGAATCCAAATTTTTGGTACGGGTCCGTGCTCTTTGCCCACTGTTTTACCTTCCATTGCAATCAAATTCACAATTATGTGCCTGGCACAGACGAAGATGCAAAAAAGAAAAAAATTGACTCCCAACGAAATTGAAGATCAATATGCATCTTACTTTTTTTTTTTTTTGTCATTTTTTTTCTTCCATTGAAAGCTACTTATAATTATGCTAAAACTGTAACCGTGTGGTTTACTTTTGATTAATTATTGGAGAGGGCATGGAAGGATTCTTTTTGTTTTTTGTTCGATTAATATTTTCACAATTTTGCATATACAAATAATGCAGCCTTGCCGACAGTACATATATCCATATAAATTTGAATTTCTATTTTTGTAATGCTATTTTTTTTTCTTTCTTTCTTTTTAATTTTGAAGTGAATGGATTCGGACTCTATACTTTTTTTGTGGAGTCAAGTGTTTAGATACTACCTAAATTATATCTGCAATCACTTTTTATATACCATGCTATAGCTTGCTTCGTTTTTTATTTTATTTTCTTTGTTAGCAGCAATATTTATTTAAAATATGATGTGATAAAAATTAAAATAGGGCAATTATTTATGAGGTCCCCAAAAATGTTATTTCCTTGTCCATCATTATCTCTCAATAGCTATATATGTGGTGCTTAAATAACATGCATATACTGCGCGCACCTGTTATAATCCATAAGGACCACGCAATCTTATCAAATCTCGAATTCATTTATTTCTGGAATAAAAAGGGGACCAAAGAATTCATATAATTTTATAAGTTAAAAGCACGAGATCATAGTTTTTTGAAAAAAGTGACCTTTTTCTTTGATTAAAGCTCTATCTTGTACGTTTATCATATATATGGAAAAGGGCACTGAAAAACACATTAATGTCACCCTTGGAGTTTTGTTAGCAAGTAATATTAAAATATTAACGTGAGGGGTGTCTTTTGTGCAAGTGTTGTATATTGTGAGATATTTAATGGCGTATTAGCTCAGCACCTCCAATTATAGTGTCAAATTAATATATGCTAATATTAAATTCTGATATAGTTTTAAGTTAGAAAATCACTCTTTAATTATGCGTTATTTCATGCTGAAACAATATCATGGCATGCTAATAAAAATTCTTTTTAATCATAATATCACATGTTTGTTAAATACATGCCATAAATAAGAGGAAATAAGAGGAGCATGGACTGCATAGAGAGTCCTAGGGGGGAGCCTTTAAGCCCCCCGATCAGCTTTTTCTTAATTGATAGTTTATATATGTTTTTTTACTCAAATTTATAATAACGCCTCCTACGAAGTTAAAAAGCTTCATTTTGTACCTCCAAAAATTAAGTTCTTATAGTTATTAGTTTCCTTTATCAAAACTCCTGATTTTGTCACTGTGTACGAGTCAAACTCTTTGATGCTAGTATATCATTCACATTGAGATAGTCTAAATTTCATATTTTTGAACCGTAACTTCAAAGAGAGAGAGAGAGAGAGAGAGAGAGAGGAGAAGATGAGATCTAGAAAAAGGTTGATCAAGCAAGTGTAAGGGATCTATACCTTATAAGGTAGAATATTTCTGTTAATACTATGTACAGTTCTCTATACTTATTTTCTTTTACCATTACTTTTGCTTGGAAAGGCCTTCTTTCCTAAAGATAGGCTTGTTCCAAACTGAAAATGAAATTTATTATAACATTATTTGCAAACTAGATTGTTCATCTGTCCTTAGTCAATCAAGACCAGTGATGTGGACCTGTATATATATATATATATATACATATATCGTTATTTAAACAGATAAATCAATGAATTGAGCAAAAGTGTGTACGGTAGGTCATTCTTGATAAAATTTCAACAATTAAATTATGCATATGGATCAGAGAGTGCAAAAGAAATATGTACATAGTTATGTTAAAATTCCTTTGCCACACAATAATGCAAATTTGGTGGCCAATAATTGTGTCCAATATATATATATATATATATATATTATATTGCGACTTATCATTAAAAGTTTTTCAAAAGGAGGCTTTGAGTTATCAATTATGTTAATAAAAAACGAAACATGAAGCTTTAACTTTCTAAAAGTTGATATATTGAACCCTAATTAATTGTAAATTGTCTCCAACGTTTCCAATGGGACTTGAAAGTTATAAGACCTCCTAACATCCTTTGGAAGTAATATTCTTGAAAGAGTGCAAACGGATGTACTTCACTAAATAAAAAGAGAATAATAACTCTTTAATTTTATCTATACTCTTAATTTTAGGATCATTTTCACTTTATCTTTCTAAACTTTAAAAAATATTACCTAAACTTTCATTTAACCACACTTTAGGATCATTTTTACCGTTTTCATTATAATTTCAGTTAAAAAAAAAGTGAATTATCACGTGCAGTTATATGCTCTTTTATATATATATATATATATATATATATGTTGATTCTTAGCATAAATCCTACAGGTTGGATTTAATAAGACTAACTCACCTTTTTTTTTTTTTTTTTTTAAATTTCCCCATATGCCTTCTACCAAAAGTTCAAAAAAAGCAATTAAGTGGGACGAATTGAGAACAATTCTAAATTTCAAGGGCATAGAGGAGATAAATAATCCAAACAAAATTATACCTTTTCCAGATGAAGAAATTAGAGTCGAGTAAACTAAACGAAAACAACTTGGTTAGCTTTGGATGTTATGATTGAGAATGAACTACTTGGTTTGGTTACTCCCCCAGTATTTTTCTCTCTATTACACTTCCTCATCACTTCCCAAAAAAAAAAAAAAAAAAGGAAAGTAATTATAGATAGTTTTCTGATGAACTTCTCTTCAGCAGCGTACGTAGTGTCAGAAGTCAAACTGAGGGGGTCAGATGCAGAACACTTGATCTGGAGGCACACGTGTGACATCTGATGTGAAAAAATAAATAAATTTAAGAGAGAGAGAGAGAGAGAGAAAAGAGAGATCAAAGAAGAGAGAGAGAGGGAGAGGTGAGTATAACGCTTTCCAAAGCGATCTGCTTTGCTTTTTCCATCTTTCCACAGTTTGCAGTTCGCACGAATGGGTGTCTGTCAGACTTTGCACGTGTAAGGTACTTACATTAAATAAATTAATTAATTAATTAATATTTTTGAGACAGACAGCGAGTCAATGACACTGACACAAAGTCAGAAATTATATATTAACCCAGAAGAGAGAAAGAGGACAGAGAAAGAGAGAGATAGTAATGAATTATTTAGACGAATGACTAGTTTGTCTATAAATATTTTTACGAAATTATGATTAATTTCTACATTTTTTAATCGCTAAAAGTTTTTTAAATTTTAAAAAAAATTTAATTAGATCCTATTTATTAATAAATGTTAAAAATTTGGATGGATTACACTTTATAAATTTTGATAAATGAATACACTTATAAGTGGAACATATAATTTGTTACTTATTAATGAACAATAAAATCATTTTTAGTTAAATTTTTAATTTTCAATTGAAAAAGAATTATTTTATATTTTTTTAAAAATATAAAGACTTTTTTAACTACAAAACAAAAGATTGAAGAGCAAATCGTAATTTAATATCAAAAAAATGAGTAATTTATTCAATTATTCAATTAATTAATAATAATAAAAAGGGCGCTGATCAAGTACTGCGTGTATACACTCACATCCGGACCAAGCTCACATGCTTGCCCACTCCCCCTTGGCCATACTCATTTTTGTCCCTTGGCTAAATGTCACTTTTCTGGTGACTTTTTATTTTTTATTTTCTTGGATTTTTGCTTCATTGCGATTGACAATCCACCTTTTACTTTTATGACAATCATTTTTCCTTCTTTCTTTTCTTTTTAGAATTTTTCTTATTGATACAATAAAAATTCTTAGGGTTGGTTTGGAATAACAATTAGAGTTGAAGTCTTGAAATTTCTTTTATTGAAAATGTGTGAATGTTTAGAAATGCTTATTTGATAAAATTATAAATTTAAAATAAACCGTGATATATAAAATATTATAAAAATTTGAAATGTATTAAAAAAAATACAATATTGATTTTATTTTGTTTCTCTCGTCATTATGAGCATTTTGATACAACAATCATCTTATTATGACATGAAATAAGAAAGTTATAGATTTTTAAAATATGAGTTTTTTTAATAGAAAAAGAAAAAAAATAGATAAAATAGATTTGAAATAAAATGATAAAAGATGGGTTTATTGACACCTCTCATTTTACTTTTCTCACATACTTTTTAAAACTACTTACTATATTAATTTTAGAATTAAATAAACAATTGTTCCACCCTTTAATTTTTCAAAAAAACCCTTATAAATAAATTTTTTTTTTCTTTCTCCTACCATTACAGTATAAATCCCTATACATTTTTTCTTTACCTTTTTTTTAATGTTCTATTTTGTTGTTATTTTTTAATTCATTTCCACGATAATTTTTTACGAGAATATTATTTTATTTTGTTTGTTATTATTCCTATTTTTCAATAGTTTTTATAGTTCCATGTTATAACTAGTTTTTTATTTTCTAAGAAATAACAAGCAAATAAAAAGCACATATATATTTTGTGGATATATAATCAAATATGTTGATTTAATTAGTTATTCATTTTATAAATAACTGAGAGAAATGGTTATGATTTTTTTTCTAATTATTTAATAAAAGTATTAACCAAATTCATAATATTTTCAATCATGCTTGTAAAATACTCAGCTTCATCATCAGTATATTATACTTAAGTTTTTATCGTCTTAAGAAGAAGTATACTAAAAATAAGTTCATATATTTTTATCTCAATATATAAACTAATGAAGAATTTTTATTGGATATCGAAAAAGAAAAAAAGAAATCTCGTGAGAAAAAAATTAAAAAAAAAAACAAAACATATTAAAAAAAACTGTACAGAGGTTTAGATTAATTAGTATGTGGAGAAAGAAGAAAGACATATAATTTAGTTATAAGGGTTTTTTGGGAAAACTAAGGGGTAGAACAAGTAATTTTTTTTTTAATCTAACTAATTTGTTGATGATTTTAGAAAGTGGGTGGGAAAAATAAAATGTGGGGTGTCAATAGACCCACCTAATAATAAAACATTTCTTTTACATCCTTAATTTTTAATTTTAAATTAAGTCAAACGCAACTTGAACAAATTATAAGGTGTAAGTGCCAAAATAAATGCAAATAGAGGAGCACGTGAGCTATTTCATTGTTTTGATACGCACTTTGGGAATTAAAATTCATAAAGTGTACAAGCACTCTTTCAATTTTTGTTGTCATAAAATACCCAAAGTGTATAACTTTTACAGCAATGAGTTGTGTTAAATTAACATGTATTATATGAAAAGTCGACTTCTAACTCTCAGATTAAAGAACCTAATATAGTTCTTTAACCACTGTCTAAATCAGACGATGATTTTAAACCGAGTCGTCTATGAACTTATTTAATAGAGTTTTTTAAAAACTATTTTTGATTTTATAAATTTAAAAGTAGCTCTATATCAACAATTCTGTTTTAATGTGTCTTACCGATCGAGCAATTAGTAGCTAGTCTACAGGATGGAGCTAAATATTATTGTTTTTCATTATCAAAATTGGATTGTGCAAATTGTAAAACTATGTGATAGTGACACTCAACTCCTTGTGAGTCATCATGACTGTATATAATACACATGTTACTTCCAAATGAAACTTCATTACTAAACATTTCCTTTTCATTTGAGAATTTTTTTTATAGGTTATGAGTTGAATATATTATCAAGATATAGGTTTTAATTGTCATATATATATATTTTTTGTTAAATTATGAAACTAGTTTTTATATAATTCCCATATCATCTGATTATTATAAACATATTTAATCAGAATTTTCTAACTTAAATAACAAAATAGCATTTTATGGTCTTAATTTATTATATTGTGAATTTATCCTATATCGTTAAATTATTAAGATATTATAGTGTTTATATATGGATTAAGGTCTATCTTTTTTTAAGTTAACTTTTAGTATGAGTTCTACCCAAATCCATTTAATATGATATTATAATTTTATAGGTGATAACAAATTTAAACGCCGAGCCATTTACATGATACGTTGGATATGAAAGATGGTATTAGATTGTAAATTTGTTACATATTACTAAATTACTAGACTATTAGTATTTGTTTGTTTTGGTTGCTTTCACTTTGTTTTAGACGTATACAACTATACAAGTTATAAAATGATAACGTGTCGATTGAAGGGAGTGATGAAGATTAATACATTGATAATAAATATTTATATACATATATATGTGTGTGTGTGTATATATATATTCAGGCTGATCTCGTGCACTGAATCTGCCAAAGTTGAAGCAGAAAGTGATGCAAATATCTGCAAGAAGACAAATATCTGCGAGAAGACAGATTCAAGGAGATTATCATAGCTAGTTTGAAAATTACGTCTACTTTTGGTTTTTTCAAAAAATATCTTTGTCACGTCAGTCTGGATGTTGACTTAATTTTGATTTTAATGTTAGCACCAGTTTTGTGAAAGGATAAGGAAGACGTAAGTTTTCAATTGCCGACTGATTATTTCATGAACCTATGTGAAGAGCTTCGCAGGATGATAAGTACCCCATGCAAGAAGTTAAAGGCTCGAGCTGATATTATCGTAGAGACTAAAATGTATATGAACAATCTATTTTATAAAAGATCTATATATCGTGTTGAAGATTATTTCTTTATTTGTAAAAACCCTTTAAATTCAGAAAAAAAATATTGTTAAGTTTGAGTTTTTTTGAATGATTCTTTGTTGAGATATATATATATATATATATATTAAATGTTATGGCACATCCGTGCTTATTCAAAAATAAATAAATAAACACTCAAATTTTCAATCCGATTCTTATTCAAATTCATTCCCTCTCACTGTTGAGTTAATCCTAACAATGCATTCCTTGGTGACTTCCGCACGATTTCTTGTCTAGCTAGACTTGTACTACAGGCTAAACTTGTCTTTAAATAGTAAGAGACCATATGCACATGTGGCCGAACGACATCATTAAATTATTTTAACGAATAGTTAATGATCTAATTAAAGAAGAACATAAAAGAAAGAAGCGATCGGAAAGGTTTAACATATTTTGACAATGTACCTATATCGACAGACGAATTGGGAAAACGTACATAATTTATTAGTAATATATAAACATTATAAATGGTTTTTATATAAATATAAGTTATAAATATTATAGGATTGGATAAGTAATCTAAATAAACAAATCTTCTTAACTCAAAAGATTTCCTACTATAATGTTAAAATACAAATAAATATAGAAATTAAATAGCTACTTATAAAATATTAGCCCCCTAATCATAGGTTTCCTAAGTTAAGGTCAGCAGCAGTAAAATTGTGCTTCGGAAATTATAAGGTAATTAATTATCCTATTATATATGATATCAATTTGTAATGTAATTATTCAATGATGCCATAAAATTTTTTTTATTTACGTTTCATGATAAAACTTGTTTATGCATGGGACATTCTTTCACTTACAAAGTGTATTGTAACTTTTGTTCAAAATTTAAATTTGATTCGTGCCCCTAAAAGAATGCGAGTACTTGATAAAATTTGATTGTATAACAGGATTTTTCTGTTCAGTCTCATCAGGATGTTTTAACAAAAGACATACGTAAGCATGTATAATTTCATTAGCTGAAATAAGCATATCTATTCGGAGATTTGTCTGGTCATCACCATAGTCGTTATTAGAGTTATTGGCCTTTTGAATACGTTTTGCAAATGATGTTATTTTGGGTATGATATTTTTTTTTTTTTTTTTTTTTTTTTTGAGAATTATGTTAAGATCTTAGGTGAAATTGGATTTTTAAAGAAATTTGTTTGAGTATATAAAAAAAAGTGATATTATAATATTAGAATATGTTTCTGAAAATAATTATTTAATTCGTGCCCTAAAAACGAAAAGGGAAAAGAAAAAACAACGCAAGAGCATTTTTCATGTCCTTTACAAAAGATGAAAACATTTTTTCTTTTCAAAATTTTTTTTTTTCCGTTTGTGATGTAAAAAATTGTAATTTAAAAATAGTCCCAAAAATTATTCCAAACGGGAGTTAGACTTGCATTAGATGTACAGTTGGATTTATTTATTTACATCTTTAAAAAAGATAGTAAAATCCTTTTACTTCGACCCTTGTTGTGCCTATATAAATCCTTCTTGTCAATTATGATAAATAAAAACTCTATCCCCTCTTTTTTCTTTTCTATTTTTGTAATGGGTAATTATCTCACACGCCATATATCAATACATATATAGAAAGCACAAAAATATATATATATATATATATATAAATTACTGTGCTCCTTTTTCAACCAAAACGAACCGTTTTGGTTGAAACCTCCACTTTTTTATTTTTTAGTCCTTTGTTTTTTTTTATTTAATTTTTTGCTTTTCTGTTTAATTTTTTTTTCATTTTAGTCCTATATTCATATTGATTTATTATTTTTCAATTTAGTCCTTTTTTTGTCTTCTTTTTATCATGCACCCCCTTTTTTATTTTTAGTCATTTATTTGCACCAAAATGAAAAACTTTTTATTTTTTTTTGGTCTTTTTGATTTTCTTTAATTTTTGTTTTGGTCACCATTTTTTTTCTTTTTTTTCAGTTTGGTCCTTTCTTTCCATATTGGTCAATTCTTTTTTTTTTTTTTTTTTTTCATTTTAGCCCTTTCATTTTATTTTCAGGTCCTTTTTTTTGTTGCTATTTTTTTAACTTATAATTGTAATTTTCTTTTATCGAGATAAATTTTATCAAATATATCAAATTCATGTGGACAACACATGTTTTAAACCAGTTGTTCATAAAAAAGCAACCAATTTCCAAAAATCCGCCAAAATTTGGTATTTGTCTAATGTGAGAGAATTGATTGATGATATCTTGGACCATACTTTTCCCAAACATTTGACCAAATTTGTATATTAGCCATCTTTTTTCCTTTGTTGGCCTTTGATTTAACTTTCACGACCTAGGTTGGTAGATGGCTTTCCCAAAAAAAAAAAAAAATTAAAAAAAAAAAATAATAATAATAATTCCCAAAAAAAGAAGAAGAAGCAGCAGAAGAGGAAGAAGGTTTATAGATGGCTAAAATATTTCCTAAAATTTGTCGTTTTGTCCCTAATTTTTGACTGAAATTTGGTTCATTTGGTTCTTTACATTTCACATGTAAAGCACATGTAATTACATATCCATGGATTATTATTGCCAAAAGATTGGATTTAATTGATATGTTCTTTTATTTGTATTTACATTCCTATCCCTCCAATAATAATACGATACATGTATAATTAATATAATTTTTTAATTGATTTTTTATGATATTGTAATTAAATATACAAATTTAATTGACGTATCATGATATTATTGGAGGGATATGAATGAGATAAAAATAAGGGGGACACAAGGTTAGATGTAAGCCTGTGGTTTATGAAAGAGAAAACTGATTAAATTAGTAAGTTAAACTCAAGTTTGAAACTTATAACCATAACCTCTTTTTCTTTTGGTTAACTTGAGAGAAAAAAATGGGATAGATCCACAGATCCACGATAAATCTCATTCAATTAGATATGGCAGATTAAAAAAGGGATGCCAAAAGATTCTTTTCATAATTAATCCAAAAAGGTATGTTTTAAATTTTATCATAGCAACTCCATTAATAAAAAAGGACAAGACAAGAGACAGGACAATTAGCATGTGCTGGATCAATATCTAGTTCGGATTAAGAAGTTCTAGCTATGGGTCAAGGGAAAGAGAGACTTGAAAGGAAAAAAAAAGAAAAATTCCAAATTATTTGTGTAATTAACTAGAACATTAGATATCCGAACTTTCGATTAGAGGCTTGGAGTAAATAAAAAAATGTGTAGAAAAGATTCACCTAAAATGTGATCGGAATAAGCTTTTTATTTTTCAAGTAATATCACTAAAAAAAAAAAAAAAAAACTTTTAGTCACATTATTTTTAATGACGCTTTTAGTCACAATATTTTTATATGACTAAATCTCACTTTAATCACAATCTTGTGATTAATATGCATTTAGACACACAAAAATATTTTGACTAATTGCATATATTAGTCACAAGGTTGTGACTAAAAGTGACATTTAATCATACACAAATGTTGTGATGACAAAAGTGTGCCAAAAACATGCTGTAATTAACTAATAGTTTATTTATTTATTTTTTAATATCGTAAAGCTAAAGAAAGTCCGATTGAGAAACATAAACTTCTGCCCGAAGATGGATGTAATTCAGTGCAAATCCACTTTTCTCTTTTTAAAAAGGAGATGTACTTAATAGAGGCGTTTTACAATTTTAATATTGCAGGCACATCTGGTAGAGTGCATAATTTTGAGTTCTCCATAGTTAGATTTCTTTATTTTTCAGAGACAAAAGACTTTTATTGGATTGGATATTCAATTTATGAACCTCAACAATAGGTCAATGTTAATCTGAAATGTATATTTGAACCGGGCTTTAAAAATAACACGTGGTCATGTGTTTAAAACATTGCAACAAAAAGAAGTCTAATTAAACCAGAACAATAGGAGTTCGTTAATTTATCTAAGAGGTTAATTATACTAAGGATACCAATAGATGCTGATTTCAAAGCCCCAATAATAATAATAATAATAATAATAGTAATGGTAATATTAATAATAAATTGCAACTTTTAGTCTTCGTTTTTCACTATCAATGTTGAATGTGGTCTGCATCGGGGTCCCGGTTGGACCTACCTAATCCAATGGTTGAGAATCATGAACACTTCTGTCTATTATTAATTTATTATATATAAAAAAACAAGCTTAATTAGACCCATTAATACACAACTTCTTTAATTGTTATATCAATAAAATAATCAGTCTTTCGTAGTACCAAAAGCATTGGAGGCATTGTCATTGGATATGGACTTTTCAAAATCTTATAAAAAAAAAAAAAATTTTTTTTTGTTAACATTATTAGAGATTCTCTCTCTCTTACACACACGCACACTCACTAGAGCTGGGTGGTGTTTACTAATAAGTTTGATAGACACGTTGTCGGCAAAATTCCCTTTGAATCTTTGTGGGTTTATTGCTTTGTCTCTAATCAACTAGGATTAACACATAATTAATACCCCATTAACTATTGTTAACCCTTATCATTGTCTTTTAATGCATCATGTCATATTCCAACACTTAATGGCCAGACTGATTTTATTGACTTAATTGCTTCAACTCCACCAAATCATGATATATATATATGTGTGTGTGCACACACACAAGACTATATAACTTACCTACTAAGCTCCAAAATTTCTCTGACAACTAATATTTCAGTAATCTTTCTAGATATATCTCTAGCTTGACAAAATTAAAAAGGTGGAAACAGTTAAAAAAAAAAAAGCACAATTAATGACGCGGTTTCACTTGGTCTTTGAATTTGAGATGTTTTTGCCCTTTGATTGCTACTAAAATAGGGGACAAAGTTGCTCTTTTTAAAACTAGCTTTATCATGTTATTTTGTCGGTATCTTCGCTTTGGTTTTATTTTGCCACGGTAGTTGATGAATTTTCTTCATTCACGTCTCTTACAATCTACTTATAATATTCAGTCAAAAATATGAAACCGAAGTCTAATATATAGCCTTTGTGACCCCTTTAGACATTTGTCCAGAAGGAAAAGAAAGACTTGCTCTCAAGTCCATATGGTCATTCCTTCATGTAAAAAAGAAATATTAAAAAAAAAAAATTTAATAAGGATTTTGCCATGGTTAACGAATTTTGTCCACTTAAGACCCTTTAAATATCATATCAAAAGGAAAAGAAAGAATTACCCCAAAAGTCTAAATGGTTAACTATATTCCTTCAGGAAAAAAAAAAAAAGTGATTATTTGGTAGGTTATAAATAAATACTTTATTGAACATTATTTTGAGCCATCAAATTTTATTACATTTTGTTAGTTTTGTATATACTTTTTTTTTATTTTAAAGTTACTTTCAAGGTTTAAAATAAAATACTAATAGAGTATCTCTATGTACAGTAGAAACTATAAAGCACTATAAAAAAAAAAAGGCGTCTAATTAATTTTATTCTTATTATTATGTTGTAATTCGCCTCTCAAATTGACTCATTAAAAGAGTCTTTTATTTATTTTTCTGCTACTCAAATCCCTCTCATCTTAGTCACTCCTACGCCATACGGATTGCTTAAGGTTTAAAGGAGCGAATAAAATGATAAATATCTTCAGCAAATCTCAAAACTAATGAATTAAATTGCACTATATACCTTCCACTAAATTTAGTCAGGTAAAGACTAAGGGTTCGTTTGGTATTTGGGTTGAGTTTGAGATGAAATGAAATTTTTAAGTTGGGATTTGTTGACTTTTTAAAAATTAATTATAATTTTTGTTGATTTTTTCAGAAGAAAACAAAAAATCAGCCATAAAGTACAGTTGAGTTTAAACTCAAATGTATCATCAAACGTGGGCTAAAATAAGAAAAAACTAAGAAAAGCAAAAACTTATGAAAAATGATTTCAAGAAGAAAGAAAAAAAAAATTATTGAGGGAAAGAAGAAATGAAAAAATAGTAATTACACTATGGAAATTGGAAAACACACATTATGGAAACATTTCTGATGACTCTTAAAAAAGTAGCAAACATCATTTTAAAAAAAAATAATTGAAATAAATAACAAAGTTTTAAAATATTAATAATAAATAAAAAATTACTAAATAAATAATATAGTTTTTTTTTGTAATTTATTATTTATTCTGAATATTTTAAAATTTTTACTTACTTCAATTCTTCATGGAAGAATGCTTTTTATTTCATTCTTCCCAACCCAAATTAGAAGAAATTGCTCCGAATAAAATTAAAATCCGTCCACATCTTTTGATTAGCCATTTGCCGTGGCCTACAAGGTACAATGACGACCACACTAGAAATCATTTCATGAGTTGAATTATTTCCTCTCCCACCACACGTGCACCCGCTAATCACTGCGACACAATTCCGACACCACCTAGTGCCCAAAAAGATATATTACAATATTTATATATCTCACTAAATTAAAAAAAACGTAGCTTATTACAAGCTAAATGATTAGTGCTATTTCGTATATGCCTATATTATCCAATAGAAGTAAAATCATAATCAAGATCGAATAATCTTGTTACCATAATTATTAACGTAACCCTTATGCATGTTAAACTATTGTAAAAGATCAAGAAGAAAAGGGAATATCTTTATAAAAAAGTTAGGAACTTTTCAAAGATTAAATCTTATTAAAATCGTATAAAAAATAGAAATATTTATATAAATAAGTGATGGAGTCACTTGAGATCTAGTATGAATATGGTAATTTTATTGTTTGTTCTAAAAAACCTTTGTAAGTTCAAGATTTTTTCTGTTTAGTTCACATTGACATGAAACTTTGACATAAACGTCTCTACTGAACTTTATATATTATATTTTTAATTTTGTTTCTCTAATTTTTTTTAAAATAAAGTAGAAAATTAATTCCGTGACATTGATATTTATTACAACTAAATACTTGGAATAATTTAACGATCCAAAACAGAATTCTACTAGTAAGTCGTCGTAATATCTCATCAAGTGGTTTAGATTGATGGTGATGGCATCTTGTGGTGCACTGGGAGCAGTTGGGTGGGGGGAAGTGGCACATGATCATCAGACCAAATGTGACCATCACGTTCTGGCTTTCCGGCGACATCCTCCGACATCGACACGTGTTAAAAATCATTCTTTCTGAAACTACATCACCAATTTATTATATAGTTTTTCGCCACTACATATATAAACTCTCTCCTACCTTTTTCTCATGAATATATATCATTAATTTTCTTCTTTTCTTTACAGCCTATCTGCTTCATAAGACGGTGTTGCTTAGAATACGATAATATTTAATGCCTTGAAAAGTGGCTTCCCTCTCTTTTGGCTTTCTTGATAAAATATATATATATATATATATATATAATATATATCATGGAGTGCCCATGATCCGAATATACTTTTGTTCGAATAAATTAAGGACCTAACTTACCAAAATGGAAAGAGTAGTGGAAAAAGAAGAGCATGAAAACAGCTAGGATGAAAGGCTTTATTGAGAGAGAATATACAAACAGTGGGATGAATTATTGAGTCATGAAATTCTAGACATGGAACATCATTCTATATCCATGTAGCTAAACAAGAAAACATGATCCAAGAATCTTAAAAAGAGGATTTAACGCATGTGAAGTACAGTAAGGTTCATTTGTTTTAATTTTTATACATGGGACGGATTTGGTCCCCCCCTCCCCCCCCCCTTTTTTTTTTTTTTTTTTTTGCTGTAGGCTTTGTTAGAAATTATATCACTGAACTTATAGTTCACCACATAATAAATAAATTTACTTTCTTATCTAATAATCAGATTTATAACTTATTTTGTTTGTTATTATAACAACCAATTTAATTTTATTGTAATATTTTTCAATGATATTTGTCTTTTGTATCAATAGTTGCCAAATAGTATTATGTTATATATAATTTTACACAAAGTTACAAGTTAGTTAATTAGTTGTTAGAAGTTGTTTATTTCAAAGTTGCAACTCCGGATTTTTCAAGACCTCTCCGACGGTCAAATAGTGTTCCTATACAAATATATATATAAATATATATGTGTGTGTATATATATATGTATGTAGAGATGTAACATTGTTCTTGTGATATTGTGTCATAGTTTGATGGTGTTTGTGGATCTGATTGAACTAGGGGGTATGGTGGGGTGGTCATTTAGAGGAATACTACTTTAAAAAATTTGGAATTCAGATGCATCTAGTTTTAAGTTTTATCATAATTTTGATATCAAAGTGATACAAATGAATTACGTACTAGTCTTCCAAAGTGCTATCTAACCTCATTATATATATATATATATATATGATGCTATATTTGATTCGGTGCAATGATATTTCAGAAGGCCTGAAGAAAATGGGTCATGAAGAAAAGTCTATCAAATGAATCTGGCAGTGGCCCAAATGTTGTACGCATTTAAGTGGAGAAACTTTCAGGAATGCCACAAGAAAAATCTCCCTTATAGATTTCTGTTATTAATCTGGATACTTGAGATTTCTGTAACGCTCATGGGCTCGACTATCCAGCCATCTGCACCTACGCGCAGTTTTTTTTTTTTTTTGGGTATATTTATACGCGTGTGTTCGTAAATATATTGCTGCAATTATTTATAAATAATAGGTAGCATATTATGCTTCACTTGCGCTATGAAGTCAATTATAGATTCGGATAACAAATATATCATAATAGTAATTTCATATATATTATTTCATTATAAGAGGTAGAGTTCAAATTTTCTCTTTAAAAAAAAAATAAAAATCAGCGAGACGTATACATATTTGGTAAATATAAATCTATATTACATGATCGTATATAACTAATAACTATAATCCATATAAGCATTTTTAACATGGGGGAAAAAATCATGATTTTTGTTACAATTGTCGTCTTTATCTTCTCCCTCTTTCTCACTTTTTCACTAAAAAAAGAAGAAGAAGAAGAAGCAATATTTGTAAAAGTGATTGGAGAAACCTATTAATTGGAATGAGAAATAATATATATAAGATAATTTGGTGAGCACTACTTGCTCTAAGAAAAGCCAAAAATAACGGAAAAGATGACAAGTGCAGGCACACTTTACAAATTACAGGATTAGATTTATTTAATTAAACTGAGTCCCTTCAATTAGTGGTAATTAATCAATTCTTGATTATGACTGAAAGAAAAAAGAAAGAAACACAGCTTATCTTCTCCCAAAAGATCACTGGATGTTCATGAACCGGAAATTGTATATCTAAAGCCAATTATTCTAGTCATGACGTTATTGTCCATAAATAACCACAACAAAGTTTTAAAAGAAAAAAAAAATACATCTAAGCCTACGAAAATACTCCGAGAGCAAGAACATGTTTGGTTCATAAATTTGAATAGAAAATTTAAATTGAAATTTAAATTTTTATGAGAAAAAAATACTGTAATAAAAAAAAGGTTCGAACTGGGATTAAAACTGCGAATCAAAAGGAACATATTGGTACTCTCTGATGACATATACACACATATATATATTTATATACATAGGCATATTTAGCTCTAGTCGATTGCAGAAAAAGTAACTCCAAATTAAGCTAAAATAAAAGATTAAGAGCATAGCAAAAGACAAGCAAGTGTAGAACACAAGAGAGGAGATGCCCAAGAGGGATATCTGCTGAAGGGGTCCCACTTACAATCAAACTCGTGGCCTCCATTTGATAAAAGTGTCAAAGTTGACCACTAATTTGGGCCTGGTTGTGCCTCTTGTTTGTTTGGACCAACTCAAAGGATTTTGTCCAAGACATTGTCCACTAGTAGAAGCTCATGAATCACATTTCCTTTTCGTTTTTGGGCAAATGGGCCTTCCCAGTCACTTGGTGGGTAATTATTATTGTTAATATATTCATTGTTGTTGTTAGAGAAATTAACTAGGTGGATGAAACTGATTCATGTAATGCAACTTGAAAGTTTTCCAAATGAACTAGGCTTAAACAACCTCTTAATATACAATATTAATGCCTACTAGCTTTATCTTGGGTTTTCATTTCCTATTCAAAAATATTAGAAGTTTTATCCTTGATACTACTTCTTGATTTTCATATTACATGAACACCATACATATATACATTTATATATATATATATACACACACTACTACAGAATATAGCTTCCATGACAGTTTTTGAAAAATGCTAGTGGAAGGTATGTCAAAAACATGGTGTGGAAATCCATTTTCGAAAATATTCGTGGAAAGTGGAGATTTCACGACCGTTTTAGAAAACCGTCATAGAATGTAAAGATTCCAACTTTTTACTGTTAGAAACATCAACACAAATATCAACTTTTGAATACTAAAATTGGCATGTTTGGTTCACAAGTTTGAGTTAAGATTTTTAAGTTTCAATAGTAATTTTGGTTGACTTTTTCAGAAAAGACAAAAAACTTTTGGGGAAAAAGATAAAAATTGAGTTGAAAAATTTAAGTTCGAAATGGAAATCCAAACAGGCTATAAGTTATCATGTTTTTAATGGTATGCTTTTAGTTAACATGACAATTATATTAATGAAAAAATAAACTTACTTATCACATGAAGTGATATTTAAAAATTAATATTTAATCTTTGTTTTTAATTATTTTCTGTTTGTGTGTGAAGAAAGAGGTGAGGCCTACAACAACCATCCACTCTAGAAAGCCAACAGATAAGGCAAAAAAATTAGGATAAGCCCAATCATTCACATCCATCACAAAAAATTACTTACACCACTCTCTGCATATACCACCCCCCTCACTTGTCCACTCCAAAACATCAGTGATCATCATCTCCAACCTTAACAAGACCCCAATCATGGCCACTGCCGCCGCCGCAGCCGCCGCCACCATGTCACACTTCTTTGGAACCCGAATCCACAACCCGAGCCCGAACCCAGGGAGATTCCAGGCCCGGTTCGGGTTTGGGTTCGGCAAGAAATCCTCACCCCCACCACCACCATCTAAGAAGGCTCAGTCCAAGTTCTCGTCCGGCGAGAGGCTTGTGTGGTTCCCGGGGGCCGAGCCTCCGGAGTGGCTGGACGGAACCTTGGTCGGCGACCGAGGGTTCGACCCGTTCGGGTTCGCCAAGCCCGCGGAGTACTTGCAGTACGAGCTGGATTCGTTGGACCAGAACCTGGCCAAGAATGTGGCCGGAGACGTGATCGGGACGAGGGTGGAGGTGGCGGACGTGAATCCGACGCCGTTTCAGCCCTACTCGGAGGTTTTTGGGATTCAGAGGTTCCGTGAGTGCGAGCTCATTCACGGCCGGTGGGCTATGCTCGGCTCGCTTGGTGCCATCGCCGTTGAGGCCCTCACCGGCGTTGCATGGCAAGACGCTGGCAAGGTAATGCATTATATATATATATATATATATATATACAGATTCATATGTATATAATATTTCTAACAGATTCATTTTTGCATGATTCAAATGATCTAAGCAACTGCATACATGTTACGACCGTTGAGGACTGGGTTGAACTCATTCCGAAAAGTTAGTTCAAGAAGAAAGGGTGTTTAATCTATGTATAATATTATAACAGCTCAATATTTGATAAATATTAAACACTATAATAACTTGATAATTTAATGATACGAGACATATCTAACTTCTAACAATGATTATAAAACAATAATATTGCTATTATATAGTTTAGTAATTCTTACCTGTGCTAAAGAGAATCCTATACACTTCAGTGATCTAGTGTAACAAGATATTGAAGTTAGTTTTTTGCTTGTCATATTGAAGTTAGTTATTCAAAAACGATATTTAAAAATAATTTATTGACTTATGATTAAACTTATACGCAAATTTCTACATAATTGATCTTAATATTGTTATAATATTTTTTATTTGAAATTAAATAAAAAGAAGAGTTTGTTAATTATTCTAAAAGTATTATAGGGAAGAATAAGAAACCTTAAACAATCCGCATGGAAGATGATCTTTTTGGCGCCATTAGAGCTGCAATTTGGTATGTGATTTATTTTGCTATTGTGTCGTCTTGTGTTAGATATGTCCTCAGATACCTGGCAGAGCTTTTTCTGTCATCTGTGTCTTCTTCTCAGCCATGCAGGGGAAAAAAAAAAAAAAAAAGACTTAAAAATAATTAAATTGTGGTCCTTACGTACACAAATCATAAATTGTGACAAATACTGCAGCAGATGCCGACAAACTATAACAAAATTACAATCCTTCTTCTTATACTTGTTGTTGCTTGAACGTTTTATGGTAGGGAACCAAAAAAAATACACGACAAGTAGGATATTACACAATTTGTAACCATCAACCCACTTCATCTTATATTATATTTATATATATATATATATATTTAACCAAACTTGACAAAAATCCAACCCTCAAAAACTGTCCTTTTAGTTAGACTGAACATTTTGCCCAACATATAGTTATATAATCACTAGTGGTAGCGGTCGTGGCTATCCTTCTTAGGTCTCCACAAGTTTTACTATCAGAGTCTGGAGTCAAGATTTATTAGTCCAGATATATTGTCTCATTGACTGTCATTTCAATAGTATTATGTCATATTATCTGAATTTAAACTTTAGTCTCTTAAAAAAAGAAAAATATTTTAGAACATCAGTGATGTTCGAATCACATTAATACAGAAGTGGACTCCACTGGTGGGTCCCATGTTGTGAGGCTTATTCTCTATTAGTGAGTGATGTTAAATATCACTGACGTTCTCTAGCATTATTCCATAAAAAATGCTAAATACCAAATATTCTTGAACAAATTGATGAGCTCAAAATATTAATAGGGGAACAATAATTGAGATATAAAAATGAGACAGCAGATCTGGGTATTCCAAAGTTTGAACCCCAACGCTCTTATTTTCACGGTTTAGCCTTAAATTTAGAATTCCTTGTGGGAACCATGGCCAGGTGGTGAACTGTACGTAACTTTGAGCTAAGGTTGATGAAAGGATGTGTCAAATCTTAATTAATAATTTTACATGTGATTTCACTAGATTTCCAAATAATTAATAGATTAGGACGTGCGACACCACCAATCCTCCTTTTTATTATCAAAAAGAAAAATTACAGTTAAATAAATAACAAGTTTTTTTTTTTTTTTGGTTGGTCCAATAAGTACAGGTAGAGCTGGTGGAAGGATCATCGTACCTAGGGCAACCACTTCCGTTCTCACTGACGACACTAATATGGATAGAGGTGTTGGTGATCGGGTACATAGAGTTCCAAAGAAACGCAGAGCTGGACCCAGAGAAGAGGCTGTATCCAGGTGGTCAATTCTTCGACCCATTAGGGCTGGCCAGTGACCCGGACGAGAAGAGAGACTTCAACTGGCTGAGATCAAACATGCCCGCCTTGCCATGGTAGCTTTCCTCATTTTTGGCTTTCAAGCTGCTCTCACTGGTAAAGGCCCTCTCAGTTTCTTAGCCACCTTTACCAACTGATCACGTCTCTCTCTCTCTCTCTCTCTCTCTCTCTCTCTCTACAAGAGAGTAGACCTCTAATCCATTTACGTCCTGTAGTATATTATATATATTTATATATTTACTTATTTTTCGGGCACTCATGACCATCATGTATGTCTTGAATTGATTTTATTTATGATACTATGCTGTTATATGGATTATTCTATCTATTACACAATTAGAAGTTAGAATATATATATATATATATATGTTTTAAGGGTTTATAGCTTAATCACATTTTTTAATAAGTATTTAAATATTAGTTAAAAAGCTCAAATTTTGAAAAATTAGTTAAAACTTTTTTTTTAATTATTAATTAATCACTGATTGATTGATATAACTCATAAATTTTGTAGTCAATCATTGATTAACTATAGATAAACCACTGATTTACCATAAAAAAAAATAAAAAATACAACTTTCTCTCTCTTCCCCCCTCTCTCCCCCACCTACGACAGCCCCCGCGAGCTCCCTCCCTCCCTCTCTCTCTCTCTCTCCTCAAACCCGTTCGGTCTTTTCACCGCTGCAATCATCAGAAACTCGTGCCAGCGCAACTCGCGACCAAATCTCATGTCGGTTTGGCCTTCTCGCTACTGCAATCACCGAAAACTCTTGCCAACACAACTCACGACCACACCTCAGATGGTGGAGATCGGTGACGGTTGAAATCCGTGACGAGATCCCCTCCCACCGCCGCGATCTCCTCCCAGACGTCGTCGAGCTGTAGATTTGGTTGGTGAACTCGCGGCGGTGCAACTTGCGACCTTACCTCCAATGGTGGAGATCAGTGATGGTTGAGATCCACGACGAGATCCCCTCCCATCGCCACGATCTCCTCGCAGATGTTGTCGAGCTGTAGATCTGGTCGGCAAACTTGCATCGACGCAACTCACGGTCTCACCTTCGATGGTGGAGATCAGTGGCGGATCCGCTACGCGATCGCCTCCCACTACCGAGATCTCCTCCCAGACGTCATTGAGTTGCAGATCTGGTCGGTGAGCTGTGCCACCTCCAATGGTGGATCTTAGTTGCAGGGAGGGGAGAGGAGAAAGAGAGGAGGGGAGGTGTTTGGAAAAAATGAAAATTAAATAAACAAAATATATATTAGACCATTTAATTAAATGAAAGAAAGTTGATATATCTATTAAATTAGATAATAAATATAGTCCACCTACCGTAATTATCCCTTATTTATGAAGAGTTTCATAAAGGAGTTCGGTCTTGATTTTTTAACTTGGTTAATAAAGATTTCGTGCAAGATTTTTTTGAAGTTTTATAAAGAAGTTTCGTTTTTTTTTTTTTTTTTCCCTTTAAATTCATTTAGATAATCTATTATTTTACACGTATTCCTCATATATATATATACACACACACACACACGCATGTGTGTGTGTCATGTGTCCGTCAAAAGATACTGCAGATTTGCTATGTTGTTGCTCTAAATACGCAATCATACCACAATGAATTACGATCTGGATAGTAAAGGATTTGTAAGTTGTTGTTTTTTCCTAGTTTAAAATTTAAAACTATAAATTTGTTATTTTTTTTTATATCTTTATTATTTTTAAATTTTAAACTTATAAGATATTCAACGCCATCAATTTCATTTGGCTAAAATTTCTATTAAAATAGAGGAGTTCCATTCAGAATATTAGAGAGTAAGACAATTTACATGAATGTCCCCAATTTCGGATTGTCTTTAAGAAAAAAGACCACACTTTTGTTATAATTACAAAATTAACTCAACTGAAAAAAAAAAAATTTGTTATAAATAAATCACTCAATTTACTTGGTCAACAAATTTCTTTTTTTTGTGTGTGTGTGTGTGTGTGTGTGTGTTATTTGACAATTCAACTCTTACCAGCTGAGCCAGAATGTCAATAGAGATAAGCAAAAATAAAAAAGAAGAAAGCGCGTAGTGTATCAAACTCCAAAAATGTAATTTAGCATCCACCAACGTCCTTACCTATTGGAATTAGACTTACTTTCATGTGATTTTTTGACGGGAGAGATTATAGAGAGGGAATTAATGAAGTGAATCCAACTTTCTTTCTAAAAATATGACTATAAAAGCCTCCACACATTAAGACATATAAGTATTTAGATATAGTAATTTATTTTAAGAGATGAAACACGTTATTTTAATTCAATCAAAAAGTTAATGAACATTTTAACCGTCAGTTTAATCTTAAGCGTTTTTTTTTTTTTCCTCAGAAAACCAAACTCAAGATTTCTTATTTATCAAACCACTCAAGAGTAATTAATTCAATACCACCAGATTACCGGTCCTTTAGTGATTACTTTTAATAGATTTGATCTTAAGTTTCGTAAGAGGCCCTTTTCTATATATTTAAATAATATACATCATTAGAAGAATTTAAAACCATTTTCAAGTGATCCATTAATGTCAATCTACTCTTTTTTTTTTTGCTCTTGGTAAGATTTGACGTGATGCATTTTGATTTTGCTTCTCAATGCATAAAGGCAACAACAAATCGCTCTTACGTAAACATTTTAGTATTAAAAAAATACAATAATTTCAACAAAATAAAAATAAAAATAAAAATAAATGCCAAGGTTCTTTAAATATATATATATATATATATTATATATATATATATATTGGAGGTCGGCAAAGCCACGTAGCCACAGAAAAAAGGGGTACCTACACCTATGGAAGCACGGCCACTAGCAATTTGCCAAAGCTATAGCTGTCGAAATTTTGTCAAAAGTTTGAGTCCCATGTGATCTTAATTGATGTGTCATTCGGCGGAGATGGTGGAAAAGTGTTGATGTGGAGGTCTCACTTTCTCAATGCTGTTGAGAGTTAGAGACGCACATATAGAAAGTAAAGTACATCTCCTCTTCTCCATCCACCTTACCTCCCCCAACTCACTTCAATCATATGAGTACTAGATCTATATCTAATCTAAACTAAAATATTTGTCACTACGGAACGTAATGGCTTAACGTAAAACATTATCGTGATAGATCAGTAATTAAAGATTTAAGTGTTAGATGGTTTTAGATATAAAAGCTTATTTTAGGTCAACTTAGTTGATTTTAAGTGTCTGATATTACGTATTTACGTATTCTTATCGTTAGCATATATGAAATGACTGAAGTGATGCAATCCTCGTCGAGAGGTAGAGCCCGTCCATTGAGCCTTCAATAAATATTTTCGTTAGCATTAAAGAGCCCCTTTTATAACGAACAAGATATACTAATACTGATCGTCTCCTTTATGAATTTTTTTTATAATAAAAAAACTAAATTTTTGTATAAATTAAAATGTCCCACTTAAAATTTCCAATTTTTTTTTATGTCAGGTCTCTTTATCTAGGACCTCATTTTGATTAAATATGTTTTTCTTGTCAAATTTAGTAACAAATATCCGTAAAATATGTAAAACAAATAAGTTTTAATACAAATCTAATGATTGAAAAATAAACTTTTTTTTTTTTCCCAAATTTTGGTGTAGAAATCTCCCTCTTCCCTAGCAAATTAAGGTTTAGTGGGTGGTGCTACTTGGCAGATGCCTATTACAACAATGCTATTACTACATTGCACGACAGTTGGGCACATAATGGAGTTGCTTCTTTTCTTCTCTAGGTTTTATTTTTCCTAGAAAATTTTTTTCTTTTTTGGAACCCAATTACCATTTAAAAAACCTTTCTTTATGATATGCTACCAAAACAATATATTTCTTTATGAAAATGAGCAAATCTAACAAAGGATTTACTCCACCATGATTAATGATGGGTTGCATTGATAGTGCTAGAAGAAACATGGCACGAAGTAGGTTTGAAGTCAATTTCATGACCTCAAAATTGTTTTGTTCTGTCACTTTCAGCTACAATCATCCTCATTTCCATTATTGAACTCTTTACCAATTGGAGCTTCCCCTAGAGCCCCATCTGTGATCTGTCACAAGTACCCTCATTAGCAGCCGTGACTTAATGCCACATTTGTTGGGAGAGAAGAAAAAACATGAAAAAAAAAAATGAAAAAAAAAAGATGGCCTTAAAAAAGAGACTATTTTTCCTTGTTTCATTTAAAACAAGGATAATAAGAAGCTAAAAAAATTGAAATATTGTTCCACAATTATACCTTACCTCTAAGTACCCTAGATTTGATCAATACAATAAAGAATCGGAATTTATGCTTTCTCCATTTTTTCCCCTAATTTCCTTTCGGTGATTCCCATTCTTTTTTTTTTTTACCCCTTCTTTTTTTATTTTTAACTTCTTTATCCCTTACATGTAATAAAATATCAGTTAGTGCAGGGCAAAAGAGAACGCGTTTCAACATTTACTATTGTTTAGAATTATAGTGATGACAAAACTATCGTGATTGTCTTTTATAATTTTCACTTAAAGTTAACATCATAGTTCAAATTCTCACGTTACCATTTTGAGGTCTAGTCTAAAGTGACATTTTTTATAAAAAAATATAGACTTGTGATGAATTGAACAATTCTGAACTAGTAATTGTGGGAGAATGAGTTAAATCTTAAAAGATGTTTGGAATGTAGACTCAAACAAAAATATCACAATTCATTTTATTTTTTGTTTTTTATTTTATTTTTTGAAAAATCAACAAAAATTTTAACTGATTTTTAAAAAATAAAATAACTCTAACTCAAATTAGTGTATCAAACGCAAGTTTAATATCATGTTATGAATATGGAATGCGAGAAGACCACCAATCCAATCATTTGCCCTTGTTTATCTCCAAATAAAAAAATTTGGATGACCCCAACTCTCCCAAGAGTTTGCTTTTGGGATAAACACCACTAGTTTATGGTCAATACGCTAAATTTATTTATAATTGTGGGAGTAAATGTAAACACGTGAAGAGAACGGATAATTTACGTTTTCTTTTTCCTTCTTCTTCTTCTTCTTCTTTTTTTATTTTTATTTTTATTTTTTATAATAAATAATCTCTTCGTTTCAAAAGAGCTCTTAAAAAAAAAGTTTTTGAAAAGAGTAACAAAACGAAAAGATGAGAACTTATCAACCAAAAAAAAAAAAAAAACGAAAAAGATGAGAAAAACCTGTAATATACACGTCTTGTCAAGTTCCACTTTTACAGAAAAATTAAAAATTAAAAAGAAACAAAATAAAATTAAAAAAAGCCATATAATTCTTGTGAGATGCGATAGCTTCTCGGTCCACATTTCTTGCGACTTCAGACTTTATACGGGAATTCAAAGGAGAAAGCTAACTGCGTTGTGGTAATTTTTTTTCAACGAATCTCTCTCTCTCTCTCTGTGTTTACCATTTTGGATCTTGCGTTTCACACCCCTTATCAGTTTTCAATCTCCCTCCCATTATTATAATTATTATTTTAATCGATTTTCTCGACAACCCTTTTGACTGAAATCGTTAATCGCCCCATTCCCAGTCGTGGAAATTTGTTCTTTTGTTTTTTTTTTTGGGCTGAGAAATTTGTTTTGAATTAAGGTTTTTGTGGGAGGGATGGGGAGGTTGTTTGTGGTGAGTTTGGAAGGGAAGATCTACAGCTGCAGGCACTGCCGGACCCACCTCGCTCTCTGTGATGACATCGTCTCCAAGGTTGTTTTTCAATTTTTTTTTCATCGCCTGTTTTCTTCTTGAACACTCAAATTTGTGTTGATTTTGTGATATTCTTGTGGAATTTCCATCTGGGTGTTGGCAAATTCCCTTGGTTTTTGTGTTTGGATTTTTGGTGCTTTTGTTTTTCTGATAATGCGTTTGTGTTCTTCGCTTTAAGTTTTTGGGAAAGGTTTGTTTTCTTTAGATTTCTCATCTGAATGTCAAGTGAAACAGCATTTAGGTGTTGATTGGATTGTGATCATTTTAGTTTTGACCCTTTTGATCTTTCTCTTTTCCTAAATTGGGAAAACGAGAATTTGATGTTCCCCAAGTAATATATGATCTTGTTGAAGCTGGAAAATGTTTGCTCTGTTGAGCCTTTTTTGTTCTACTTGAAAACATTGTTCTGTATTGTTTGTATTATTGTTCATCACAATGGCCTTTTGGGCTTGTCATGTTGGAGCGATGGTGTGGTTTATGACTTGAATGATGCAGTGTAGATTTTGCGTTTCTGTTTCGGAATACTTTTTTGGTAATCTGAATGAATACCAACATCATTCGCGGAAATCTATTTGTGTTAAGCTTCACTACACACTCGGAAAGGGAAACTGGCTCTTGGATATGGTTAACCTTTTGGAGTGTGTAGTGGAGTTCTTCTCAATTAGCAAGAAAAGATTAGGCGTTATAGGCTTCGTACACTTTCTATAACATCCAGTCCTATGTGAAAGAGTGCTTCTGTGGAATGGTTTCTGGAATTAGTTCCAGACATTCCTCGCTCATGTGGTGTGCTTGTTTGAAGTTTGAAGCACATTTTTTTTGTTTGGCTCTAAAGCATTCTTTAGCTTTTGATTCGAAAAGATACCGTTTCTTGTAGGGAAGTTATGTGTCCGTCATGTATTACTGATTACATGCACGTATTCCCTATTTGTTGCCACAAATGATATGAGCTTAGAGGAGATAGGTCGTTTAGTAGAGTTGAATCAAATATGAGGCTGTTCTAGGCTCCCTTTGATTTCTAATGGTGACGAGTTTTAGGATATATTTTGTTGCTAATTCGGTCTGCTAAAAGTTCTATTTGTTTCATTTTCTTTCATTTTGTATATTTTCTAATTTCTCGTGTCCAATAAATGTCGATAGCAAGTTCCGTGTAAAGCAAACTTCTAACTACATGTTTTTGCCTTTGCTATTTGATTCAGTCATTCCATAGCAGGCATGGGAAAGCTTATCTCTTCAGTAAGGTGTAAGTTTTCTTTTTTTGTGCCCCGTACCTTTGTGTTATTATGACTACGAATACATCTACTCGCACTAATTTCAACCCTTGAGCTACTTTCCAATGCCGTGTGGAAGTTGCGGGTTTTTGTAGAATCAGAAATCATATGCTGCCAAGTTACCAATTCCTTGCTCATTGTTTGGTTGGTCATTTTTGTCGATGTTATATGTTTATATGTAGAAGTGGTTTCTTTGAGAGCTCGATTTGAAATTGGATGATCCAGGTTGATTTCACAGCTAAAAAAAGTCGTTACACATTACATGCTTAATCCTTCCTAAGTTCCTAGTATGTAATTCTTATATCTAATTATTTGACAGAGTTAATGTCTCTTTGGGAGTGAAAGAGGAGAGATTGATGATGACTGGGTTGCACACTGTTGCCGACATCTTCTGTGTTGGTTGTGGATCAATTGTTGGGTGGAAATATGTAAGATTAAGAGGCACCGATACGATGATAGATCATAATCGATGAATGTTCTTTTTTCTCCATAAGTTATTTTGATGGTTTCTTTCAGGAGACTGCTCATGAAAAGGGCCAAAAGTACAAGGAAGGAAAATCTGTACTCGAACGGTTAGTCGATTTGTAGAGAGAGAAAAAAATAATCCAATACTAGTTACTATAACTGATCTCATAAGCAAAGTTTTTGCACGGTTTAAATGTTGGACAGGGTGAAGGTGTCGGGTCCGGATGGAAACAATTACTGGGTCAGTCATGAGACGCAGGTTGGCGGAAGTGATGCCGATGATGCTTAATTTCCATTCATATCCAATCCAATAATAATTGTACATTCCTCAACCCCCCCACATTGTTATTGTTCAAATCATATGTGCATTCATTCCAAAACTTCAAACTTCTCATTTGGGGCAACTCCTCGCCCGCTTGTCTGTCAATAACGTCACTGAAAAACAATTTATCGTTGATTATGACATAATTTGTGTTCAAAATTTTCCTGTGTTCATGTCTTGCAATGCTAAGGTTTGTGTTTTTTGGTATTAGACAGCCATTTTTAAGCCATTAAAGTTTGCGAGAAAGCAAAAAATAGCCGTTGCTGTAATCTACTATTTGTGGCTTTAAGTAACAGAAAGACTGGCCTCGTTTAGTTTCTACAAATGAAAGCTTAGAGTGAAGTTTGTGGATTTTATGTCCCTGGTTTCCTACATTATTTTCAACTAAAATACTAGAAGTACAAGTTCAATAGTGGAACTCTTTCCTCTTAGCACTCAGGGAGTCAAAATTATGTCACAATCTTATGATGAAACTTAAAAAAAAAATTTGCCACCAAAAAAAAAAAAAAAAAAAGGCTTAAAAAATAACATGTCTTGTACCCTATAGTGTCGATTTGCAAACCAAACAATTCTTTAAGCAATCTTCAAAATACTCATGATGGAAGGTGGCAAACTTAAAACATCTGTGGCCTATAGTTTAAATGGCAAATGGAAACGTAACCATTTTGCGCGGATTTTATCTTTGATTGATTATAATGTCTAGATCACACTCTCGTGTCTGTCCCTTTTCATGTCATTTCAGTCACGTTAATTAAAATGTCTTGTCAACTAAGATCTCCATATCAGTTAAAATTTTACCAAAACACGGAAGATAATAGGAAAAAGAGGCTTACTATTCTCACACAGGAAGATTATTTTGCATTTTCCACACAAAAATCTAGACGCAATGTGGTACGGGTATCAACTATTTTCTGCCACTATCATGTTTTTTGGCCAGCTTTTCAAAAAAAAAAAAAAAAAAAAAGGAAGAAGAAGAAGAAGAAGAAGGGTCTGTTCTAGTGGAGACTGTGGAGTAAAAACTGAAAGGGTGATGATCCGTCAATATGAGTTGATTATGATCGGTCCATTTCGAGTACACTGGTTTCTTTCTTTTTCTTGGTTGATGTCACGGGCTGAGAAAGAAACAAAGAAAGAAAGAAAGATAGTAAGAAATTGTATCTAAAATAGGAAAAAAAAAATGCAGTTTTTGGCATTATTCTAACTGGAGGACCGGGACACTTTGAATATAATCTCTGTGCCTTTTTTGTTGCATTTCTGTGGCCATACATCTCGGAGCGTTTTTCTATTTTATTTGTTCGTCTTATCCAGTCATTCATTAGGTTTTCTGTCGTGGCCTAAGAGAGCATCAAAGAAATTTGAGAGGAAAAATATTATATATATATATATATATATTTTTTTTTTTTTCTTGTGATTTTTGGAGAGTAGAAATTATCTTGGGAATTAAAAAATTAAATGAGTATTTATTGATTAAAGGCGTTGGTTTGACTAAGGTCTAGGGCCAGAAGACAGAAGTGGTTGGATGAAATAGAAAACCACATTTACTCTAGCAAATTGAAAAAAAAAAAAAAAAAAAAAAAAAAATGGAGAAAGCCAAAAAGTTAGGGTAGTGCTTTTCACGTGGCACCGATTGTAGTGGGACCCACTTTGGTCGTTTTGGGTGTAGTCTCTATTTTCAGTCTTCCAAAAAAAAAAAAAAAAAAAAAAAAAGGAAGAAGAAGAAGAAGTTCCCACCTATACTCCCTAGGACTGAGCCAGGAGGGGGAGGAAGGGGGCTTCTTTGCGGAGTAGTTCGGCACCCGTTTGCCTTGCATGTTTGGCAACTGGCAAAAGCCACCTTCCTTGAGGAACACGAATAGAAAATTCTTCGCTGTATGGGGACATTTGGAGGCAGAATTATATTCTTACAACTTTTTGATATGAGTTTTAAAAATATAGATTTGGGATACAAACTTATGGAAAAAAAAAAGTTCTTTTGTAGTTTTGTATTTAATAAAATAATAATAAGAAAAATAAATATTTTGGAATACGTGTTTTATGGATTTTATTTAAAAAGAAATTGTGAAATAGTAAATTTTTGAAATAGACTTCTAGATTTACGTCTATTTGTAAACCGGATTATGTTCTACGGTTTGAAAAAATGCCCCCAAATAGGATCTTAATATATACTTCTGGGGAAGAAAATTTTAAGGTTATTTTCATATTTATGATTTGAATTACAGATCAAATCTCTTTTAATCATCATTATTAAAACATTTTATAATATTCTCGACTTGCCAAATTTAATCTGTTTGTTTGTTTTAAAAATTAAGAACTAAAATAGAATTTGACCCATAATTCAAGTATTAAAAATGGAATTAACCAAAACTTATATATATATATATGAAAAGTCTTATATCTAGTATCGGATATCATCTTATACTTATAATTTTATGTTTAGAAACTTATAACAAGTAGTTGATTTACAAGTAAGCATACACATATATTTTATAAGACAAATCGACCACAAGGACGTTGAGAAGGAAGAACCAAGTAGACTCGTAAGTAAACCCCACTAAATTATAATTTCCAATCAATTACTGACCGAAAGAGAATTTAAAATCTTGTAACATAATAATTTCCTATTTAGAACCTTGTCATATAATATAAGTTGAAAAATATTACATGATTAGTACAACGTACTAAAAAAAATCACAAGTGTAGTATAGGAAGGGTGCCGGATGATAGACCCTCCCTATGTATATGTATTTATATATATGTGTTGTCCCTTATAAAATGTAGAGGGACCTGATGGGGTAAATGTAATATTATAGAGTCCAAAAATATCGCTGTTCTAACCATTGAAGAAATTATGAAGGCAGATTACTTGACGCAAATACATATCTATGATCAAATGGATAAATACATCCTTATGTCATATGGAACCTGGACACATAAAGAAGCTGAAATACACAAATGCGTAAAACCAGAAAAGACAAATTAAAGCCCGACCTTTTTGCAGCCCCAGAAGTCATCAAACATATAACACTGACATTTTCATGAATGTACATTGATTTTTCTTTCTGTAATGGAATCCAATAAAAAGCCTCACTTAAGTTAGAAAATCACCCAAGTGAATAGATCATCCGCTCGCCGACGTCTTTGCCTACAACTCTCAAGTATCTATGCAACTGGGTTTCCAAGTAACTCCTCTGCGAGGGACAAAAAGCTAATTGTAGATCCTGCATTCGGAAAACACAATTCGGTGAGTATATGAAATGATAAATTGACTATATAGACAATGGAGATCGCATACCTTGTATTTCAGACAAGTTCCTTTCAATTCGATTAATATGTTGTTGATATCTCCAGCTTCTAATTGAACAGATTCGGGATCACTGGATTCTTCGCTTGATTCATCGTCGGAGATGTCGAATTCAGGATCAGTGACCTCATCGGCTTGATGCATATACACATCATTGGAGTCTTCAAGGCTAAGGTCATTGTGTTGCACTTCCATGGCTTGTTCAGAAGAAGCATTTGGTGCCGAGGACTCTCCATTGGGAAAGAGAGCACAATCCGATAACACGACATATGCCTTTCGATCAAGGAAAGGCCTGGCAACATTAAATGAAACCCACCTGGAGAAAGGGAAATCACATATCAGCTCATCAGAAAGATCAAGCGCTTTGGATGCCCAACGCACTAGCAAGTTGTTGCAAGTTTTACTCATTTGCAACCAGAAAATAAAGAGGTTACTGGAACGCAGTAGCATGGTATACACGCATAGTATGAGGAATAATATTAAGGATCCCAAGTTTTTATCAGTATTGACGTAGCATGTAAGTTGTCATTATTTTATTGGTAGGTTTTTAAAAAAGTGTCACGTCAATACCACATGAGGTATGAGCTAGTGTCAAAAAATAATGATAAAAGTTGGATCCGTAGCACTACCATAAATAAGAGGCCAAATTGGAAAAAAAAAAAAAAAAAAATATATATATATATATATATATTAATGTACTTGTTGATAACAAGGTCTAAGAAAGGCATTAAGATCGCATTTATGTATAAAGAGGGAGCTCACTGGTAACGGAGAGGACAAAGAAGCTCGGAAGGCCAGTATGAAGCTTTATATTTCATCTTATTGCAGGAGTGAATGTAATAGCCAAGATAATAAAACTGGAGACTTGGGCAATGGGTTTGATTTTCTTTCACCCAATTTATTTCCTGCAGAGCTGAATACTTGCCAAGTGATAGAAAGGCAAAGTCCGGATCCCAGAACAAATATTTACTTGACAAACATCTAGGGAGGATATCGATAACACCCACCGCAACTAGTTGTCCATCAATAACATATTGTTGATGGAAAGAGCCAAAGCCACAAGGTGGAACCATAACATCATTGGTTGGAGGAACGAAGATTAATGGAGTATCGACCAGAAACCTTTGATATGAACTTTTCGTGACATGATCTGGTCTATCATTATGCACTTTTATCTGATATCGTCTGTACAAGGCAAACTCTTCTGGATCAAAACTGGACCTTTTCAAATGGATCTCAAGACGCCTCCTTACAGGGGTATGCTCATGGTTATTCCTTGAAGACCACGGTTTAATCACAAGCCTTGCAGCGGATCCTTCAGAGACAGTCACAACCTCAGCCATTTTATCTAAGGAAGCTTTATTGGTGCCGGAATAAAAATTTGTGTGTCCATTGCAAGCCCTGACTGAAAGACCAGTAGTTTCTGCCAGCTGATTTAGGGAACTCGCCAGCTTTTCTGAAATAGCTTTGGGAGACAACTCATTTTCATCCACATTCTCTTTGGATACTCTTGATTGGTAGGAACCCTCCAACCCTCGTTGTGCTCGTTTTTTTATCGCAGCTGCTATTTGAAATGCAATATTGCTTGAGTATAGGAGAGTATCTGATCCCTCAACAAGTAGCTTTCTTTTTCCTTGTGAAACCTTTTTAACAGAAGCTTTTGGCAATTGAAGATCATTCGGAAAATCTCCACTCTCAACACAAGCGTGCACTACATAATCAATTTTGTCTGATAAATATTGCAAGATTTTTTCAGCCTTATTCTTTTCGGCATTGTTACTGGACAAGCATTCTTTCATTGCTGAGCTTGAAAGTCCAGGATCCGCAGAGCTGCCGGTTTCTTTAGAAGCATTTGGACCCTCCTTTAATTTGAGGGGTTTGTTAGAATCCAGGCTGCCATCTAAAAACCTAAGCATAGACTGTTGTCAGGGCTCACTACAAAAACATATTCACAAGAAAGTATATGCTATTTTAGAACTTGAAAATAACCTGAAAATCTCGAACAATTTTTTAGCTTTTAAACGAGAGCACCATATAATAGTAGATATATAACAATTTTGAACTTTGAAGTGACCTAAAATCAGGCATCTCACAGCACAATATATTTCATCCATGCACAATAAGCATAAAAAGAAGACTAGTAACCCTGCCGTACAGAAATTCATGATACCCACTATCAAGTAGCTACAATTTTCCAAACTTATCTAACGACGTTTACTTTTATTTTTTATTTTTCATTTTTTTGGCAATGTGGAAAGGAAACGCCAAAAAAAATTGGTTTATAACTACTGAAACAAGAAAGGCAATATAAGTGTACCTTTGCACTCTTCTAGTCACTCGAAGTTGCTCTTTAGAAGGAGCAAACTCACCAGCTCTCAAACGAATAGTATAAGAAGGGCAGCACGTTCTTTCCATCACAGGTTTGTAAAGGAAAGAACCAGATCTTCTCCAACCTCGGTCAAGAAGATCTAAGAAAATGTCATTAGTTACGAGCAGAGCAATTAATCATTGATCAAAATAAATATAAACAAGCCAATTAGAAAAAAATAAATAATAAAAGGAAAAAATAAATGGCATCTTAGAAAAGTCTAAAAATTTTCCACTCGGAAAGTTGTAAAAATACTTCCTGAAATAATAGAATGAGTTGAAGCTAAAATATTGCAAGAAAAGCCGTCTCCTCGAAAACTTGGGAAAATAATTCACTAGTTTATTTCAGATACTGTAAGACCCTGCTTATGATCGGCATTAAATCGTAGACATTGAATTCACAAGCACAAGAATGTCTAGAGGTCATTAACAAACGTAGGTTTAGTTACTCACTGAAATATGTCGAGAGTATCTGGGGGTTAAGATATGCAATTTTGCAAGGATTGTATTCATGGTTTAACCAACACAACCCCAGCTATATGATATCATGAAGATAAGGGCCCAATAGTATGCCCCGTACACAGACAAAATCAAGTTTCATGTTTGCATAGGGTAGAAAGAGTTAACTCTACCAACCTTGATAATCATTAACGGTAAGGCTATGAGCCAATAAACCTGCAACACCGATAAATAACAATATCAGAAACATGATTAACTACACGTGCAAATGAATTGTTACATTTCAATTGGTAAACTGTAATTTTCTACAATGAAATCACCAACTTAAATTTCGCTTAAAAAATTCGAGGTCCTTAGTCTGATATGGTTGATATGACCCCCCGAAATAACGTCCGTCTTTTGTTACTGATAATGGGTTTGTTTAAATGCAAGTGTTTGTTGCTTAATGAATGTGGTTTTTATATGACTTACCCATATGATATACACAAAAGCACAACAAACAATGCAGATATTCTTGATTAGTTGATCTTTGAAGGAAAAAATGAAAAACTTTTCAAGCGAAAAAAACGAAGTTTTATGCTCCGAATTCATCAGACTAGTAGTTAATATTCTAGAAAGTTTTCACATTTATCCATGTTTAAGTGCTAATTCATACAAAACAATTGGTAAATAAAAATTTTAAAATTTAATAACTTCCACTAGTCCCAGAGAAAAACACAACATCGAAATTAAGCAACTTTCTCAGAATTCACACGCAGCCATCGTTGACCAAATAATCAAACACCAAAGACAGAGAAATTCTGATTAGCTTGATGATCCAATTCCAATCGAATTCAACAAACCACCGAATCAACCAAAACCGATCAATCTAATAGTTAAAAAAAAAAAAAAAGAAGAAAGAAAGAAAATAAATGGAAAACAGTAAAGAAAGAAAATTAATGGAAAACAGTAAAGCGATTAGGACGAAGAGTATTAAGAGACAACAGACCATGAGAGATGCTGGTGTAACCGGGGGATTTACAGTAGCCGCAAGAGCTTCGATTCCTTCCGTAATCGACGACCAGACTTTCGCCACCGCCGCGGCCATTGTTGTTGCCGTTGTGATCGCCGTCGCCGGTGGTGTTGGCATCGGTGGTGGTTCTGCTGCTACTGCTGGCTTCGCTCCTCATCTTCCCCGCCATCTCTAGTTCTCTTCTTCTCAGCCCGAACTGCTCGGCTCTTTTTATGATGCGTCGGAGGATTTACAAGGAAGTGGGTCTATAACTCCTGGTCGTGGAGGAAACGACGTCGTTTTGGCGACATGGACAGCTCAATTTGGATTTGATTTCAATACTAGGAAAGTAGGGCACGTGCAAGGCACGTGCTACCTACTCTACTCTAAAGATAAGGCGTAATCAATTGTAATCTCAATCAATATGTGTAGAAACAAGAAATCTTATTTGACCTATTAATATAAAAAAAAAAAAAAAAAAAATCTTATTTGCCCAAAGCAAAAAATAAAAAAGAAGAAATCCCAATTGATTTTTACTTTGACGTTTCATAGTCAGTATAATTAATAGCACGCAATAAAACCTAAGTTCTACTGTACTTTCTCACAACCCCAAGAAACAGACCTAAAAAATAACAATACTTTATTTTTCTTATGTATTTATTCACCTATAACATGTAGCTATCCACTATTTTCTTTTTATCAACATCATAAAAGTCTAAAATATTAGTTGTACATCAGCAAGAAAAAAATAAAATAAATAATTGCAGAAGCATCAAAAAGCTTTAATGAACGTAGGTGGTGAAAAATTCCAAAGAGCAATAGTAATTCTAGTTTTTATTTGTATCTAACTTCTTCATTATTTCCATATAGCTAGCTGATGGGTATGTTTAACTATAAAAAACATAGAATTTCATTCAATATATACAATCAAAAAACAATTTACATAAGCATGGCTGCATTTCTATAGCAACTACAAACAAACTTTTTAATACTAATTGATATGGTAAATGAATTTTCTCTTCTTATCGATAGGTGTTATAAAAATTGTCACCATAAACGATAATATTAAGTTACCATAGATCCATTTCTCAAGAGTAAATAATAGAAGATCGTGTTAAGTTTCCAAATTTGAAGTTGAAAATGATTTGTCTACCAACATAATGGGTTCCCACTCAAGTAGCAAACCATGACCATAATTCCACAATAAGATAAACATTAAGAAATTCATGTAACACACACTGAGATGATCCACCTTGAGAAAAGAAAAGATGTTCCTGCCATAATGCAGCCTACAAATATCTCAGTTGTTGAAGCCTTCACACTCAATCAACATTTTCTATTAGTTAAGAAAAGATTGCATTTTTTTTAGCTGGTTTTTCATTATAAGATCAGAAATGCTAAAGCAACTTCTCTTATCTTACGATAAACGCTGTTCTTCTTCCATACTTGTCCATCAAAATTGCTCCCATTACGGTTATTGTGACTTGGAAATCAATTCTCAAACAAGTTTAACATAGAGAATGAACAATTTAGACCTCGTTTTTTGCTTTCAAGAAGAAATTCAAATTCATGACAATATGACCAGCATCATCTGAAATTCCCAATAAAAAATTTACAATTTCATTTTGATTAAAAAAAAGTGTCTTCCACTTTCATGGCAAGACTACCAAGCATCGATATTCATTGACACATTTTAACAAACACTTGGAATAGCAAACCTCAATTGAACAAAAAAGAGAATAGAAACATTCCTTAATCATTGCTTCTCCTCTGTCACCACCACCACCACTGACACCGGCATCGGCTGTCCTCCTCCAAGCACCGGCAACATCGCCATCCTGCTCCGACGCTCGTTGAACAGTGGCAACAGTACCACCACGGTGTTTCGCCTGGATCCAGTATGCCACGAAAAGCGGTGAGCCGGTCGACTAGACATCGGTTGGAGTTGCGCATCACCATGGTGAACTGCATGATGGCGGAGACGAACGGCGGCAGCGACGGTGAATAGATCATCCGCTCGCCGACGTCTTTGCCTACGACTCTCAAGTATCCATGCAACTGGGTTTCCAAATAACTCCTCAGCGAGGGACAAAAAGCTAATTGTAGATCCTGCATTCGGAAAACACAATTCGGTGAGTATATGAAATGATAAATTGACTATATAGACAATGGAGATCGCATACCTTGTATTTCAGACAAGTTCCTTTCAATTTGATTAATATGTTGTTGATATCTCCAGCTTCTAATTGAACAGATTCTGGATCACTGGATTCTTCGCTTGATTCATCGTCGGAGATTTCGAATTCAGGATCAGTGACCTTATCGGCTTGATGCATATACACATCATTGGAGTCTTCAAGGCTAAGGTCATTGTGTTGCACTTCCATGGCTTGTTCAGAAGAAGCATTTGGTGCTGATGACACTCCATTAGGAAAGAGAGCACAATCCGATAACACGACATACGCCATTCGATCAAGAAAAGGCATGGCAACATTAAATGAAACCCACCTGGAGAAAGGGAAATCACATATCAGCTCATCAGAAAGATTAAGCGCTTTGGATGCCCAAAGCACTAGCAAGTTGTTGCAAGTTTTACTCATTTGCAACCAGAAAATGAAGAGGTTACTGGAACGCAGTAGCATGGTATACACGCATAGTATGAGGAATAATATTAAGGATCCCAAGTTTTTATCAGTATTGACGTGGCATGTGAGTTGTCATTTTTTTATTAGTAGGTTTTTAAAAAAGTGTCACGTCAATACCTCATGAGGTATGAGCTAGTGTCAAAAAATAATGATAAAAGTTGGATCGGTAGCACTACCATAAATAAGAGGTCAAATTGGAAAGAAAAAAAAAAAAAAACATATATACATATATTTATGTACTTGTTGATAACAAGGTCTAAGAAAGGCATTAAGATCGTATTTATGTATAAAGAGGGAGCTCACTGGTAACGGAGAGGACAAAGAAGCTCGGAAGGCCAGTATGAAGCTTTATATTTCATCTTATTGCAGGAGTGAATGTAATAGCCAAGATAATAAAACTGGAGACTTGGGCAATGGGTTTGATTTTCTTTCACCCAATTTATTTCCTGCAGAGCTGAATACTTGCCAAGTGATAGAAAGGCAAAGTCCGGATCCCAAAACAAATATTTACTTGACAAACATCTAGGGAGGATATCGATAACACCCACCGCAACTAGTTGTTCATCAATAACATATTGTTGATGGAAAGAACCAAAGCCACAAGGTGGAACCATACCATCATTGGTTGGAGGAACGAAGATTAATGGAGTATCGACCAGAAACCTTTGATATGAACTTTCCGTGACATGATCTGGTCTATCATTATGCACTTTTATCTGATATCGTCTGTACAAGGCAAACTCTTTTGGATCAAAACTGGACCTTTTCAAATGGATCTCAAGACGCCTCCTTACAGGGGTATGCTCATGGTTATTACTTGAAGACCACAGTTTAATCACATGCCGTGCAGCGGATCCTTCAGAGACAGTCACAACCTCAGCCATTCCATCTAAGGAAGCTTTATTGGTGCCGGAATAAAAATTTACGTGTCCATTGCAAGCCCTGACTGAAAGACCAGAAGTTTCTGCCAGCTGATTTAGGGAACTCGCCAGCTTTTCTGAAATAGCTTTGGGAGACAACTCCTTTTCATCCACATTCTCTTTGGATACTCTTGATTGGTAGGAACCCTCCAACCCTCGTTGTGCTCGTTTTTTAATCGCAGCTGCTATTTGAAATGCAATATTGCTCGAGTATAGGAGAGTATCTGATCCCTCAACAAGTAGCTTTCTTTTTCCTTGTGAAACCTTTTTAACAGAAGCTTTTGGCAATTGAAGATCATTCGGAAAATCCCCACTCTCAACACAAGCGTGCACTACATAATCAATTTTGTCTGATAAATATTGCAAGATTTTTTCAGCCTTATTCTTTTCGGCATTGTTACTGGACAAGCATTCTTTCATTGCTGAGCTTGAAACTCCAGGATCAGCGGAGCTGCCGGTTTCTTTAGAAGCATTTGGACCCTCCTTTAATTTGAGGGGTTTGTTAGAATCCAGGTTGCCATCTAAAAACCTAGGCATAGACTGTTGTCAGGGCTCACTACAAAAACATAATCACAAGAAAGTATACGCTACTTTAGAACTTGAAAATACCCTGAAAATCTCGGAACAATTTTTTAGCTTTTAAACTAAAGCACCATATAATAGTAGATATATAATAATTTTGAACTTTGAAGTAACCTAAAATCAGGCATCTCACAGCACAATATATTTCATCCATGCACAATAAGCATAAAAAGAAAGACTAGTAGCGCTACCGTACAGAAATTCATGATACCCACTATCAAGTAACTACAATTTTCTAAACTTATCTAACCGCGGTTACTCTTATTTTATTTTTATTTTTTTGGCAAGGAGGAAAAGGAAACGCCAAAAAAGATTGATTAACAACTACTGAAACGAGAAAGGCAATAAAAGTGTACCTTTGCACTCTTCTAGTCACTCGAAGTTGCTCTTTAGAAGGAGCAAACTCACCAGCTCTCAAACGAATAGTATAAGAAGGGCAGCATGTTCTTTCCATCTCAGGTTTGTAAAGGAAAGAACCAGATCTTCTCCAACCTCGGTCAAGAAGATCTAAGAAAATGTCATTAGTTACGAGCATAGCAATTAATCATTGATCAAAATACATAAAAACAAGCCAATTAGAAAAAATTAAATAATAAAAGGAAAAAATAAATGGCATCTTAGAAAAGTCTAAAAATTTTCCACTCGGAAAATTGTACAAATACTTGTCCTGAAATAATAGAATGAGTTGAAGCTAAAATATTGCAAGAAAAGCCATCTCCTCGAAAACTTGGGAAAATAATTCACTAGTTTATTTCAGATACTGTAAGACCCTGCTTATGATTGGCATTAAATCGTAGACATTGATTCACAAGCACAAGAATGTCTAGAGGTCATTAACAAACGTAGGTTTAGTAACTCACTGTAATATATCGAGAGTATGTGGGGGTTAAGACATGCAATTTTGACAAGATATGCAATTTTGCAAGGATTCTTTTAGTATTAACCAACACAACCCCGGCTATATGATATCATGAAGATAAGGGCCCAATAATATGCCCTGTACACAGACAAAATCAAGTTTCATGTTTGCATAGCGTAGAAAGAGTTAACTCTACCAACCTTGATAATCATTAACGGTAAGGCTATGAGACAATAAACCTGCAACACCAATAAATAACAATATCAGAAACATGATTAACTACACGTGCAAATGAATGGTTACATTTCAATTGGTAAAATAAAATTTTCTACAATGAAATCACCAACTTTAATTTCACTTGCGACGTCACTCAGTAAAAAATTCGAGGTCCTTAGTCTGATATGGTCGATATGACCCCCGAAATAACGTCCGTCTTTTGTTACTGAAAATGGGTTTGTTTAAATGCAAGTGTTTGTTGCTTAATGAATGTGGTTTTTATATGACTTACCCATATGATATACAATGAACACACACAAAAGCACAACAAACAATGCAGATATTCTTGATTAGTTAATCTTTGAAGGAAAAAGTGCAAAACCTTTCAAGTGGAAAAAACGAAGTTTTAGCTCTGAATTCATCAGACTAGTAGTTAATATTCTGGAAAATTTTTCACATTTATCCATGTTAAAGTGCGAATTCATACAAAACAATTGGTAAATAAAAATTCAAAAATTTAATAACTTCCACTAGTCCCAGAGAAAAATACAACATCCAAATTAAGCAACTTTCTCAGAATTTACACGCAGCCATCGTTGACCAGATAATCAAACACCAAAAACAGAGAAATTCTGATTATCTTGATGATCCAATTCCAATTGAATTCAACAAACCATCAAATCAACCAAAACCGATCAATATAATAGTTAACAAAAAAAAAATAATAATAATAATGGAAAACAGTAAAGCGATTAGGACGAAGAGTATTAAGAGACAACAGACCATGAGAGATGCTGGTGTAATTGGGGGATTTACAGTAGCCGCAAGGGCTTCGATTCCTTCCGTAATCGCCGACCAGACTTTCGCCACCGCCGCGGCCATTGTTGTTGCCGTTGTGATCGCCGTCGCCGGTGGTGTTGGCATCGGTGGTGGTTCTGCTGCTACTGCTGACCTCGCTCCCCATCTACCCCGCCATCTATGGTTCTCTTCTTCTCAGCCCGAACAGCTCGGATCTTCTTATGATGCGTCGGAGGATTTACAAGGAAGTGGGTCTATCATTCCTGTCGTGGAGGAAACGACGTCGTTTTGGCGACATGGACAAGTCATTTTGATTTGATTTCAATACTAGGAAAGTAGGGCACGTGCTACCTACGCTACTCTAAAGAAAAGGCGTAATCAATTATAATCTCACAAATCAACGTGTAGAAACAAGAAATCTTATTTGACCTATTATCAAAAAAAAAAAAAAAAAAAAAATATATATATATATATATATAGGGAGAGACTGTAATAGAGTCTCTCCCAAATGACTCTACCGTTATAGTTTTTTTTAACCGTTAGATTTAATCGAACGGTTAATATATCAATGGTGTACCATACTTATCATACACCTTACTTCATATAAACTTTCTCACCCCAAGTTTTCTCGTCGTTGGCGACCTTCCCGCCGCCTCCGGTGATCGACTACCGCCCCACGCCGGGGCTCACCCTGGCCCCCCCCCCCCAGCCCAGTCCCCAGCCCCGGCGGCCCCCCACACGGCCCCGACCCCCCACACCCCGGCACCACCCCCCCCCCCCCGTGAGCCCACCGGCCCCCAGCCAGCCCGGCGCCCCCCACCCCAGGCCCCCCTCCCCCGGCCTCCCCCCAACCCCCCCACGCCCCCCCCCCCGACCCTCCCACCCCTTCTCTCTCTCTTCCCCTCTCTCCCGGCCCCCCCCCACCCCTGACGGGGATCCGCCATCCCCCTCTGCCTCTCTTCTCCTCTCTCTCTCTTCTCGCGTCGGGGATGTGGGGGGACCGCGGGCCGGGAAGATATAAAGAGGAGAAGAGAGAGAAAGGGGAAGAGAGAGAGGGGGTGGGATGGTCCCGTCGGGGGGGGGGGGGGTTAGGGGGAGGGGGGCCTGGGGTGGGGGGCGCCGGGCTGGCTTGGGGTCGGGGGTCTGACCGAGGTGGGGGCCGGGGGGTGCTAGGGCGTGGGGGTCGGGGCCGTGTGGAGGGCCGCCGGGGCTGGGGACTCAGCTGGGGGGGGGGGACCAGGGTGGGTCTCCGGCGTGGGGCGGTTGTCGGCGTCGGTTGCCAGAGGCGGCGGAAAGGTCGCTGGCGATGGAGAAGACTTGGGGTGAGAAAGTTTATATGAGATGAGGTGTATGATAAATATGGTACACCCCTGATATGTCAACCGTTCGATTAAATCTAACGGTTAAAAAAAGAACTCTACCGGTAAAGTCATTTGGGAGAGACTCTACCACAGTCTCTCCCATATATATATATATATATATATCTTATTTGCCTAGAGCAAAAAATAAAAAAGAAGAAATTCCACTTGATTTTTTACTTGGACGTTTCATAGTCAGTATAATTAATAGCACGGAATAAAACCTAAGTTCTACTATACTTTCTCACAACCCCAAGTAACAGACCTAAAAAATAACAAGACTTTTTTTTTTCTAATGTATTTATTCACGTATAACATGTAGCTATCCACTATTTTCTTCTTATCAATATCATAAAAGTCTAATGTTACGTTTGGTATTTTATCTCAAACTCAAAATTTTCATTTCAGTTTTTATCTTTTTCTGAAAAATCAACAAAAATTATAACTAATTTTTAAAAAGTCAACCAACTCCAACTTAAAAATTTCATCTCCAACTAACTTACCAAACGAAGGCTAAAATATTGGGGGTGTTTGGTGTTTGAGTTGAGTTGAAATTTTTAATTTTGAATAGTAATTTTTGTTGACTTTTTCAGAAAAGACAAAAAACTTTTTTCAAAAAAAGACAAAAAAAGTACAGTTTAACTTGAGTTAAACTGGAGAGCCAAACTCCCCCTTAGTTGTACATCAACAAGAAAAAATAAAAATAAAAAATTGCAGAAGCATCAAAAAGCTTTAATGAATGTAGGTGGTGAAAAATTCCAAAGAGCAATGGTAAGTCTAATTTTTATTTGTATCTAACTTCTTCATTATTTCCATATAGCTAGCTGATGGGTATGTTTAAAAATAAAAAACATAGAATTTCATTCAATGTACAATGTATATACAATCAAAAAACAATTTACATAAGCATGGCTGCATTTCTATAGCAGTTGATGTAGCTAGTATCAAACAAATTTTTTAATACTAACTGATATGATAAATGAATTTTCTCTTCTTATTGATAGATATTATAAAAATTGTCATCATAAACGATATTATCAAGTTACCATAGATCCATTTCTCAAGAGTAAATAAAAGAAGATCGTGTTAAGTTTCCAAATTTGAAGTTGAAAATGATTTGTCTACCAACATAATGGGTTCCCACTCAAGTAGCAAACCATGACCATGATTCCACAATAAGATAAACATTAAGAAACTCATGTAACACACACTGAGATGATCCACCTTGAGAAAAGAAAAGATGTTCCCGCCATAATGCAGCCTACAAATATCTCAGTTGTTGAAGCCTTCACACTCAATCAACATTTTCTATTAGTTAAGAAAAGATTGCATTTTTTTTTTGCTGGTTTTTCATTATATGATCAGAAATGCTAAAGCAACTTTTCTTATCTTACGATAAAAGCTGTTCTTCTTCCATACTTGTCCATCAAAATTGCTCCCATTACGGTTATTGTGACTTGGAAATCAATTCTCAAACAAGTTTAACATAGAGAATGAACAATTTAGACCTCGTTTTTTGCTTTCAAGAAGAAATTCAAATTCATGACAATATGACCAGCATCATCTGAAATTCCCAATAAAAAATTTACAATTTCATTTTGATTAAAAAAAAGTGTCTTTCACTTTCATGGCGAGACTACCAAGGGTCGATATTCATTGACACATTTTAACAAACACTTGGAAAAGCAAACCTCAATTGAACAAAAAAGAGAATAGAAACATTCCCTAATCATTGCTTCTCCTCTGTCACCACTACCACCACCACCGACACCGGCATCGGCTGTCCTCCTCCAAGCACTGGCGACATCGCCATCCTGCTCCGAGGCTCGTTGAACAGTGGCGACAGTACCACCACGGTGTTTCGCCTGGATCCGGTATGCCACGAAAAGCGGCGAGCCGGTCGAGTAGACGGAGACCCGCCGGCTGGAGTTGCGCATCACCATGGTGAACTGCACGATGGCGGAGACGAACGGCGGCAGCGACGGTGAGACATTGAAGCCGTACATGGCGACTGTGGTTTGTGAGGGCGGTAGGCGAGCCAGAGGACTGTGGTTTGGGAACGTGCAGACGGTGCGGCAGGTGTCGTCGGCAGGCCTCCAGCGGCGGCTGCAGTTGGGGATGATTTGTCGTCTTCGGTCATTTGGCTGAGGTGGTGTCGAGGACAACAAATAATTGAAGTAATTTAGTAAAAAAAAAAATAATAATATAATAATAATAATAAAGGACAAAAAAGGAAAAAAAAGATTGACAAAAAATGCTCCAGGCACTTAGTAATATATAATAGATAATAGAATTGGGTGAAGAAAAAGAATATAAAATAATAAATAGACAGAGCGATAAGGATTTTTTTTTTTCTTCTTTTTCTTGCTTGCTTCAAGACTTTTATCTTGTTTTGAAATTTTTATTTTTAATAATCAAATTAAAAAAAAAAATCTTAACGATCTATAAATGCACGACATAAAAATGCTTCACTCGTTTTTATAGATTGAGAATATTCTTACTGAAACTTCAATTGAACAAGATGGGGATGGAGATAATGTTTTTTCTCCGAATTATAAGCAGGACCCGTTTCTATCACTTTTAATAAAAACAAGAATTTTGACGATATAACTTCTAGTTTTTCATTATCAGTTAGAACTGATAATATAGTTTTTCTTATTTTTTTTAAATCTTTTTTAACATATAAAATATGTTTTCTCTAACGACATACATGATGTATCATATATACGTTGTATTTGTCATGTGTTACATTATAATTATGTTGTAAGGACCTAATTGTAGAAAAACTTGTATAATATTCAATTACGTGAGCATTGAGAGAGTTCTTAAGTCTAGTCTCACTAGATATATATATGTTTTTATTCTATATTCGAATGTGAGGAAGATAGACAAAACGAAGACGTTTGCTTTGAAGGTAGGATTGGAGTGAAAGTTGTTACATAATTTCTCATTCTGACTTATTTGTATCATAAAGGTAATATAATATATATATATATATTTATATTTTAGAAGCCTGATCTACATATGGTCATCTGAATATAATTTTTCGAGAAGACTCCAAAAGACGTGAGACCTACATACATTACGAGGAGACTTTTGTATTGTAGTAACTTGTTCTTGTTAGTTCAACCAGGAAAAAAAAAAAAAAAATTAGCTCTTGTTAGCTTGGATCACATTATTCTCAAAGTGTAAACCTTATTAAAATGGTTTTACAAATGAGATATTTTCTAATAAAAAAAAAGCCACACCATATGGTTTAACATATAATTGTCTCATAACAAAATAGCATAATTCACATGATATATTTAATATGAACAATATGTATTATTGACCTCTCTATTTGCATAATTCACATTTAAAAAAAAAGAAGAAGTAAATATCAATTTAAAAGCTAACAAAAAGAAAACATATTCTTACTAAAATATTCCGCAATCATTGCCCTTCATTTGTCCCTCCAATTAAGAAGGTTAATACAAACAAACATTTTGCTATTAGTGTTTGTTTGCCACAAACGCACTGCTATTCAATTTTAGTATTGCAGACCTAGGACTCCTGCTAACAAAATGCTACAGTGATGCTATTTACAAAATGTTTTTGAAACTTGAATTTAGCCACATTTTAGATACTATAATTAGTAACTATCACGAGTATATGTACAATTTAACGGTAATTTCACGTCATATTCTATTGTATAAAAATTGAATGTGCACATGCTAACAAAATTAAGAAAGATATTACTTTAAAAAATGTTTTTTCTTTTTGCTTTAAAAAAAAAAAAGTTTCCTTTTAAGCATGAAATTAACCATAAATTTTTAGATACTAGAATTAGCAACTATCACGATTGCATGTATAATTTGACCAAATTTAGAAAGATGTTATTAAAAAAAAAAACATGAAAAATATTTTTTTTGACATGAAATTAGCCATAAATTTTATGATACTAAAACTAGCAATTACCACAATTGCATACATAATTTAACATAGTATTATATTATATGATGTAGAATTTGAATTCTACATCTCTGAGTTTGGGAAATTTTTTTTTTTTTGGCAGTTAACCTTTTTTGCAAATTAGAAAAAGGCAAGGAATTATTAATCAGACAATCAAACGACATTCCTATTGACTAGCCAAAAAATACCTAAAAAAAAGAAAAGAATATTCCTATTTTTTCAGCACAAAAAGAAATTAAAAAGAAAAGAAAAGAAAAGAAAAAGAAGAAGAAGAACATTCAAGTTGACAAAATCAAAAAACCACTTGATATCCCTTCACCATTCATTTCCGTATGATTAAAGCAATGCCGGGCAGGTCCCAACTGGCGATGATGTGAAAACTCTACTTGAAAATCGGGCCTCTTCCACAATTACCTCAAAACCTAGGGACTCAACTTCAAAAACCCCCATTTCAAAATTCAAAAAAAGACACACGCCCGAGGAAATATAATAAAAAATTATATAAATTAAAAAAATAAAATAAAATAAAAAGAGGGCAATCTCGTGATTATCCACCCACCAAAAGGCACAACCTGAAAACGTAGCCTTTAAGTGAGAGAAACAACGAGAGCAGTTCTCACTCATTTTTCCCCATTTCGGACTCCAAATCCTCCAATATTTACCATTCCATGCCACTCTTCCCCCGTGAAATTTCCGGTCTTCTTCCCCGTTTCTCTCTCCCCCGCAATTTCCCACTCTCCAGTTCTCCGAGGCTTCGTTTTTTCAACAATGACGGTTCTCTGAAAACCTCTCCCTCTCTCTCCCTCTCTCTCTCTTTCCCTCACTCACACACTCTCTCTCTAGCTTGCACGCGAGTCTTGAGGTTCTTCGTCTGGCAAAAATGGCGGCTCGTTTGAGCTAAGACGCTTCGCAGTTTGGGGGTTCTCTGCAGCTTTCGCTTCCTCATTGAGCTTTTTCCCCGCTTCGGAGCGAGCCAATGGAATGCTGATACGTAGAATTTGTGCTTTCGAGTTTCGAGTCTTGTGCCGGCCGACCTCGGTTTCAGATCTAACCTCTTGTCTCAGTTTGGTTCCGAAGCGCCGTTTGATGGTGAAGGCGAGGGCGTTTGGTGTGAATTTGTTGCGGTTGTTGGAGACGTGAGAGAGAATCTTGCGTTAGGTTTTTCTTTTTAGATAATATTTTTGTAGAGGGTTTTTTTTTTATTATTTATTTTTTGTCTTGGTGGACTTGGATTTCGGAGATGAATCGGAGTTTTAGGGCTCAGGAATCGCAGATGCTAGCGGCGATGAAGCAGAGGCAGCAGTTGCGAGCCACGATGATGAAAGAGAAAGAAGAAGAGCTCGCATTGTTTCTAGAGATGAAGAAGCGTGAGAAGGAGCGGAACGATCTTCTTCTCAACAGCTCCGAAGAGTTCGATGCTCCATTAGGTAGAAAATTTTGAGTTTTTGATTTGAAATGTGCTGAATATATCTTCAAAAATTTTTTAAATTTGTTGCCTAATTTGAAAATCTTGCTATTTTAGGTGTTTTCATGTTTATTTTTTTTTCCCCTCAATTGACGAATTTTCACAGGATCGAAACCCGGAACTTCTCCGATTTTTAATCTTTCTTCATCACCGCCGGCGCCTCCGCGCAAGACTGGTGCTGATGATTTCCTCAATTCCGACAATGATAAGAACGATTATGACTGGTAATGGTTTGTTGGCATTTTCGTTTTCCATTTAATATTGTTCTTTATGTGTTTTTTTTTAATAAATAATCTTGCTGGGGCAGTGTTCCACTTTCAGAGAATAAAATATGTATTGCAGATCAAACACATGCAAAGTAGACTTTCTTTTGAAATTTAAATTCCACTCCTTTGTTTATTGTTCAAGATGGGGGCAAGTTTAAGAAAATCTTAAAAGAGATTAGGAACAGAGAATATTATATAAGACATAATTACAAGTATGTGTAGCTGGTGGGAGCAAATACCCTTTTGCTGATATAGTACTAGAAACATTGATGGACACATGTAAATGTACAACCAGAGTTGCACATGTATATTATACATTTTTATATTGAAACTAATTATTTTGCCCCCACCACTAATGGAATGAAGTGTCTCACATTGCATTGGATTCGAGCATACGAACTATTGAGCTATGAAACAAATGTCGTCAAGGTGTTTTTGTAGAGAAAATCCTATAACAAATCCTCTCAGGAATTTGCTCCCATTGCTTTGAATGAACGATGCGTGTTTGTGTTTGCTTTTTTAACATATAACTTTTTTGAGTTAATAATACAACTCTGGTGGAATCAGATGCATGTACTTGTCTTCAAAGTTTGGTATCAATTAGAATTCTTTTTTGTTGCAGGCTTCTAACTCCCCCTGGGACACCACTTTTTCCTTCTTTGGAGATGGAATCGCACAAGACCTTGATGGGTCAGCTTGGGACTCCTAAGGCTCGTCCGACAGCTCTGAAATCTAGAGTAATCACTTTCTTTCAACTTTAATTTGTAGTAATTCTTGTTCTGAAGTGTTCAGAAAAATAAGTGGTTGTTAAACTGTTGGTATTCTTGGAATTTAGTAATTTACTCTCCAAGTGGAAGTTGCCATTATTTTTGTAGGGTTTCTTGGACAACTTTCCTTTTTAATTTTCCAAGTTATGGACTCATGATTATACTGGATCGTTTACCAAATTGCCACTTTTTTTAAGCTGAATAAATTAGAGTACCTTAGGAAGCAGAAACGTAGCACAGTTTTACTTTTATATCTTTTCCTATAACGTTTTACTGTTATATTTCAGTTTATTTTGCTTAAAACTTGAAAAACTGTTCACTTAGACATTTCTTTATTGTGGTTATAGTTGGCAAACCCTCAGCCAGAGCATCCTCCGAGAAGCAGCTTAGTATCTAAACAACCGGCTTCATCTCCTGGGTTGAATTCTTCAAGACTCGCATTAAATTCTTCAAGTGCTGGGACTGGGACTCGCAGACCATCATCATCAGGAGGTCCAGGATCAAGACCCGCAACACCAACTGGACGTCCTACATTGACTGCAACGTCTAAATCATCAAGACCGTCGACACCTACTTCCAGAGCAACCTTGCCTTCAAGCAAGCCAACAGTTTCTGTGACAAAGTCTGCAGTTTCTTCAGCGAAGCCTTCACCCACAGCCAAGCCTTCCCCAACAGCCAAGCCTTCCCCAACAGCAAAGCCTTCACCCACAGCCAAGCCAACAGTTCCCTCAAGATCCTCAACACCATTGTCAAGATCCACAGCAAGATCTTCAACACCAACTTCCAGACCTACTGTACCTGCTCCCAAGTCCACAGTCAAGGGCATCGACACCAACTCGCCGACCTTCAACGCCATCATCTGCACCCAGCATATCTGCTTCTCTATCTAAATCTTCTTCTTCAGTTGCGAAGCCAGCTTCCATGACAACTAAAAATCCAGTACCATCACGTGGAGCATCCCCGACAGTGAAATCAAGACCATGGAAGCCCTCAGAGATGCCTGGTTTTTCACTTGATGCTCCACCAAATTTAAGAACATCACTTCCTGACAGGCCACTCTCAGCCACCAGGGGTAGGCCTGGAGCACCAAGTGCTCGATCTTCTTCTGTCGAGCCTGCTTCAAGTGGAAGACCAAGACGACAATCATGCTCTCCTTCAAGAGGACGCGCTCCCAATGGGATGGTTCATCCTAGTGGAAGCTCTGTTCCTGCAGTAAGTCGTAACCAGTACAAAATCAATGACAATGTGAGCCCGGCTTTAATTGGAACTAAAATGGTGGAGAGGGTAATAAATATGCGAAAACTGGCACCACCGAAGCAAGATGATAAACATTCTCCTCATGGTAATCTCTCTGCAAAATCCTCATCTCCTGACAGCTCAGGCTTTGGTAGAACACTCTCAAAGAAATCTCTGGATATGGCTATACGGCATATGGTATGTGTCTCCTGCATTTTATGGCATCCTATAAGTATTTAACAGCCTCTTTTTTATGTTGTTTCCCGTGGACCTATTTTCTTATTATGTTCCATATGGAGCCATTTTTACTTCCACAATTTAGACTCAGAAGTTTGTTTTTCATTTATCTTTTTGTATATTTCTTTGAAAATTTTGGTGTTTTCCTTGTGTTTGGATCCCTTGGGAATGATATTAATAATGGAACGTTACCTTAAAGTTTGGCATTCTGTCAGTTTTTTTGATTCAGATTTTGACTGCAGGACATAAGGAGAAGCATCCCGGGTAATTTGCGGCCGTTGATGACAAATATCCCTGCATCCTCTATGTACAGTGTGAGATCGGGGCCTGCACGGAGCAGAACAATCAGTGTTTCAGACTCTCCGCTCGCCACGAGCAGTAATGCTAGTTCTGAAATCAGTGTCAACAACAATGGCATTTGCTTAGATGGGAGTGAACTAGAAGATGATATAGGCAGTGAGCGAGGCGGTCGATCCCCTGCTAGTATGCGCTGTAGGTGATGGTTCTTTTTCATTGCATACAAACCGCAATTTCAATATTGAATTGCAATGCTCTTGATAGTCGCGAGAGAGAGTGAGACCCCGGACTCGGAGAGTTGTGCTCAACCAGATTTGTGCTTGAATGAGTAATGTGAAGTTTTTATCGGAGGAATTGGCGGTTTTGATTTTAAATGTAATTCATCATGGTCTTTCTAATAGTAGGGGTAATTATTATTGATGTTCTGAACAAGTCTTCCTTTGTTCATTTTGTACACGGCGTGGTGTCATTTACTTGTTTTCAAGCGTTGATCAAGAATCATCCTCTACTCCTCTTCACTCGAGTATATACTTTATAAACTAGAACTAGGCCACAATTGAGTTTGGGCATTTAAAATTCTCTGTTATAAATACTAGGAAATGAGGGAAGGGGAATTGTTTTTCTTTTTTGCTGTTTTTGAGTAGGATTCGACTCATGTGCCTTCTTTTAAAGTCGTTGATTAAAACGGTGAAACAGCCAGATACACACTGGACCACACTCTCTCCTACCCATGAGCTTATACTTGTCATTTGTACTCGTTATATACCATACGGATCACGATGTCCAGTGGGCAGGACCACTGATTCATGGCCAAAAATATCGAGCTTTTTTAATCACTATCTATACTGCTTTTGCCCAATTCACCTAGTGGCTTGATTTCGAATCTGAAGAGGCTTTCAAGATAGCAACAGTTCTCTTTCTCCCTAAGGTACAGTCTCTTAAATTTCAGAGCAATTTGCATGATATCAATTATGCAACTGAGGAGAACATTAAAAAAAAAAAAAGGACGATAACTTTTTCCAAATAAGCATGAAAGGAAAACCTCTCTAGGAATTAAAAAGGGTAGTTGAGGGAAATGGGAAAAGGAAAAAAAAAAAAAAAAAAAACATTAATATTGCAAGAGGTAGAGTTATTTATTTGTTTATTCTTTTTTTTTTTTTAAGAGAGAAATTTGATCTTTTATTAGTTTTTTTCTTTTTTTGTTCTTCTCTGAGAAGTTAGAATTATTTAATGAAGCATGTGTAATCATTTGCTGACTATGTTTGGGTCCCTAGCCCTGTGAACTCTAGCACATTATTGTCTAGGCTAGCTTGGAACTGTCTGCTTGGGAGTGATCACTATAGTTGAATTTTTTTTTTTTGAATATTTATCTATTTCTCTAAAAATAAACCACTTTTATTATTTACATTTTGATGTAACTTTTAAAAACTTAGCCTTCGTTTGGTGTTCAGATTTATTTTAAGTTAAAATTAATTGATTTTTCAAACGCTAGTTAAAATTTCTGTTGACTTCTTAAGAGGAAAAAAAAATGGAATTAACTTTTTGGGTCTAAACCTGAGAGCCAAACGGATCTTGAAACTTTAAAAGTTCATATTGTTCTTATTATTATCGAAATGAGATGATTTAAAAACATAGAATAACGAGAGAAACTAAACAAGATTTATATTACTATTTTTTTTTCAAATACATTTCAAGTTTTTAGATTTTATAACTATAATAGTTTATTTTCAACCAAATGCACATCTTCAAGTATTCACTCATTTTCAATCAAAACATTTTCAAAACTCCAATCGGAGTCTATCCTCCAAACCGCCCCGTAATCTTCAAGGTTCAAAATAAAAACACGATGTAATTTCTCACACGAGTTATAGGTCAAGTTCCCTATCCTCAATTTCAAAAAACGAACAAATAATAATAATAATTAAAAAAAAGATTGTTAAAATGATGGAGAAACGATGTAATATATTACCGATATGAGGTCTGCCCTCTTCTGATGGCCGGTTTCTTACACATAAAGGGCAAATAATTAAAGACTCCGACTATCAAATATGCGGGGAAGTTCAATACAGATTAACACCACAACATTCTAAACAAGTAGCCTCTTACAACTTACAACGACATATCTTCTAGAGACACTAACCAACGAAAGCCGCGGGTAAATTATCAAGCAACAGCAACAGCTTTCGAGGGGGAAGCCGCGGCGGCTCCTGCTGCAGCGGGAACGGCAGTGCTTTTGGCATCGTTTGCAGGGGCTGGTGGTGGTGGTGGAGCATGCTTAAGGTGGTCAGGTGTGTTGTGTTTCAGTTTGACAAGAATCTGCCGCATCCTTGAAAGATCAGTTGGCTTTCCGGGCTTTGGACCTTGGATGACGACAATGGATGGCTTCTTTTCCTGATCCTTCTTCCCTCTCTTCTTTTCTAGAGTCGGCACTTCATTAGGAATAAGCTCGGCAATTGACTTCCAGTAGCTCTTATTAGCCTCTGCATGAAACTTCTCTTGATTGGCCAGAAACATCTGGAAAACAAAGATACAGGTACAAAACAAGTGAGCATATTATTCCTCCCTATCTAAGAGAGATTCAAGGCTTCACTTTACGACAAAGTTACTACCTTTAAATCCATTATATCCTTGATGTCAGAGATATTCAAGACTTCACTTATACGACCTTTTCTTTTGAATTCAAAATTACTATTCAAAATTACTACCTCTAAAAGCAACAAAATTCTAGGTATACTGTTTGCAAATCAGATTCAATCTTGCGAAATGATGAGTTTTGTGCATACAAATACAATTACCAACTGTGATTTTGTACACTCTTACGCTCCTGGTCAAAAAATTTCTAAACCAATAAATCTAGACAGAACAAAAACGACACTGAATCTTCACCTACTTTAGTAATTGCAAGAATGAGTTCAATTACAAGGGAAATGCGCTCTCCAGGGGATTTAAAACAAAAGGGCAACAACACACACTAACATCCAGTATTAAGAGCTTGCTTGCGATATATAATAGATGTTAATGCTGAAATTATCGTATGCAATTTCTAGTACCCTAAACCGTATCATTTGAAAATTCTGGGATACTGACCCGGAGGAAGCATCGCAGTAAAAAGTTGTTTTTCAGCTTAAATGCGTTCCTAGTAACATAAATTCTTTACTATGCATACGAGACTCTTAGAGCTTATTTGGTAGGAGGGAACAGTGGAAGGAAGGCAAGGGGTGAGGGCAATAGTGGAAGGATTTTGGGACTTATGGTTGTTTGGTAGGAGAGAAGAGGAGGGAATGGAATGGGTGAGGGATTTCAGATCCTTTTAAAAAACCCCAATTTTAATCTCCTAATATGAAAGGATTAGAAGAGAAAATTCATACCAAACACAACAAGAGAGAGGCCCACCACCCTTTCCTCTCAATTTTCTGCACCTAAATTACATACCTTTCTTCCCTTCCTATTTTCTTTCTCTCTTACCAAACACGACCTTATTGATATCCTCATTTACCCATCACTCAACAAATAACTAGTTTACCGACCAACCTGTAAACCATGGTATTTAAAGAAACATACGGTAGATCAGAAGGCGATCATCAACTAAAATAGAGGATAAAGAGATTTTAACCACCCATAATCAAAAACAATGAGTTGAGATGTCATTGATACAAGACAATTATAGCAAACAAAGAAAAGTAGCACCACATCATATATGACATATGTACTTCAAAAAGAGACATCCAATCTCGTTCTCATTCTCACCTTCTCCTTTTCCTTGTTAGAAGCTTTGTTGCTTTCACAAGCAATCTGTCTCTTCTGGTAGAACTCACGTTTGTATTCGTCGGCTTCCTCGATTATCTGATTCAACAACTCCTTCTCCCTCTTCTCCTTCTCCTCAAGCCGAATTGCGTTCTCTCTGAACACGACATTCAACAATTTCCATAAAATTCACTACATTTTCAACATTCTCCGAATCTAACCGATGAATTATAGCAAAGACAGAGTACGAATCACGATAACAACAATAAAAATAATATGAACTAAAGTTCGTTACTTCGTTTCTCTTACAGATTTTCTTAAACAGATGAATCGAAACAAAAATTTTCCTATCTTTTATAGTCGACTTAGATGATCAAATATGAGTATCAGGGCAAAACGCGAATTAATATGAATTAAAGTTTTAAAGTTCGTCACTTCTTCACTCCAAAAATGAAAATTAAGGATTTTTCTTGAAGAAACATATGAATCGAAACAAAAATATTCCTGTATTAACCATCGAATTCGACCTAGAAGATCGAATATAGAAATCAGTTCCAAATGCGAAGTTGAATGAACTAAAGTTCGTTACTTCGTCACTAAAACTGAAAATTAAGGATTTTTCCATACGAAACAAATGAATCTAAGCAAATTAAGAATCAGTTCGAAACAAATTTCTCATATGTTGTCCGATTGAGCAGATCAGAGACGGATCAATTCGATAAATACGAGAAACGAGAAGGTTCGAGTCCTTACCGCCTCCATTCTCTGAGAGCGAAGCCCTCCTCGCGTTCCATCTCCGAGGGAGGAGGCAGAATCGGACCGTCCGATCCACCGAACCCGCCATCGAAGTCCTGGCCGTTGGACTCGGCGTAGATCGACGGCGGAGATTGGGCCTCGGGAACCGATTGCGCGGCGAAGACGTCGTCGGCGGCGGAGCTGTGGAAGATCGGGGAGTCAGTGGCGGAGTCCTTGAGCGACTCGGAGTCGACGAACTGAGTGGCGGAGAACGAGTCGAAGCGCTGGGATGGGAGGCGGGGATCGTAGCCCAAGTAACCGTCGTCGTCGAAGGGGCGAGTGGAGCCGGTGGTCGGGACTGAGTCGTCGCCGGGCTGAGTGAAGGAGTCGGTGAACTCGGACGACATGGTTAAATGCTGAGTCGAACGCGTAGGAATATTATGGGACAGAGATGAAATGAAATGCTCCTTGTTCTGGAAGGAAGATATCTTTAACAATTCGTGTGTGGCAATGGTCAAGCCTAGTTTGACGATGGACAAAAATTTTTTTTGACAGTTTTAACCTTGTCAATTCTGCACAATTACAAATACAATTTTAATTCAATTTAATTCCCATTGTTTTCTGTTTTTTCTGAACAGACTCGGTTTTATTACTTATAATTTTAATTATAATTTAAACATTTAAATTTTAAAAATTTATAATTTTATCCATACAGATTTAAGTGAGGTAAATTTTTTTCAAAGATAAATTAATCAAAAATATCCTTAAATTATTTAAAAAATAACAATTTAATTCAGATTTTTTTTAAATTTTAATGAAAATAATTTTAAATTATCTAAATATTGATAATTATAATCTTATCAAACTCCATGAAGTTTCTAATTCTAAATTCTTTAAACGTCCACAATTAATCATTTCATCAAACTCTTTTAAGTTTCTAACTAATGTTGTTAAAATGATCATTTCCCTCCAAAATTCATTTTCCCTTTGTTTTCCCTAAAGTGATCTGTCTCCTCTCTCTCTCTCCCTTTGCAGATTTCGGCGACGGTGTCCATCTCCGGCGAAGGAAGCTGACCTCGAACTTGCGATAGCGTCCGACGACGGTGACGCCAGATCTCGCGATGACGGCTCCTCGAGCTCTTGTCCTCCTCCTCCGACGATGGAGACGACGTTCCCGACGATTTTCTCCTCTGACGCGCTTCGCCAGATCTCGGTGGATCTCAGGTCGCCGATGGCCTTGGACTCCTCAGAATCTCCGACCTTGAGGAGCTCCTAGGGCTGGTGGACCACTTCGGAAGCTTCTCGACGCTTTCGTCTCCTCACAAGAGCAGCTCCGGGCGATCTCTTCAACCATAGGTCTGCAACGCCATTCGCGGCGGTGATCAGCGAAGCCAACTCGGAACAGATGACGAAGCTGGCGTTGAAGAACAAAAACCCATGGAGCTATAGAGGGAGATGACGGGGAGGAAGGGGTTGAAGAACAAAAACCCGTGAAACTCCAAATCCCTAATTTCAGAAAAACAAAAACCACCGAGGAAAACCCTCCCCATTTAGGCCCAATTATGGCATCTAATTTGGCTATAAAATTACCTATTTGATCTTTAAAAAACATAAAACTTACTTCTCACCTAATTATTTTATGAGTTTTTTGATGAAATTAGAGGAAAATGATTATAATTACAAAAAAAAAAAATTTAAGATTATCTTGATTAAAATTAAAAAAAAAAAAAAGACTAAATCATCATATTTTAAATAGTTATGGATTATTTTAATCAATTATTTATTTTTAAATTGTATATAATTTTCAGACGGAAGAAATAAACTCTATAATGATATTTTGTTTTTAGAATATATTTTATATTATTACACTTTTTAACTTCAATCATGTAAATGCATAATTCAATTTAACTCAACTCCAATCAAATTTTTACAATTCAAATTGTTTAAGTATTTGTATAATAAAAATGCAAAAGTGGTGTTTATGACAAAACATATGAGATGTATTAAGTATTTTTCAATTTAAAATAAAACCTTATTTCTTGCTTTTCTTTTTCTTTTCTTCTTCTTCTTCTTCTTCTTTTTTTTTTTTTTTTTTTTTTTTTTTAAATATTATATTCAATACGGAATCAAATTTGCACTTTCTTGGACTCAAGCTTATTCCAACTTATCCCACGATCTTGTGATCAATCGCAGAAGGCTCATCTCTTGTTTGGTTGCAAAGAAACTGTGGAAATGATTTTGTGAAGATATATATGTATACACTGGAAATATAGGAAGAACAAACCATATTAAAATAATTTAAAATTGCTTTCAAGTTATTCATGAAAAAAACAAAAATTACTTTCAAGTTATTTGTCGTATTTCAGGTGATAGTAGTTTTCCAGTACGAGTCGTTTTCGAGTAATCGTCGTTTTTCAGGTGGTCATGTTATTTTCGTTGTTTGTCGTTTTCTTAAGGTCTTGTCATTCCGAAATTTACTTTCAAGTTATTTGTCGTATTTCAAGTGATAGTAGTTTTCCCGTACGAGTCGTTTTTCAATAAAGCTGTTGTTTTCGAGTAATCGTCGTTTTTTAGGTGGTGGTGGTATTTTCGTTTGTTGTTTTTCTTAAGGTCTTGTCGGTGCATTTCAATTGTAGTTTTTAGATTAAGTTGTCGTTCTTCAGTTGTTGAGGTGCCAAACTTTTTGTCGTTTCCCATGTTTATCGTCGTCTATAATATATTCTTGTAGTTTTCATGTTGTTCTCGACATTGGCGTCCTCATTTTTAAGCCTTTCCCCTCCGGCAAGACAGTAACTACTGTGCCTCAGAATACCAAACACCTTACAAGGGAAGAGGGAGTCTATTCTACATTTAAACACCACAACAGCCCTGTAACTAAGCGATGTGAGACAAATGCACAATCTAACGATACCAATTCCAAGTCAACATTTACTCAAACCTTCAGATGCGATAATGATTAAAACTTGGAAAATAGTAGTATAATTACAAATAACATTACAGTTTATTTGTATTAAAATAAAACTCCAACTAGCTCAGTCACGCTCCATCTTCAATAGCATACATTATAGGAAACTGTCTCCAACATAAGGTCTACCCTTCTCTTGGATGGAAGTAATGGCGCTTTCTGAGATGTAAAACATTCAGCTCCTAACATGAAAAGGACGGAATCAGAATTATTACTTAAAGGGAGGGAACAAAATAGAAATTCTTGTAAAAATATTACAATCATCAAGTACAAACATTTAAGAGAGACAGAAAGAATACGTACCATTTATTAGCACTTAATCATCCTTAGTAGTTTTGCCTTGTGTATTGCTGTCATTATCCAAAGAAAGTCTCCGAAATCGTTCAAGAGCTTGAAATATGAGTATCTGAAAGACTTGTTGAAGATTAAAGTGCCACAAACTCCCCAGAATGCAACTACAAACCCAAGCGCCATACTAATGTAGAATCCTTGGGTTAAAAGCTCATCAGCTTCTTGAGTGGTGGCTCCAAAAACGATTTGTTCTTGATCACTCGGACACTTCGTTGAGAGTGGAGCTCCACACAGTTCAGCATTTCCTATGTATGAAGTACTAGGGAAGCTCTGAAGTTGAGTGCCTGTCGGAATTTCTCCAGACAACTTATTGTTTGACAAGTCTAATGTATTTAGACGATCTATCTGAGTGAGGCTGGAAGGAATTCGACCATGAAGGTTGTTCCTTGACAAATCAAGAACATCTAAAGATTTCAACTGACCAATCTCTTGAGGGATTTGTCCACCTAAGTTGTTTCTTGATAAGTTCAAAGAAACCAATCCATCAAGTTCAACGATTTCTACTGGAATTTTCCCAAGCAATTTATTGCATGACAGATCAATGCTTTTTACAAGCCTGAGAATACTTCTGAATTCCATGAGGTTTCCTTTCCATTGAAGCTGTACATCGTCTTCATACTCTTCGGTAATGAACATCCCTTCACTACTTTTGTGGGTCGCGTAGATGTGAGTAATGGTTGTTCTTTCATCTCTCCAACCTTCTCTCATTGCAGTAAAATTACTGATACATTTTGGTATGCTTCCAGTGATATCATTCCCAGACAGGTCAAGGAGTTGAAGATATGCCAAATGACATAGAGATGAAGGTATGCTCCCATAAAAGAAATTAGATCTCAGGCTAAGAATAATAAGACCACGTGAATTTTCCCCTATCGATGTCGGAATTGGCCTCGATAGCTTGTTACCTCCAAAATCAATAACTGACAACCATGTGCAATTCTTCAATGTTGTAGGTAATTCCCCAATGAAATTGTTATCAGTTAATCGCAGCGCCTCGATTTGAGTTAAGGAGCCAATAGAGGTAGGAATTTTTCCTGATAACTTATTCTTTGTCAAAATGAGAACCTTCAATTCTTTGAAAAGGGACCAACAATCAGGAAGTTGTCCAAACAATTCATTATATGAAACATCTAGAAATTTCAAGGCCGAATCTCCCGTGATATTACACGGGAAGTTTAGCTTTGAAAATCTATTCCGGGAAAGATCTACTGCAGCCACTTTCAATAAAAACGATGGAACCGGACCTTCTAACTGATTTGAGCTCAAATCAATGTCCAAGTTATCGTATGTCGATTCTACCTGAAAATCCAGCGAAATGTTTCCAATTTCTCCGGTGATTTGGTTGTTTGAAAGATTCATGCTTTGAAATGCAGTAGAAAGATTCCAAAACCAATTGGGAACAGAATCCGAAATCCCAGAATTGGAAATATCGAGAAAGAAATAGTTGTTTTGAGTTCGAAGCCATTTCGGAAATTGAGGGCCTAACTTGCAGGAGCCAAGATATATGTAACGCAAACGAAACGGAGGAATCCATTCAGAATCGATGTTCAAAGCTAACGAGTTAAAAGATAAATCCAAATAATATAACTCAGAAAGCTCTGAAAAACCAGCTTCAGAAATCACACCTCTCAAAGAGTTTCTAGAAATATCCAAAACTTCTAGTTGTTTCAATTGGTGGAAACTACTTTGAGGGAGATGACCACTAAGATTATTTGAATCTAGTCTCAGTGTACGTAACAAACGCGCGTTCCAAATGGATTTTGGAATTTCTCCTTCGAGCATGTTATCGCCAAGATCAAGGTAGACAAGGGCACTCATGTTCCCCAAAATTTCGGGAAATATTGCGCCTTTTAACTTGTTGTGACTTAGATCAAGGTATGTCAGGGCAGTCATCTGGCTAAAAGATTTTGGGATGGAGCCATTTAAGTTAACATTACGACTGAGATCGAGGTATGTCAGGGCAGTCATAGTGCCGAATAACTCTGGAACACAACCTTCAAACTGGTTGACTGAGAGGTCGAGATGAACAAGGCTATTACTAAGGTTGAACAACCACGAGTATATAGGAACAGAAAAGTTGTTGTTGGAAAGATTGAGGATGGAAAGAGAAGTAGAAGAATTGACGACGGAATGAGACGGAGTCATAATCATGACCTCACGAAGCATACAATAACTTAACTGCAAGTTTTTCAGGCTAGGGAGTTGGTTAACCATCTGCAGCCAGTCATAAGCTTGGCCCAAATCTATACCGCTCAGTCGAAGGTCTATTAAAGAAGAAAGATGAGAAACCCACTTAAGGCTCTTTATTGTGTAATGATTGTTACTAAGATCAAGAACCCGCAAGTTCGAAAGATTCGCAACTTGAGGAGGAATGTTTCCACCCATGAAAGTATAGGAGAGATTGAGGTATCTTAATTGGCGAAGAGTACTAATGGAACTTGGGATTTGAGTTCCCATATCGAATTCAATGAAACTGAGATCCAAATAACTCAGAACTCAAACAAGGAAGGGCTGATCTTACCTCCCACAGTACAGATCAAGGCGAAATCACTATAGCCCAAAGTCGTTATCGAAGAAAGATCGAGCCTGACCACATGACCAGATTCTTCTGAACACTTAATCCCAAGCCACTTGCAGCAGTCTGTTTCTCCCTCTTCATTCCCCCAAGAAGAAAGAAGATCAGTTCCGTTCCAGAATTCAAGATCGCGTTTAACGTCGAGGAGCGCTCGTCTCTCTGCTTCTTTGCACCTGATTTTGTTCCCTCCAGCTCCTGATGACCAAGTGTTGGATCCATAAGAGCATATTGTGCAAAACAAAAGCACGAAAAACACGACAGTTTGAGAGCAGAGTCTACTCGTCTTTGGAAAGAAATGAGCAGAGTACTCTTAATTTTCGCAAGGAAATTGTGATGACAAAAAAAATTAAGAAGTAACCTCCTTTTTTTTTTTTTTTTTTTTGGGTATGTTCACTACGTTGGTGTTCCAGTTCTGTCTAAATAAATGGTTTTAGTTTTTTGCGTGCGACAATCAGCGTCGTCTATGGGGTAATATTATGTTTGTATTTTTCAAAAAAGAAATATATTCATGTTTTAATTTGTGGTTACTAATCAGCCAAGGAAAAGCATAAGTCAGTCCTTTATGGCCCAAAACATTTATGCAGTTGATAGAAAAGTAAAATAATAGAAAACTAGGTCACGAGTCATATTTTAAGTACCTATTTATAATTTTATTTATTTTAATATTAAAAATAAATGGGAACGGCAGCCGCATTTGATCTTAAGTGGCTCTGTCACTGACTGTGTCTAATAAGAAGGGAAAAAAATAAAAAGAAAAAATGCATAAAAATCTAGGTGAGGAAAATGGAGAATAAGAATATGATCTTTCTCTAATTGTGTCTCGTATAAATTGCATGTTCTAATAGTTTTATACTAAGAGAGATTAAAATTAGAGTTTTTTGAATAATTAAAATTCATCATTAAACCATTTCTTCCTCTTTTTTCTTCTCTCTCCCGGTCTCTCTCTCAATTCATGAGAAGGAAACGTATCTCGAATATTCATGAATTGATATCCACTGACCCAAGTAACATTTGAAGACTTCTATGTCTCGCTAAGTCAACAGAAATATGGCGTGTAGGCCCATTTATTTTGAACATTGAATTTAATAAATTTCACTTTCCTAGAATTTCCATGACTCATGCAATTAGGTTCTAATTGATAAGTCCACTGAACGTGTCACTTACTCCTCTATTACCAACTTACAAGTGGTTTTGGCATTTTTTTTTGTTCACTTAAAAAAAAAAAAAAAAAAAAAAAAAAGAGAAGTACTTTGTCTGATTAAAGTTTTTTAAGAATCTTTGCTAATTAGTTCGCTGAGTATATTAGAGCTCAAAACAAAAGCAATTATCACATAACTAAGCAAGATTATTTAACACAAATATTGCAAACTCGCCATAAATATCCATCCTTTTCCAATTAATTTGCTGCAAATGTACAATATGCCGGAATAATCTTAAACCCAATGCATTAATTAATGCATATATTAATCTAATTAAATTAATAAATCCATTTATTTTAATTTATGTTAGATTAACTATAACCAAATTATTTGCATTTACATTAAACTTTAGATTATAAAGGTCTTTCGCCATGAATTTGCTCAAAAAAACATCCGGTAATATATTATTAATATTAATTATCAAACTTGTAGGGTGATGTAGTCGCGACTACTGTGGATCTTACGATATGAGACCTACATATAAAACTCACCTTTTATTAATGGTGACTGTGTTTAGTGCCTATGGTACTCCCAAATATTTTTCTTACTTTTTCTACCTTATTGATGAGCTACCTGCACATTCTGAGAATTTTCAACATGTATAATTTGCTCAGAAAAACATCTGATAATATATTACTAAAATTAATTATCAAATTTGTAAGGTGATGTAATTGCGAATACTGGTAAGGGATATCGGTGGTATTGAATATCAACCACTAATTACAAATAAGTCTCACGATGTGAGGCCTACATGCATGACTCACTTTCTATTAATGATGATGTATAGAACTGTTGGTACTTCCATTATTGATGAGCTACCTGTGCATTCTGAGAATTTTCCTTCGTAGCGTAAAGACTCCGAAAAATCTCGGTTGAGTCAAGATTGGAATATTCAAGAGTTCCATTAATTTTCCGGTAAAATTGCAATTTACCACATAAATTATTATAGTACCTTTGGTCCTTCATCCCTTATAAAATTTTCGTGGCACTTTACCCTCTATATTTTGTACTCTTCTTTTATATGAACATTTGACAACTTCAGTTAATTTTTTTTTTAACCATATTTGTCATGTAAGCAGCCACTTGAAATTTTCAAAATTAATAAGGGACAAGGATTGGAATTTCATTTAAAAAAAAAAATGTCCCTACAAAACCTAGTAAAGAAGTTCTGCAGTTTGCATTTATTTTTTGGGTAAAACATGCAAGAGTCCTAAAGGTTTAATGTTTGCGGATTATCTAAAACTCAACCTAGCTTAAATCTGAGCAATTGATAGCCAAAGGATTTTAGGTATTTACAATTTTACACTATGTTGACTCATGATAAAATACTGTAAAATACTTGGTAAATACTGTAAATACTGTAAAAGATTCTAACAGAAGTTAACAAGTGGTTCATATTGCAAGAGAGTACAAAATATAAAGGGGTAATTTGCAGAAGAAAAATTTTAATTGGTTGAAGTGTCAAAGAAACTATTATTAAAGGGGGGTAAAAGTGCAATTTGCTGTTAATTTTCCAACGGGCTTGTTATTTACACCAAAGTAATCTATTATTGTTCGTATCTGATGTATTATCTTAATTAAGTCCGTCAATTTGACAGATTATGATGACCGAAAGTGGGTCCGATTAAAAAGAGTTGGGGTTTAGCATCTCAATTGAGACCAAAACTTTCCTTTCCTTTTATTTATATATTTATTTTTTAAAATCACATTTGGTTGACTAACTCATTTTCAAACACACATTCTAAATGCCTATGGTGACATTCTCAATCTCTAGTTTTAGAAAAAAAAAAAAAAAAAAAAAAAAAAAAAACTAAGGAAAACCCTCCCAATTTGGCCCTAATTATCACGTCTGATTTGGGCATAAAATTACCTATTTGACCTTCAAAAAACACAAAACGTGCTCTTCACGTTATCTTTCCGTGAGTTTTTTGATTGAATCAGATGAAAAGGACGATAATTGCCAAAAAAAAAAATTGTTTAGGGTTATCTCGGCAAAAAAAAAAAAAAAAAAAAAAAACAGAAACCAAATTGTCACCTTTTTAATAATTTAGGGACTATTTGATTAATTACTCTTTTTTAAATTGCACAGAATTTTCATACGAGCGAAATGAACTCTATAATGATATTTTGTTTTCAGAACATATTTCAAATTTTTACACTTTTTAACTCCAATCATCTAAACGCATAACTCAATTTAATTCAACTCCAATCAAATTTTTGCAATTCAAATTATTTAAGTATTTGTATAATAAAATTGCAAAAGTGATGTTTAATGCAAAACATATGAGATGTATTTTTTCAATTTAAAATAAAACCTTATTTCTTGCTTTTCTTTTATCTTTTCTTCTTTTGTTTTTAAATATATATATTCAATACGGAATCAAATTTGTACTTTCTTGAACTCAAGCTTATTCCAACTTATCCCATGATCTTGTGATCATTAGCAGAAGGCTTATCTCTTGTTTGGTTGCAAAGAAACTGTGGAAATGATTTTGTGAAGATATATATGTATACACTGTGGAAATATAGGAAGAACAAACGATATTAAAAAAATTTAAAATTGCTTTCAAGTTATTCATGAAAAAAAAACAAAAATTAATTTCAAGTTATTTGTCGTATTTCAGGTGATAGTAATTTTCCAGTACGAGTCATTTTCGAGTAATCGTCGTTTTTCAGGTGATCGTGTTATTTTCGTTGTTTGTCGTTTTCTTAAGGACTTGTCATTCCGAAATTTACTTTCAAGTTATTTGTCGTATTTCAGGTGATAGTAGTTTTCCTGTACGAGTTGTTTTTCAATAAAGCTATCGTTTTCGAGCAATCGTAGTTTTTGTTTTCGTTTGTTGTTTCTTAAGGTCTTGTCAATACGGGGAATTTCAATTGTAGTTTTTTGATTAAGTTGTCGTTCTTCGGTTGTTGAGGTGCCCAACGTTTTGTCGTTTCCCATGTTTATCGTCGTCTATAATATATTCTTGTAGTTTTCATGTTGTTCTGGACATTGGCGTCCTCATTTTTATAAGCCTTTCCCCTCCGGCAAGGCAGCAACTACTGTTGGCAGCCTCAGAATACCAAACACCTTACAAGGCGCCCTGTCCCTCCGCTATGTCTCCGTCTTTGGCGGAGCAAGGCAAAGAACTCCCTCGGGAATGTACATCATGTTTTGAGTCGTTTGAAGCTTTTCTTTAGTTGGAAATTGAGGATTTAAGTACCTTGTAGTAGAATTACTGTGTTGTAAAGGAAAAATTAGTACTGGTTAGTTAATATTCATATTAGCAAAAATGACATACAGTGAATCTGACTACAGCCAAAGATGGTCTTCCCTTACTTCGGCAACTTGGTTGTACAAGAGGCTCGCTACAATTATAGATTCGGGTGTGGGATTTACAAACTGACAAAAAAAAAAAAAAAAAAAAAAAAAAGGAAGAAAGAAAAATGTTTTTATCTTCTTACTAGTACTATTTACTAGCATGCCAAATCATCCTCGTCATTGTAGTTTAGCTGCAAAGATTCTAGTACACTGATGCCACCGCCACTGCCATTGATTTCATCAGCTGTCGAAGACTTGACAATGAATTTCACATTATCTAAAGCCCCCATCGCTTTGCTTTCCTGCCAAAGCAGAAAAAAGTGTTCAATAATTCATAATTTCGTTTCAAGAAACAAGAATAATATGTATGACACAGAAGAAAAAGGAGCACAGAGCACCCGCATTGGCTCGTTTGCAAGGTTAGCTCAGAATAGGCAACTATGATACGCAATAATCTAGCACCTTATGCTTATGAGGAAACAAACTTTTGTTCCGAAAAGCACAAGTATTTTTTTTGAAAACCAAACACCATTTGAATGCTTATTAAGAGAAAAAAAAGAGAAAAAAAAAAAAAAAAAAAAAAAAAAAAAAAAAACCGACGCCGGGAAAAGTTATAGTGTAATACCTCTGTGGCTTGAGCTGTAAGGGAAATTGGCATTTTTCGATGAGTCGGTTTTCCAGAATGCTTCTCAAGTTCCTTTCACCTCTGCAATTCAAGTGAGCATAAGTGTATGGTATGGGGAAACTTTAGATAAGACGGCAAGTATTTTGTGTGAAATGTAGGCAAAATAACTCCAATAAAGGAATTCTAACACCTTCAATCCAACTGAAATCACCGTTCTTTTTGGCTTCTAAATAATACTTGGTTTAAAAAACTACCGAATCCAAATAATGCGACAAGCACATGAATTAGACACATGATATTGCATCTGAGAGTTTCGAAAAATGATACATACAATATGCTTAAACTAAGCTGTCACCAAATGCTCGCACATAGATGCCATTATATTATTAACACATAAAATTCCTTTGGTAACCAACTGAAATGTATTACCTTCGGAGTGTCATGAATCAGGACACCATCATTATCAAGATCTTCATCACGAATCCTTCTAACAATATGTCTCGAGTTCTGCAATACGTTTGTTAAAAAGCAATTTCTATTAAAACTAGCTCCCTAGGAAAGCAGAAATTGAAAGAACACAAAACCAAGAGAGATATTGACCTGGAAATTGATTGCTTTGATTTGTGTCTCGTCCTCCTCTTCCAATTGCTTCTCCTGCCATCATATTAGCCAAGCACAATCAAAGTAAATAGAGCCAAAATTTACAAGGTGGCAAAGAAAATTGCATAGAGCGATTAAATGCACATTTAATGTTTTCACTAGTTTACTACTACCATGTGACCATATCATTTGCTCTTCTAGTTCACTTCTCTAAAAACACCTAGCGGAACGTGTCTTGGATATCTGCTGGCTTTCAGTTTTTTTCCGCAGTCACACCAAGAAGTGACATGCTTCAGATTTAATTTAGAAGGGCAGAATTATTTCGTATTCTGTCTTAGATTTTCACTTAATATAAGAAATCAATTCTACCTTTTCCACAGTTGTGCACTTCAAGGCCTCAAGCATTGCATCTACCCTCACGGTTTCTTGTCGGGACTGGAAAACATAAAGGCCTGTATTAGAACTAGAGAGTATAAATGTATCAAACTGAGATTTAGTTTATCAAAGGAGACAGGTTAAAAGAAAAAAAAAAGAAATATTAGAACACCAACAAAAATATAGTTGACAGGTTTATTCTCACAAGCCAAAAAGGAATTACATCACATGTCCAACTTTTATAAGCTTAAAATGACTCTTTAATACAACACAACAATGGGGGAAACCATAATATCCATTACCATAACACTCTAAAGAAAAAAAAAAAGAAAAAAGGAAGAGACAAACAAACAAAACAGTACCCTAACATGTTGTAAAGGCCAGAAAAGGAACGTATAGAAAAAAATGTATTTTAAAAGAGAAAGATAATGCAGATTGCACTGAAGGGTCATCGAAAGCATCGTCCAAACCTTCATTTGATTGTTCATTGGCCTCCAAATTCTCTGTAGCTTCGACGGGTTGAAGTCCAAGGGATAATACTTGTTCAAAACTTTTCTTTCTCCCATTCTTCTCTGATCTCTTCTCTTCCCTCATTCTCTTTTTGCACTTTCGTTTGATCTTCTGCTTCTGGTATAAATCTCAAACTCTTACTCAAACCTTTCCTTTCCTGATTAATTCGTTAAAAAGGACACAACAAGTGCTGCCGATACAAGAACAAAACAAAGAACTCTCGGGTACACAAAGGACCCAAAAAAAAAAGAAGACAAAGGTCCACAAGCAAAACAATCACAGGGACTAAAGGACCTAAATAGAACAAACCTATAGTTCATCAGGCACCTTTTATAACATCCCTATTTATCTTCGGTGCACATATCCCCTTCCCCATCAACCCACAATTTCCAGTAAAAAACGTTAACAATCACCAAGGCAATCTATCATTAATGCAATGCAATAAAGAAATTCATCCGAGGAATACTCAAATTCTATTTAGTACCGCAATTATGTATTCATGCTGCAGGTTTAAGTTTAACTTATGACTAACACAAAACTACTAATAAGAACTATCAAATAAAAATAAGATCAACCTTTTTATTAGGTTACAAATTCCTGGATTTCATAAATATCCAAGATCAAAATAACGAACAACTAAAGAGATAAAACAGAACTAGCTCAGCGGGTGAGAGGAAAGAGGGGGTTTTGGTAGGAATTGTGAATTGTTTTCTCATTTTTCTCTAAAAATAAAAATAAAAAAAATAAAAAGAAGTGGTGGATTGCAGCAAGCATTGAGAAAAAATGAAAAGAAAAAAAAAAAAAAAAAAAAAAAGAAACAAAGTTAAAGATTGCGAAACCTCAATCAGGATTAACCCAAATAAAAAAAAAAAAGCATCTGATTTGAGTATTTCTCCCAAACAACCCTAGATATTGGAAATTCTTGTTGTCTAAGAAATTGGAAAGAATATTGATGATTTTCCAGAGGACTGAAATTCTGATCGAATAAATTTATCCTAAACAAACAAAAACCCTAATGCAATCGTTCAGTTTAGTAAAACAAACCGATTCCCAAAATTTGCAGCGATCAACTACTTCGAAATTATTTCTCAAAAAAAAAATATATATATATATATATATAAAAACTTCAAAATTAAACAAACGAAAAAAAGAAGAAAAATCAAATTTAAAAAAAAAAAAAAAAAAAAAAAAACTCACCCTATAGGTATGGCGCCGCCGGCGTCCCACAATGCTTGCTTTCTGGTCCGTTTCGTCTTTCTTTCCTCCTCTTTAGCCTATATATATATATATATATATATTGTATGTATGCATGTATATATCAAATGATTCCAATCCGGCGGGAATTCGTAATAAAATAGGGAGGCGCTCCCACGATTTCTTGTGTACGGGGGCCAGCAGGCTTTCATATATTGTTCTCGTTTTCAAATTTTTTAGTTTCTTTGTCGTTTTCATATTCAAACGTACTACTTCATTTAACGTTTACGTTTAACTCTAATAAAACTGTATTTTTTTATATCAATTTTTATTTTTTTTTTAAAAAGTCAACAAAAATTATAACTAATTTTTAAAAATCTATTAACTTCAATTTAAAAATTTTATCTCCATCTGGCGAACTAAACGCAAGCGTAGTATTTTATGTTGTTTTTTTCCCTCCGTTGTGTCGTACTTATTTATCTATTTATTTGATATAAATGGGTGTTGTACTTATGGGTGTCCTCCAATGAGGACGTTGGGTCTTAAAATGAGGGTTGATTATAACAATCATCAGTCCTTATAAAAAAAGGATAAGTTATGCAGTCTAGCATTATTTGATAATGGATGTATGTGGTGGTTCATGGTTAAGCCCAAGAGTAAATATGTGCGGGCCAAAGCCTAGAGTGGATAATATTATACCAAAAAAAGACATGTGTTGTTACAAATGGTATCAGAGCCTATATGCAGCCGGAAATATGGCCAATGAGGACGTTAGGCCCCGAAATGAAGGGTGATTATAACGACTCGACTTTTCAGACCGTTAACTAACTTATGATGATGCCCCTAGAAATTCATAAACTCGATTCACGAACTATTATTATGGATTTCCTTCATCAATACACTTCTAATGAATTATTTTGATGAATACCAAATTTCAATATCATGAATGATTGTATATGTATCATCAATGTGATGATGTAGATGATTTAACAATGTTGAGTTTTTTCTATTTAAAAGGAATATATATATATATATATTATGTTACTCTCATTTTCTTGTTCAATAGAGATTTTGTGAAAATATTATGTGTGAAAATTCATTATATAAATATAATGAATGAATAATCATAATTTTGTGATTTGAAGAAGTGAATTTTATGCCATGTGAAGATTTGTCTATTAAATTAGATTTAATAATCCTACTATCATCTCAATCAAGAAAGTTAAAAAAAAAAAAAGACATAGGGGGAGTGCTCGTGCAGCCCCCCACCCAGTGGGTAATTACCCACTGGGCAAGGCAGTGGGCTAAGCCCAATGCAAGAAAGAAAGAAAAAAAAAAGGTGGGGGGAGGGTTTTGAGAATCCAAAATCCAACCCCTAAACAAGCAAAACATAGATGACAAGACAAGAAAGAAAAATTGATTACAATGTAAGATGATGGACTACTTGAATGACTACCTACTAAAACCACTTAGAAATACATGAAAAACCACCAAAACAACCTCCCAACTTGTCCTCTTCAACTGAGCATGTTTTTGGAGAGTTTTAAATCCAAAAATTTCAATTTTATTAACCCACAATAAGGCTTGGTTATAAAAAGGTTTTAGGTAAACCAAAAATCACTTTTTTCTCTTTCATAAAAATCATACAAGTGAAGAAAGTTTCCTCTCTTCCTCTCTTCATTGTGGACGAAATTTGTAGCTAAGGGAAGCCAAAATATACTTCATCTCCTTCCACCCACTCCCAAGATCATTTTTAGCAAGAAGGAAGAGCCATTCCAAGTGTTTTTTAAGGTAAAAACTTATACTTTCCACTTGTTTTCTAGAAAGAAGAATTTCTAGCCCCTACCTCAAGGATCCAAGAATGGTTCAAAGCCTTCAAGAGGAGCTAAGAACCCACTACTTTTTTAAGAGGTAAATGATTTGTAAACTAGAGGGTTACTAAGTTCTCAATAACCTTCCTTTCAAAATGTGTTCTTACAAATAGGAAATCTTGGCATGGTAAATGGTTAAAATGTGGTTTTGTTACCTAGTGAGATGATATATGTGCTGGCCATGATTTAAGGTGGTTAGAAAACATGATTTGTGTGTGAAATATAATGAAAGTGTGTTTATGTGATTTTATGGTTATATGACATGAATGAGAATAAGAAATTATGATTTGTGTGTGAAATATAATGAAAAGTGTGTTATGTGATTTTATGGTTATATGACATGAATGAGAATAAGAAATTATGGCATGTTGATATGTTATATCCTCTGTTTAATGGAAGCATGAATGATGAGGAAAATATTTTGACATCACAAATAAGCTAGAATAAGAATTAAGGACGATAAAGTACTAAAAATAACATTTTTAACATAAATGTTAATAAATTGAAAAATGTTATTTTGAGTGGGATTTTCATAATCTTATAGAATGACAGAATATTATTCTTGAAATAAGCCATAAAAGAGCTCAAGTTTGATCAGAAACAATAAATGTCAAAAATGACGATTTTACCCTCAAGAGGTAAAATCATAATTTCACCAGCCTAAAGACTTTATTTGAATCCGAAACTTTGTAATCTTGACTAGAGACTTAAAATAAACCTTGTGTCAAATTTTGGTGATAAATGGATAAGAAATAACTAAAACACCATTTTGGGGTCAAAACGTAAATATGGAAAAGTTTATGATCAAAACGTAAATAATAAAAACTTGTTAAAAATGAGTTCTGATCCTGTGAGAACACTTTATAAAGACATTAAGTATAGAAACGTTGAACCAAAGGGTATTGGGAACTAATTGGGGCTAAATAAGGACTAAAATGTAAAAATAAATAAAAAACGGGTCAAATTATAAAATCTGCTTAAACTATAATTAAACAGCATCTTTGTCACCCTTAAAACAGTATATTAATCAAAATAAATACAAGAAATAATATGGTTTATGTTATAGTAAAATGTACGACCTTAAAAGACATAAAGGGGCATAAATGTTAAACTTTTATTTAATTGTGTTTAGAAATGTAATAAGTTACAAAAGCCATTTTAAGAGCTTAAGGGCACTGTAAACATTATTCTAAGGCTGGGACAAACTTTGAAAAGCCATTCAATAAGTCTAGATTAAAAGGATATGTCTAATGGTAAAATTGTAATTTTGTCAAACTAAGGGGGAAAATGGTAATTTGATGGGGAGAACGTTTTGAACCATAGGTAGAGGTTTTCTGGACCTATAAATTACAAGAGAGATTACTAAAAGCTAAGGTCAAAAGATTTAACAAGTTAAAGCTTAAAAGTGCTTGAATAACCGAAATAGGGACAAATTGGTAAATTAGTACCCGAGGGCTCGGTGACGAAAAATGAGCTAGCCACTAGGCTTGATGCGATGCCATGTAATTTTGACCAAAACTTATAAGAATACAACAAAGTGTAATGGGGCCTTAACGGGTCCAAAACAATAATTAAGCCAAAGCACTATTTGAAAATAATATGATCCAATTACAAGTAAATGGGTTGTAATAGACCCAATAAACCTACAACCCACAAAGATGACCCAATATGATATTAAAAGACTATGGTTATCCATGGTCATCTAATGGACCCAAATATGAATAAAGGGGAATTAAGTAAAATAATAGATAAGAAATTAAGTGTTAAATAATTGACTCACCAATTGGTTAATAATTAATTAATTTAATATTTAAAATTAATTAATTATTAATTAAGAAATTAATTTATGATAATCATATAATTAATAATTAAGGATGTTATTAAAAAAACTTAGAGACAAATTAATAATTAAATTAAAATTAATTATTAATTAAGAGAACATATGTCCATAATCGACAATGATTCAAAAACCTAACTCTAATTGAAGGATGTCAATTTAAAATTAGGACATCGCATCGACTTGAGGGTAAAGCCGGAAACAATCAACGCGGATACACAATTACGTGATTTTCTGTAAGTACAAACCTCACCTACAACATTGAACAAAATATTTTTCGTTATTGATGTTTTACGTTTTCTATGATTTACCTTGATGAAGTGATGAGCCTATGAGCCATATAACTGCGTTAATTAAACATTTAACGTGCATAATTTCTCTTGCACTGATATGATTGACATGCCTCACATATATGTATGCAGTAATGATAGATGCATAGTGACATGTAAATCTACACATTGTCACAAATAATAAGAATGAGGCTAACGAAAGATAGGATTAAGTGTCGTACCAACCTTCAATTAGTGAGAGGATAAGATAAGAACAAAAGTTATAAGATATGACCTTAGAGGTTGTTGGAGGGTCGCTCCCTTAACTCCCCATTGGTTGTGCGCACATGGGTACGACATAGGGGCCCTTATATAGATAAGATATGTAAATAATAAAGCATAATTGAACACATATAATTCACATGCATTTTTAAACATTCATGATGTTACATGTGATGATATGATTTTATGAAAAGTTTTGTGAGATATTATTTGTACTTGCTGAGCGAAAGCTCATACATGTGTGTTCATGCTGTAGGTAACGCGGGTAAGCTGCCCGCTACTTAGATGTTTTATGGACTGACAAAGCTGTGCGGATGCGATTAAGGACGGGAGTGAGATACCATCACGAATTAAATTTTCGCATTTAAATTTCTTAAATTATTTTGTATCAACTATATTATAACTATGTTCCAATATTTTGGTACTACTAAACTAGTATTAGTATTTTACGAGAAAAAGACCTTAGACTCATTCTTTTTAATTTACATGAAGTTATAGATTTTTAAAATATTATCTAAATACGAATTTGAATATGATATTTATTGGCTATATGTTTTCAATTTCCTCAGTTAAGAATTTTAATAATTATAACTATTGTAGTACGAATATAATTTAAAAAAAATTATATGTTTTTTTAGAACCAATATAAATAAGTGTTAAGATTAAATTAAACAAGAATAAGTAAACTAGTTAGCGGTCTAAAAAGTCGAGTCGTTACACTTACTTATTCTTAATTCATTATATTGTTAACACTTATTTATATTAGGTTCCAAAAAAACTTTTTTTTTTTTTTACATACAGAATATACTTGTACTTGAAGAGTTTAATAAATAAAATTTTTAACTGAGAAAATTGAAAATCTTTAGATAATAAATATTCTATTCAAATTCGTACTTAGAGAACATTTAAAAAGCTATAACTTCATATAAGTTAAAAAGAAATACTATAATGTCTTTTTCTCGTAAAGTATTCTTACTAGTTTATTAGTATCAAAATATTAGAAACATAATTATAAATATAGCTGATACAAAATAATTTAAGAAGTCTAAATACAGAAATTAAATTCGTAGTGGTATTCCACTTCTTTCCTTTATCACCTCCGCACAGCTTCGCCAGTCCAGAAAATGTCTAAGTAGCGGGCTGCTTACCCGCATTACCTACAGTACGAACACACACGTATGAGCTTTCGCTCATCAGGTACAAACAATAACTCATAAAATATTTTCATAAAATCATATCATCACACGTAACATCAAGAATGTTAAAAAATACATGTGATCTATGTGTGTTCAATGAGGATTCATTATATACATGTCATGTCTACTTAAGAGCCCTTATGTCGTACCCATATGCGCGCAACCAATGGAGAGTTTGGGGAGCGGCCCTCCAATAACCTCCAAGGTCATAATTTATAACTTTTGTTCTTATCATATCCTTTCACTAATTGAAGGTTGATACGACACTTAATCCTATATTTCGTTAGCCTCATTCTTATTATTTGTGGACAATGTGTAGATTTACATGTAATTATGCATCTATCATTACGACATGCATATTTGTGAGACATGTCGATCATATCAGTGCAAGAGAAATTATGCACGTCAAATGTTTAATCAAAGCAATACATATGGCTCATATACTCATCATTTCGTTAAGGCAAATTATAGAAAACATATAACATCAACAATGAAAAACATTTTGTTCCATGCTGTAGGTAAGGTTTGTATGTATTTGCCTTATGTGTTTAAACTACCAGAGTTGTACCTCCTACTACTCAAGTTTGAGAAATTGTCCTGATTTAATAATATATCGTTTTTAGATAGAATCATAGTTATATAACTTTATTAATTAATTAATTAATTTTATAAATTAAACTGAGCTTAATTTACTTGTATCATAATTAACCTTAACAATTAATTCAAATTAATTATTAAGTGTTAATAAATTTATATTATTATTATATAAATTTAATTTAATTTTACTTAAATTAAATTAAATTTAATTTAATTGATAATTGATTAATTAATTAGGTAGTAGTTAATTATTACTAAATTTAATTGTATAACTATAATTAAATTATATAATTTTAATTGACTAATTAATAATTATATCGTTAATAATTTAATAATGTTACTTAAATATTCTTTCTCATATAATAATTATCAATTATTAATTCTCATATTAATAATTAATAATTAGATTATTCTAATAATTAATGTTTGATTAATCTCTAATTAATCATAGTTATATTAATAATTATATCAATGATTAATGATTAATTAATCATGTATTATAATTATGTAATGTAATCTTATTTACACTGTTAATTATCACTTACTAACTCTTATAATTAATTAATTAATTATTTTATTAATTACTAATTAACTTTCTTAGCATAATTATATATATTTTATATCTTTATTAGTTTATTATTTATTTCTTAATTAATTAATCAATCAAGGTGACCATGAGTCACCTAAGTGTATACCTTCCATCTAGTATTAGGCTTGTAAGGCCCAATTCCATTAGTTATGATCATTTATTTGGACTAAGGTAGTCTCTTGGTATATGCCCAGTAATCCTCTAGTGTACTTTATCTTAGCCCATTTAAAAACTTGTGATTTAATTTATAAAGTTAGGGTCTTTCACATTATTTGATCATACACTTAATACCAGCTCATTTTATAACTAAATATATCCATATGTTATGACTTACCATTCTGTCACATTTTAATGTTTAATCGTTTTGTCGGTATAGGATTTTAACTTGTAAGATTTATTTAAATTTGAGTATAATCCTGTTTTGGACACTTGATAACTCATTGGAAAGCTTGAAGTATCTAGTTTTTGTCTTTATAATTTGTTTTCCAAGATTTCAAGTGTTTCAAACATTAATATGGGTGTTTTCCTAAGTGTCTTATGGTGAATCTCAGTTTATCAGACTACAATACAATATCTTGTGATTTATTAAAATTTATGTACAAATCTGTTTTAAATGCATGATATTTCTTTCGAAGCTTGAGATGTCTACTTTACAGCCGTAAAGTTCTTTCCTTTAGTGTTTGAGTGTTTCATACCGTAAACTTAATTTTTTTTACTGTTGGTCCCACATTTGTACCACAAGTCCAGATTTATAGGTAAATTTAGAAAAATCATAGCACTTCACTTACAAGCCCAAATAAGGCAAGAGATATGCCATTGGAAAGCTTATGCTATCTAGTTCATATAAGAAGAATTATTTTGTAAAATATTATGTTTTACTAACCCAAAATATACAAAACCCGTGGCTAGTATAGGGTTCAAGCAAAGACTTTCGGCTCGTAGTCCAAATTTGTAAAATTCACCAAAAACTGTACATTTATCTGTTTGAGGTGCATGATACCTTGTTGAAAAGCTTAAAAATCTAGGTTTTAGATCTATAACTTATAATCCAAAATTTTGAGACTAAAGGGTTCAGAGTACATAAATGACAAGACTGTACCCCAGAGGTTCAATTTCTGTCTAGTTTGTGTCACAACTTCAAATGCTCATAACTTTAGACATACAAAGCAAACTAAGTGATTACAAAGCCTAAAATGAAGTTTATCCTTTGTAGAATCTTATCATATAATTTATTTTTCATACCAAAGTTTCTAATGCATGCCATATTACCACAACAACTACAAACTCTAACAAAGTTCGTAGATCTTACCGAAATGCTCCATGGATCCTTAAGATCTCGGACCTCCAAAGTTTTTATCAAACCTTTTCCTAGGTAAGAAGAAGTTTAACATTAAGATTACAACTAAACATCATGCTTTAGTTCTCCAAAAATGACCAAAAACACAAAGAATACCACTAGGTTACCTCTAGTAAAACGTCCTCTAACTCCGCTTCACACTTCTTCGAACTTGGTAACGGGGTTGCTTGGAGCTTGAAAATGGAGGGAGGAGGGTGCTAGAGGGGTGTTGGAGATGGAGAATAGTGTTGGTTGTTTTTTTTGTTTTGTTTTGTTTTGTTTTGTTTTGTTTTGAGCTTGGTGGTGGCTTAATAAGCTAGGGTTTTTGAGCTTAACTTGTGTGAGAATAAAATGAGATATTAGGGGCTTGTCTTCAACCAATATTTACTTTAAAGAAGCTGTATTTTGAGGGGTAAAAATGAAAATTTTAGCTAATCCTCCCCTTGCATTGCCGCCACTTGTGGGAGAGTGTGGGGTGAAAATTTTGTTCAACAAAGTGGAGACAAGGGGTCACTTTCACTTGTCTCTTCTTTGAGTCAAATTGCCAAAATGAATCATGTCATCTCGTACATGAGGTTGTTTGCATGCACCACTTTCTTTTTTTTTTTCCTCATTTGTTCAAATTTCTTCTTGCTCTTTGACCGCAAAATCCGGATCCCTTTGGTTATTTTCTCATTTTCTTTTTGTTTTTCTTTCTTCCAATTTTCCACCATGGATCAAAAGTTGTCATCCGTATTCTCATCCATTGGATATTCCATCACACTAATCCTTACCTTAAGCTCTCATTGGTCACTTATCATTTAAAGCTTGGCCATTGATTTACCTAGGATTCTTTAACATAAAATTTACACCATTGATTTCAAACTTAAGCACAATTCTTGATCAATCTTCCACCTTTGGATTTTCTAAGAATAAATCATAATTATACATCTTCTATCAATTTCTCAATTATACTCTCAAAACTTAAATATTGATATGGTCAAAATAAATACTAAGATCATTAAATTGACCTACTAATACCCAAAATTAACATTAATCTCTCTAATACGACATAATATTTTTTTTTAGTATAAATTTATATGTCGTTCAACTCATCTTTTATGTATATAAAATTTCTCATTTAAATAGAGAAACTCAACATTGATAGATCATCAACATCATCATACTGATGATACATAAACAATCATTTATGATTTTGAAATCTGATATTCATCAAAATAATTCATTAGAAGTATATAAATGAAGGAAATCTATGATAATAATTCATGAATCAAGTTTATGAATTTCTAGGGTGTTACAGTGATTGTGACGGTTATCAATCCCTACAAGAAAAATGGTAAGTTGTGCAATCCCACATCACTTGAGAATAAATATATATAATGATTTATAAGTAAAGAGACCACATTATAATGATATGAGGTCTTTTGGGGTTAAGTCCAAGAGCAAAACCGTGTAAGCACGAAATTCAAATAAGACAATATCATACCAAAAGGGAGATATGAATCATTACAAATGGTTCTTAGCAAGCTTAGTCCCAAGTATTTAGGACTGTATATAGTGATTGAGCATATCGGCAACGTGGCATACAAGCTAGAACTGCCCCAGGCGATGTCATCTATCCATAATATATTTCACATATCGTTGTTGAAGAAGTACGTATCGGATTTGTCCCACGTCATCTAGCCACAAGTGATTCAGATTCAAGAGAATATGAGTTACGAAGATAATCCAATGAGATTCTGGATCGAAAGACGAAGACCTTGAGAAACAAAAAGATTCCCTTAATTAAAGTACTTTGACGAAATCACAAGATAGGGAAAGCCACATGAGAGCGAGAAGACGCTATCAAAACGAATTATCTAGAATTATTGTAAGTTTCAAGGATGAAACTTTTATAAGGTAAGAGGTATTAAGCCCGAAAGTAAAACCGTGCGGGCACAATGATTAAAGCGAACAATATCATATCAAACAAATGCATGAATCATTACATACGCATTGGTAAATATGTTTTTCTTTTTGTTTCTAGTTTCTCAATAAAAGTACATTCATTTTAAATATCTTTGTGTTCTCTTCTCCATTTGTTATTTAATTTTTATAAAAATCACACTATAGTTAAAATTGCAAAATAGACCAAATACAATAACAATCTAAAATAGAGAAGGACGAATAAGGTTTTTTTTTTTTCGGTTTCCGACCGTAAAATTGCCATATAACTTTTACACGACTTCTTTTCATCTCTCGGTACTCTGTCAATTTCAATGCACCAGCAAGTTGGCCGGTGTGTGCACTTCCAGACAAGAGTTAGGTGGGTCTTTGACTATAGGAATAAAGCTAAAGGTCACGTAAAGTTGTTTTTATTTATTTATTTATTTATTTAATAAGATGGGCTCCATCTCTTATCAAATGACAAATTATATAAGGGATCATCTCAGATAGTATAAGACACGAGAGGTGTCCCTAACTTTATCAACTACAGTAGTATCTCTCGAAATATTAATTATATCGACCATTCAAAACTATAAAAACCCATATTACAGATAGACTTGACTTGGCTTCCCTATTTTTCCATGGAATTTCGACATCTTATCCTGTATGGTTGCTCTACATTATTCAAGAATTAGCTTTCTTCTTCTTCTTCACCACTATATATAATAATTTCGAGACAAAAAATCAAGCACTTAATATAATAATTGAATGAAATGAATAGACAGCACGATTGAAGACTTTGAAACCTGCAAAGGTCGGACACAAAAATCAAAGGATAAGGGTCCACTTCTTAACTACAACTTTTGTAACAAAAAAAAAAAAAAATTGATTTCCAAAATCAAGTAGCCCACTTGTGTTCGACCATCAAATAGGGAAGCTACAACAACCCAAATGCACGTTATTAAGATTAGTGGGTCAATGTGAAACTATAACGAATTTGAAGGAAATAATGCATGTGTTTGGGACTTGTGGTGAGCCGGCTACAAAGAATCATTCATACCGCGTTTAATGGGGTAATGATAATGATTATTACATATAATTTTTTTTATAATATATACATATATTTCTACTAAAACTCCCTTGTGCGGCACATATACGAAAGGATAATTATAACCTTTTTATACGTTATTGTAATAATTAGTTGATTCTAATTAGTGACGGAGGTAGGTGGTGTTAGCCCTCGTTGAAATTTTTATCTTTCATTTTTTACCCAAAAATTTTATAGTTTTTCAAATTTTACTCCCATTAAAAATTAAATATACTCATATAACCGTATTAAAATTAATCTTATCTTGAAAGTTTTAAGATTTTTTACATCGATCTCGTTAAAATTAAAAATTCTTAGTGGTCCCACTAAAATTTACCCTTTAGATTTTATATTTTGATGTTATTTATTTTATCATAAAAGAAAATTTGCCATACGTCCCAACTGAAAACATATGCCTAGCTCCGCCCATACTTTTAATATAATATTTTCAGTGATATTTGTTTCTTTGCACTAATAGTTTTAAATGATTCATATTATAAGATTCTTGATAAAAATTACATATAAATTAATTAATAATTACGAAATGTAAAATAAGATATTATAAGTGCCGGAGGATTTAAAGGATTGGAAGAGAGAAGTGCATGATGGCCCTTCACAACCCCACTACTTCATTTGCCTTTTGGTCTTTGTTCCTCCACGGGATTCTTCTCTATTGTTTAAGCATTTTGCAGCCCACCAGTTGCATTGCCAACACATTAAGAAATGAAACTGACAGATTTGCTCTGCTCAAGTTCAAAGAGTCGATCTCCAACGATCCCCGCGGCGTACTGAGCTCGTGGAATGAGTCCGTCCACTTCTGCGATTGGCGTGGAGTTTCATGCAGCAGTCGGCACCAAAGGTTGACAGCCTTGGACTTGCAGGGCTATAACTTGAGAGGTACCATGTCGCCTTTTATTGGAAACCTCTCTTTTATGAGGCTCATTAGCCTCGGAAGTAACAGCTTCTTCGGTGAAATCCCGCAGCACGTTGGTCGTTTGTTTCGACTGCAACATCTCAATCTTAGTCACAACATGTTTGAAGGTAAAATTCCTGTTAACTTGAGCTACAGCTCTCGACTAAGCATATTACAGCTCGAAGCAAACAGACTTACCGGTACGGTTCCTAGGGAGCTTGGCTCTTTGGTGAAGCTAGTGATTCTTGTACTCCATACAAACAATCTTACAGGAAGCATCCCTCCTTCCTTGGGAAATATTTCGTCACTCGAAAAATTTTCTATAGGAAATAACAATCTTGTAGGAAATATTCCGAATGAGATAGGCAAACTGAAAAGATTATACTTTATCGGACTAGTGTCTAATAATCTGTCCGGTACAATACCTCCCTCTCTTTTCAATATATCCTCTATAAGCACTATTTCATTTGCGGCTAATCATTTTCGCGGTACTCTTCCTTCCGACATAGGCTTCAAGCTCCCTAATCTCCAACGATTTGGCATTGCCGGCAACGAATTATCTGGAACAATCCCTGAATCATTCTCCAATGCTTCTCAGCTTCAAGCACTTGATATTCCTTTTAATAATTTCGTTGGACAGGTTCCGACCAGTCTAGGAGACCTTCGAGAACTCTCGTGGCTTGGTTTGAGTAACAATAGTCTAGGAAATTATTTACCAAATAGCTGGGATTTTATTGTATCTTTGTCAAATTGCAGCAAGTTGAAAGTTTTGGACTTGAGTATGAACATGTTTGGAGGTGTTTTACCAAATTCTATAGCCAATTTGTCCACCAGCCTCATTCAGCTTTATCTTGGAGGAAATCTCATATATGGAAATATTTCAGAAATATTAGAAAATCTTGTCAATTTAGAAACCTTAGGCATAGACGAGAATCTCTTCACCGGTGTCATCCCTACGTCTTTAGGGAAGTTACAAAGTTTACAACGTCTGTGGTTTGATAAGAATAGATTATCAGGAGAAATCCCAAGATCAATAGGAAACCTCACCAAAATAGTGACACTTAATCTATTTGATAACAAGCTAGAAGGAGGAATTCCTACAACAATTGCAGATTGCCGTAATCTACAATATCTTGACATTTCTAATAATCGCTTGAGCGGAGCAATACCCCAAGAGATTTTCGGTCTTCCCTCCTTGTCTGTCTTGCTCAACTTATCTCACAATTCGTTGGTTGGAAGCCTACCCGTGGAAGTGGGCAAGCTAAAGAACATCAACACACTTGATCTCTCAGAAATAACCTGACCAATGAGATCCCAGACGCCATTGCAGATTGTGAGAGTTTGGAATTCCTTTACTTGCAAGGAAATTTCCTTCGAGGAGCCATGCCTCCGGCTTTGGCTTCTCTGAGAGGTCTTCGGTACTTGGACCTTTCGCGAAATAACTTGTCAGGACAAATTCCAAAAGAGTTTGAGAAACTTCGTGGCTTGCAGTATTTGAACCTGTCATTCAATGATTTGGAGGGCGAAGTACCAAACAAAGGCATCTTTCAGAACACAAGTGCTATATCTGTGGTTGGAAATACCAAGCTTTGTGGAGGTATACCAGAATTGCAGCTTCCAAGATGCCATATTAAAGATTCCAATCAGGGAAGTAAGACCAAGCGTCGCAAACTAACAATAATATTAGTCTGTGTGGCTGCACTTTTCCTTCCATTATCGGCTTTCGCTATAATTTTGTGGAGGGGGAAATCAACAATGAAATTGACATCGACACCTTCAACAATCAGCTTTCTTTCAAAAGTTTCATACAAGATGCTATATCGGGCTACCAATGGATTCTCTCCAAGCATGTTGATTGGTTCGGGCAGCTTTGGCTCTGTATATAAAGGCATTCTTGTGCAGGAAGGAGAACTAGTTGCTATAAAGGTCCTCAATCTTCATCAGAAAGGCGCTGTCAAGAGTTTCATTGCTGAATGCAATGCCTTGAGAAATATTAGGCATCGGAATCTTGTTAAGATCGTGACATGTTGTTCTAGCTTGGACTACAATGGCAATGAATTCAAGGCTTTAGTCTTCGAGTATATGTGCAATGGAAGCCTAGAAAAGTGGCTGCATCTTGTGACGGATTGCGAGAACCGATCATCAAGGCGTTTCAACATAATTCAGAGATTAAATGTTGCAATCGATGTGGCTTCTGCAATATACTATCTTCATGAAATTGTGACCAACCCATCATTCACTGTGACTTGAAGCCTAGCAACGTTCTTCTTGACGAAGAGATGATTGCCCGTGTAAGTGATTTTGGATTAGCAAGGTTGCTCTCAACTGCCTCTGATTCCTCTGATAGTCAAACTAGCACGATTGGAATAAAGGGAACCATTGGTTATGTTGCACCAGGTAACAACTCTACATTAATATTTACCTAGGTTTGTCAAACTTCTGGTAAGATTTCTGTAAAAACTTGGGCACACATATATATACACACACATATGTATTTTACATATTAAGCTTGTTCAACAAGACAAGTTGATACTTTAAGCTGGGTGATTTGGATATCATCATGAAAGTAATTAAGCTAAAGTGCTTAAACTATGGGGTGTTTTATGCCAATGGCTTTTTATGAGATTTCCAGTTTTTTTTTTGTTTTTTTTTAAATGATTTTTTGATTGAGGCATGTGATTTTGATTTGATATTGTTCCGAAAGCAGCAAATTACTAGCTAACAAATATAACTGGAGTATTTAATTATATATTTATAGCTCTTGGTTGAAGTATTCTTGGGAAATTTACATTTCATTTTAGATCTTTGAACATTATGCACATAGAAAATTACAAAAATTTAACTGTCATGAGTTGCAGAGTATGCAATGGGTGGTATGCCGTCAAAACACGGGGATGTGTACAGTTATGGGATTCTTGTGTTAGAGATGTTCACCGGAAGGAGACCCACCGATGAAATGTTCAAAGATGACTTCAAACTTCATAACTTCGTTAAGACGGCACTGCCGGAAAGGCTTGGGCAAATTATGGACTCCTCTCTTCTACCGAATGCAGTGGAAGAAATCACAGCGAGAAGAGAAGAAAGCAACTTCAATAACAATAGAGTCGCTGAGATCGATGTAGAAGAAGGAAACATCAAGATTGAGAACCCGAACCGGATCAGCGCTGATCATCTGCAGAAGTGTTTAGTTTCAGTGTTGGAGATTGGAGTCGCATGTTCCGAAGAATCGCCTAATGAAAGAATGAAAATGGGTGATGTTGTCAGGGAGCTAGAACATATCAGAAATGCTTATGTGGGTGTTGGGATTCACTGAACGGACAACGAACCGGCGTCTTGTTAAGTCCTTGATTCATTAAGAATTTACTCTGGCATTTGTACTTGTGCCAACTCTTTTGCCTACTGAATAATTTAAACTCTGTTCTGTTCTGTTCTGTTCTGTTCTGTTTTTTTTTTTAGATGTGCATGCCTATGCAATAAATTGTGTCGCATACACACGTAAGACTTGTGTGATGTTTGTACTGATGAGTTCAACTTCATAAGTTGGTAGTTATGCTTGTGTTTGTGTATGGAGTTGTAATTGTTGTGTTTTAGTAAATGCTAAAATTTTCATTGGAAAATTATTATAAATTCCCCCTGAATTTTATCACAAGTATCAATATGCCCCATAAATTATGAATATACCTATTGTACCTCATGAACTTTAATATATGTGTCAAGTTACCCCCTCCGTTAGTTGCCGTTAGTTTTTCCGTTATCTTTAATGTCAAAATGCCCCTTAATGTAACGATCCCTCACGGACCGTTACAGTTGACTTCTTATTTAATCATTCATCTCTTATAAAATTATGAAAAATATTAAGCTTGAAATAAAAATCTTGACATAATGGAAAACTTTACTTAGATAATTTTACAAAACTCTAGATTTTTTTAAAACTAGATCAAAATAACCTTCTTAATTGAAAAATATATATTTCTTAAAACCCATTTCATGAATATAAATTTAAGTTTAAATCAAATAATAATAAACTAAAGTCTCAAAACTTTATTTAAAATTAAAAATGTTTATCTCATGATCGTTCCTCCTGTTTTACTATTACACATCGTCCCGTTTCCGCTCCAACCTCCTCCAATACAACATCTTACCATTTCCTTTATCTGCAACATGAATTAACTTATATAAACAAAGACTTAGTAAAACATTTAAATCTCATAAACATAAATAAACATTTTTCTTTTATCATCATAAATATAAACATCATTTAAAAACTTTTTAACTTTTAAAACCGTCATATATTGGGCTCGGCGTTGTACCATCATAGCGCGTCAGTCACAGAAGAAGTGGCGTAGCAAATCCCAAACCAACGGTGACAAAAGTCTGCTCACCGGACAATATTATCATCATCAAGGGTGTACAACGCTATTTTAAAACATAAAAATACATATACATACAATATATATACTTTGCATCAAAACTTCATTATATGAGAAGTATTATTTAAGAATATCATAACATCATCAACAAGATCTAAACATATACTTCTCAAATCTTTAATTCATATTGCAAGTGAGAGTGTAATTACATAAATGCCTTACTTAACCTTTTTAAATTTTCCGATGGTAATGCACGATTGAGGTCTCGTGTGCTCATCTTTAGAACCGTTCATGCCATAAATATTAAATGTAATAAAATCAACAAAAGATCATAATAATTCATCAAACACATCCATCTTATCATAATAGAGCCTAATAGGCCTATTTCATCATTTAATAACATCAAAACACAAAAATCGAACAATTTCACAAAATTACAAAACTTTACAAAAACTGATAATCAGATCTCTGTCCCTTAAAAAATTCATAAAAATTCTTATAGGACCCCAAATGATCTGAAACAATTGTAAACGAAAGTAGACATCCAGATCTTTCTAATTTGTACCTAATTCATTAAAAACGGAGACCGTTTGGACCCTCAAAAATAGTTTTGAATCTGATTATCAAAATTTTATAGAAACTGGCAGCTGGACCTCTGTCCCTTTGAAAAATCATAAAAATTCATATATGTCTCCAAATGATCTAAAATTGATTTCAAATAAAATTAGACATCCACGGTTTTCTAACAATATGAAATTAGTTAAAAATGGAGACTGTTTGTATTCTCAAAAATAGTTTTGAAAATTGATCTCTAAAATTTTATAAAATCTGGCAGCCGGACCTTTGCCTCTTTGAAAAATCATAAAAATTCACATATATCTCTAAACGATATGAAACTAATTTCAAATGAAACTAGACATCGAGGGCTTTCCAACAATCCAAATTCATTAAAAATGGAGTCCGTTTGCATCCTCAAAAATAATTTGGAATATTGATCATTAAATCTGGAACTTTCCAGTAGCAGTGGTCAAATATGAAAATTCATTAAAAATATAAAAATTATTACCACAACGTACATGATTCATACACATACACGCACACACATGAAACAGCCCTAAGATATATTTTTAACATATATAAAATTATTAAATCACTATACCAATAAAATCATGAATCAAGAAATCAAAAATCCTAAAATTGTCTTGTTTACAAAATCAACCATATAGACATTCCTTCGATCATCATTCCATAAATATTTCTTATCATATCCTCAAACTCACAAGATGAAAACTCATCAAGAAAATCATTCACTCCCTCCCCCCCCCCCCCCCCCCCCCCCCCCCCCCCCCCCCGAAGGATCTCAAACCGAAAAGAGTAATAATAATAATCATCATCAAACAATGAAACAAACATACCTTAAAATCCTTTTGATTTTGGCTTGGATGAATTTGGAGGTTTGGTGGATTTTTTTTTTTTTTGGTGTGCATGTGCAAGGGGTAGAGAGAGTGAGAGAAAGATAATGAGAAAGATAATGAGAATGATAGTATGTAAGAAAGGGATATTAGGGAAGTGAGAGATAGAGAGCATGTAAAAAGGAAAATTTTAAATATTATAAAATAAATTATGAGTAATTTAATCCCAAATCAATTTTGGAATTAATTAGGATTCAATTTTGGTTTAATTGTCTCTTAGTAGGTGGGGAATGGCTACCATTAGGGTGTGAAAACGTGTGGGAGGAAAAGGAAAAAGCTAGGTCAACTTCTAAATTTTTGCACCTATAATCGCATATAGTAAACTGGTTGGTGACTAGCATGTATCCGGATAGTATACTGGTCATAACTTCTTACTCTGATATCAGATTTGCACACGTGAGTAGGAGTTGGAAAGCTTACGAAAAGCTCTATAAGTTTGTCTAGATTACAGAAATAATTTTTTACATTTAAAGGTTCATAATTGAGTTGAAAATTAACATAATATAAAATAGATCTTTTTCGGATAACATTCTTTCCTTTCTTTTTTTTTTTTTTTTTCCCTTCTCTCTTCTTCACGTTTTCAATTCAACCTTCCCATTTTCTTTTCTTCCTTTCACCAATTGCCATTTATAGATGATTTATATATATATATATATACATATGTATGTAACTATACACATCATACTACACATATAGATATATATTACATAATATACTTATATTCAAAATATTTATTTAATTAAACTATTATATAAAATTATCAAATCATCTTAAAAATTCATTAATTTGGCATGAATTTTATTCTAGCACATCGAGTCCTCGTTGTGTCACCTGTAAAAAATAACTCAACATAACATTAGAATTAAAAAATTGTTATCTCATCACATTATCCATGCTAATTCTAATATTAATTTTCTAACGTTATTGTTAGGTAGCATTTGAAGCGTTACACATAATTTGTAATATTTGTGTCAAACTACCCCAGATATTTAAAGATCGGAGGCATTTTTACACAAACATAAAAATCATGAGTCATTTTGATATAAAAGCAAAAGATCAGGGGGAATTTCGACATTAAAGATAACGAAAAACTAACATATGAGGCAAAATGACACACTTGTCAAAATTTAAAGGACACAACATATACTTTTCAAAGTTCATGGGGCAACATGTACTTTTTTTTTTGGATAAATTTTTTAAATGATATTGGCGTGACGTGTTGTTAAGTTTTTTTATTTTATTTTATTTTATTTTATTGAGATCACATGAGGGGTCATGTGACCTCTTCCGTTAAAAAATAACAGTTTTAGAGAGATTATGGTCATCTCAATCAAAATTAAAAATCAGAAACTAAAACGTCGCATTCGGAAGAGTTCAGGTACTATTGAAGCCAATTATTCTAAATTAAAAAAAATATTTTTTGTTCTAATAAAGTGATATGCATCATTTTTAACACATTTTTTTTTATTTTACTTATTTTAATTCAAGTTTATTTGGGTCATAAGTTTGTTTATACGTAATTATAGTCGATAATTATATAATATTAGATAAATAAAATAAAATAAATGATGTAATTTGATACAAATATTAAATATTAAATAATAGTTTAATAAAAATATTAAAAATTATTGGATACTTTGATATAAATATTAAAGATTGATGACATTTTGAAATAAATATAAAGATCCCGCGTCATTTTAATATAAAAGTGAAAGATTAAGGACATTTTGATATTAAAGAGGACAAAAAAAACTAATAAAAATTAATAAATAAGAGAAAATAACACATTTATCAAAATATAAGTAACATAACATGTACTTTTCAAAGTACACAAGACACTAGAAATGAAGTTGGGGGAATTTTTGGAAAATTTTCTTTTCTTTATTTTGCAATTTAAGCCATCTGGGTTTTTTTCTTTAAATTTTCGTTCTTATTGTCAACACAGATGGAAGTTTTGGGTCAGACAAGAACAATTCAGAACCCGAAATTATTTGTTCTCTATCTCTCAATTTTTACTTATTCTTTAGTAATCTCCTGCAATCCCATTCCAAAGAAACCCAGAAAAAGTTCCCTCCCAAAAGGCCTCTCATGTCCTCGACGCCGACCTCGGCTCCCACTGGTCCACCACGAGGGAGAAGAGCAACGAGGAGACAAGGAAGACGCCGGAAAACGTCGCCGCAAGCCCTGCTCCGCTTCCAACCGTTGGAGCCGGCGCCGGCTACGGAGCTCGCTCGCTATCCTGCGCCGCAGCTGAAAGAGCCATCATAGCCAAAACCACGAAGAAGAAGAGGAAGCCGCCATAGCCAAAACCACCATAGCACTGTAAGCCATTTTTTTTCTAGAGAGAGAAAAGGAAGAAGAGGATTTTGAGAGATAGAAACAGAGCTTGAGGAGAGAGAGAGAGAGAGAGAAAGGGATGATAAAAGAGAGAGAAAGATAGTGGCTCTGTTCCCGAGAGAAGGACATGAGGAGAGAGGAAGGAGATAGGAAAAAGAATGATAGGACTTGGGAGTGTAAAATGATTAATTTTTTAATGTGGGACCCACCACTAATATTTCAGGTAGGATAGTGAGGTCTAAAAAGCATTTTTGTTTCGATCTCTCACTCTTGTCCATTTCAATGCACCAGCAAACCATCACTGTAAAAACCGATATTATAGTTCTAGCAAAAAAAAAAAAAAAAACAAAAACAAAAACAAAAAAAAAAACAGATAGACTTAACTTTCCCATTTTTCTATGGAATATCAACATCTTATCCTGTCTGGTTACTCTACATTATTCAAGAATTAGCTTTCTTCTTCCTTTTCTTCTTCATCACCACCATCAAAATGAAGACTCAGAATAATCAGATTACTTTGTCCGCCTTTTGGTCTATGTTCCTACGTCTGATTCTTCTCCTTTCTGTGAGCTTGATACCGCAACCAACTAGCAATTTCGTCAGTGCACTAGGAAATGAAACTGACAGGATTGCTCTGCTCAAATTCAAGGAATCAATTTCCGACGATCCGAACGGAGTCCTGCGCTCGTGGAACGACTCGCTTCACTTCTGCAACTGGCATGGAATTTCATGCGGCAAACGACATCAAAGGATAACATCCTTGGACTTGGAAGGCCGTAACCTGCGAGGAACCGTATCACCTTACGTTGGAAACCTCACGTTTCTAAGGCTGCTAAACCTCATGAACAACAGCTTCTTCGGCCAAATTCCGACACAAATTGGTCGTCTGTTCCGACTGCAACACCTCATTCTTTCTTACAACGTGTTCGAAGGTAATATCCCTGTTAATTTGAGTCACTGCTTAGAACTTGAAGTTATGGTTATTGGAACCAACAGATTAACCGGAGTCATTCCCTTGGAGCTCGGCTCTTTGGCGAAGCTTGAGTTGCTTAATCTCGAATCAAACGATCTTGAAGGAGGTATCCCATCTTCGTTTGGAAACATGTCATCGCTCGAAAGATTGTATCTGCCGAAAAACAACCTGGCGGGGACTATTCCTGATGAGTTAAGAAGATTGAAAAGATTATCTGTCTTCGCTATAGGGCCTAATAATTTCTCCGGTACAATTCCTCTCTTCCTTTACAATATGTCCTCTTTGACCAATATCTCCATTACAGACAACCGGTTCGAAGGAACACTTCCCCCCAACATAGGCCTCACACTCCCCAATCTCCAAGAAATTTTAATTGGTGGTAATGAATTCTCGGGGATAATTCCGGAGTCGATTTCCAATGCTTCTCAGCTTCAACTAATTGATCTTTCCGATAATAATTTCTCAGGACAAGTTCCGGGTAGTTTCGGAAATCTTCCAGATGTTAGGATTCTCTCTTTGGGTTCGAATAATCTCGGAAGTTATGCAGCTAATAGCTTGGATTTCATTGCATCTTTGACAAATTGCAGCCAACTGGAAGTGTTAGCCCTGTCAAACAACAGATTTGGAGGTGTTTTACCCAACTCTGTAGCGAATTTTTCGACCCAGATGGCACGTATTTATCTTGGTGGAAACCAAATATCTGGAAAGATTCCTCCGGCATTTGAAAATGTGATCAACTTAATGGTCTTGGCAATGGAGGGAAATCTCTTGACAGGTTCCATTCCAGATTCTTTGGGGAAGTTAAAAAACTTGCAACTTTTGTCTTTAGATGGGAACGCATTATCAGGAAAGATCCCCACGTCAATAGGAAATCTTACTAACGTATTTTCGCTTTCTCTATCACTCAACAAGTTAGAAGGAAGCATTCCTCGAAGCATTGCAGAATGTCAAAATCTGCAGAACATTGACGTGTCAATCAATAGCTTGAGTGGAGCTATACCCGAAGAGGTTTTCGGTCTTTATTCAACTCTCTCCCTCGACTTATCACGAAACTCGTTCACTGGAAGCTTACCTGTGGGAGTTGGGAAGCTAAAGCATATGTATGCACTCGACCTGTCCGAAAACAGGTTGACCGGTGATATCCCCAAAACCATTGGAGGTTGTGAGAGCTTGGAATCCCTTTACTTACAAGGGAATTTCCTCCGGGGAGCCCTGCCTTCTGATTTGGCGTCTCTGAGAGGTCTCCAATATCTGGATGTTTCGAGAAACAACTTGACTGGGCAAATTCCGAAAGATTTACAGAAACTTCGTTTCGCGTCGTTTTTGAATATTTCTTTCAATGATCTGGAGGGAGAAGTACCAAACGGTGGTGTATTTGGTAACACAAGTGCAGTATCGATAATAGGAAATAGTAAGCTTTGTGGTGGGGTATCGAAATTGCACCTTCCAAAATGTCCGGTCAAAGAAACGAAAGAAGGAAATACTAGAGGTCTCAGACTGACGATCATTTTAGCTTGTTTGGCTGCAGTTTTCCTTCTTTTGTCTGGTTTGGTTATTTTGTATTGCAAGAGGAAATTGCGAAGAAAGTCATCAACCGCAGACTCAACAATAGGTTTGCTTCCTAAAGTTTCATACAAAAAGCTTTATCAGGCTACAAATGGATTCTCTCCAAGTCTGTTGATTGGAACAGGTGGCTTTGGCTCTGTATACAGAGGCATTCTTGATGAGAAAGAAAATCTAGTTGCCATAAAGGTCCTCAATCTGCAGCAGAAAGGAGCTGAGAAAAGTTTTATTGCTGAATGCAATGCATTGAGAAATATCAGGCATCGAAATCTTGTTAAGATTTTGACGTGTTGCTCAAGCATGGATTACAACGGCAATGAATTCAAGGCTTTAGTCTTTGAGTTTATGCCAAATGGAAGCCTAGAAAATTGGTTGCATCCTGCTACCAACATCAAAAACCGATCTGGGAATTTGGACATCATTCAGAAACTAAATATCGCTATCGATGTGGCCTCTGCATTAAACTATCTTCATGACGATTGTGATCAACCCATCATTCACTGCGACTTGAAACCTAGCAATGTTCTTCTTGACAATGAAATGATTGCTCATGTAGGGGACTTTGGATTAGCAAGGTTGGTCTCAAACGACACTGGCTTCTCTGGAAGTCATATTAGCACAACTGGAATAAAGGGAACCGTTGGTTATGCCGCTCCAGGTACCAACTCTGTTTTAGTTTTTAACCTATTTTGTTTTCTTCATTAATATCTACAAAAATGTCGCTAAAAGTAGATATATCAACAACCAAAATAAAAGCACACAGAGATATGAAAATCAACTAATTCTTAATGTTTTATGTCCAACCGATATCTTTAGAGCTAAAATGCATTTAACAGAATCAAAATGGAAAAAACGAGTAACATTTTCCTAGATATTTCTCTCTCTTTCATATTTATCACGTCTAATTTCATTATTTTACTTTAATACTTAAAAAAAAAAAAAAAGAAAAAAAAAAAAAAGAACCAAATGGAAAAAAGGGAAAGAAAACTGTAACATCTATGTCCTTTCCCCGAGTTAAATTTGCATACACTTTGAGTTGCAGAGTATGCAATGGGAGTTGAGCCATCAAAACATGGGGATGTATATAGTTATGGAATCCTTGTGTTGGAAATGTTCACTGGAAGAAGACCCACCGATGAAATGTTCAGAGATGATTTCAATCTTCATAACTTCGTCAAGATGGCATTGCCAAAAGGACTTGTGCAAGTAGTGGACTCCACTCTTCTACGTAGAGAATTAGAAAAAACAATCTCGACAGAAGGAGAAGGAAGAAACGACAACAACAATGAAGGCGGTGAAATTGATGTAGAGGAAGGAAAATTCAACTCTTTGGAGCCAAACCAGATCAGCGATCATCTGCAGAAATGCTTGGTTTCGGTCTTGGAGATCGGAGTTTCATGTTCAGAAGAATCACCAAATGAAAGAAGCAACATGGGAGATGTCACAAGGGAGCTGCAACATATCAGAAACGCCTATATGAGCATTGAGATGAATGCACAGAGATGAAGAACCAGCTAAAATATTTGAACTACAGGCGTTGTGTTGGAAACTGTGTGGGATGAGATAAGACGGTCATGAAGATTCTCTCTCTTGTGCCATTTATGAAGATTTGTGTTTGCATAAGCAAAACATAAACCATATCTAGCTATGTTGAACTGAATTCCATTCAAATTAGGAACCGTGTTATTTACTTTCTGTAATGAAGATGCTTATTAGTTTTACAAAATGGTTTCATTGTTAATTTTTTGTTTTTGGAAATATGTAGTAAACAAGTTGACATACGTACAAAGTTGAAGTATATTTTTTAGTTTGTAGTATTCAGATATGAGAGGACTAAAGCTGCATCTATTCGCACGACACATTTGTCAGGCAGGGCTCCTAAAGTATGGTTAGGAGTTGCGGAGTACCCAAATTGCAGCTTCCCACATGTCCCACCACAGTATATAAGGGCCTGTTTGGGGGAATTTTTTGAGACGGTATTTTGGAGTTTAAAGATGAGTTGAGTTTTAAAAATGTGCGCTTGGTAAAAATGAACTGTTTAGAGTGAAAAAACATAAAAACTTAAGATGTGTAGGAAAAAAAAAATTAATATGGATATTAATGTTTTTTTCCTTGAAATTCTATGCAATTAAAAAAAAATCTCTTTTGGATTTAAAATAATAAAGTTATGGACTTTTAATTAAAGTTTGCGTTTATTATAAATATTTTGAAATGTGAATAGTGAAAAATAGTTTTGAGTTGAAGAATATTAAAAAAAAATAATTTGTAGATGTATTTGGAGATGTTACCCTAACACGCCTCAAGGAAAAGAGGCAGGTTCGGTTAATTGCCGTTTTTGAGTTTTAAATGTTGTTCTTAATGTCTGCCCGTTGTTTAAATGCTCACCGATCTCCATATTGTCGTTCTCATACTCTCTGCCTTTTTGGTTTGTCGTCGTCGTTTTATTTATTTATTTAATTTAATTTCTCTTCTTTTGGTTTCTTATCTTTTTATTGTTTTTTTTTTTTTTTGAAAAGACTGTGGTAGAGACCTTTTTATAACACTATTAGTAGAGCTCTATCTAAGGCCATTCAAAATTAATCAAATGGACAAGAAGTTAAGGATGCATAAGAACTAAAATACACACTAATCTACAGGATTGCACCAAAAAAAAAAAAAATTTGAAGTCCTCTAATTGTGAGGGGGGCTAGTGAAAGGCTGTCGAATGGGGCCCGGGGTGGGCAATTTGCCTTCATCGGACCGGGGGGCCGACGTCATAGGTTGGGTTTACGCTGGGTGGGGGAGGATTTGTCGTCGCTGAACATTTAGGGGGGTGGGTTTTCCAGCGTCAGGGTTTTTTTGGTGGAGGGGCAATTCACCGTCACCGGTCCAAAACTCATCATGGTTTATTAAGAACAAGAAATTCATAGTGTCACACAAGTCTCATAGATATCTCTATCCTATGACAATCTCATGGCATATAATCAAAGTCTAATCCAATTATCACTTTTCAGTCTCAAACGGATCACAAATCAATGAGAAAAGGGCGTGCAAACTTCACAAGCATTGGGAACATATTAAACACTCAGCATAGATATAAATAAACATCAAAATTGAATTAAACCACGATAACTTTGAATATTCATAATTTGGCTACATTGTAGCCCTAGAAAAAGAAATTCAGTTCATAATGAAACTAAACACAATCCTAATTAAAGTCCTGAACATGATGAGAAAAGAAAAGGAACTAATTTATGAATCGGAATTTTCGCGTTCCGTCTCCAGAGTCGCTGCTCTTCTTCTCCAAATCACCAATTGCTCTCTTCTCCTTCACACCTTTTTCTCTTGTCCAAAAAAGTCCCCCCAAAAACACTAGAATGATTCTATTTATATTCATGGGCCCAAAGATCTTCTTCTCAAATCAACAAATTGGAGGAATTATAAAAAATAATCCCACTCTAGTGTCTAGGCCCTCTTTTTTCTATGCCTAGGCACAAAACTATTGTCTACACGCTTGCCTGAGGAACCACAATCCGTGCCTATGCAAAAATTTATCAGTGCATAGGCACAAAGTTAAGTAGACGGAAGTCTCTTTCGGTGCCCAAGCACAACTGAAACAATGCTTAGGCCAAAGCTCTCGGCTTTTTGTATTGGAAAACTCTATTCAAGCGTCCAGGCGCCTAGAAAATTGATGCGTAGGCACCCATTTGCTTCAAAACACAGAGACTTCACACCAAAGCACGTCAAGTGCTCCATTTTAGCTCCATTTGCATCGAAAAATCACTGAGCCCACCTTTTTACTTAAATTCTACAAAAGAGAATAAAACAAAGCCAAAGAACTTAAAATCAAATTGAAAACTTACAAAAATACTAAGTTAAAAGTACCCAATTAATTAGTATAAAACTAACTTATGAGGAGACTTTTATTAGATTTGGGATCAAGGATCAAATATCAATTTTTGACATATCCTCTTCCATAATTTTTAAAAAATTATATTATTGCCATGTCATCTTAAAGCATAGTCAAAGATGTTGATGAGGTTTTGAATATCAGGAATGACAAGTCGGGTGAGAAACTTGATATATGAACACTTGCTTAAAAAGAAGCGTAGATTGTGATTTCAAGATCTTGAGACTAAATGGAGAAATAATATGATTCGAAGAGACAATACGATTCAAAAAAGAAAAATATAATAAAGTGCCTATGAATTTTATGTTTGAAAAGGAAAGAGTTGTAAAAACGAATCCAATTTTTACTCTTCTCCATTTATTAAAGGAAAAAAAATTGCCCAATCATCAAAAAGTACTTTTTTTTTTAATATATCAAGAAAATACTCCCCTATTGTCATAATCACTAATATGTTTGATGTTGACAGTGAAAATGCACCTAACAAGTTCTATAGAGTTGAGATCGAAAAAAAATAATCACACATGTAATTAGTAAAATAAATAGTGTAGAAAATAGTGAACACGAAGAATTTAAAGAGATTTGCCTTCAAAAAATTACAACATACTGAGGGTGTTTTTTCACATCTATCAATCAATTACAATGAGCTAGGGGTCGTAATCCTTGAAAAAATGATTAGGAATTTTTAGGAGGCATGCAAGCCTATTTTTAAACTTTGCTAATAAAATAGAGATAAATACAGTACATTTGAATTAATATTTGCTTAATATATATAACCGCTTTACATTGCAATATCTCTCGTAGTTTATTATCGTTTATCTTCATTTGAGTTGATTCAAGTAAATCTTCTAGTGAAAATTTCAAGATCCTCGGCATTATAAACACAATATGGGAGCGTCGACGAATCAGAATTTTCAGTATTTTTCATAAGGCCGGCGTTCTCTCATTTAAATAAATAGGTGCCGTGACGATTGATTTTGAACATGCCGTCTTACTGAAATATTCTTAAATATTTAATCTATTAATGTTATCGACAGATTGATTGATCAATTAAAAATTAATTTAGAGAAAATCTAAATAGAGATCTCATATGTCCATAACAATAGGTACCCCACTTGAAATTTTATTTCTAGTTGACTAGTACACTTTGATATGACGTGAATAATATAAATCTTACATTTAAGGACACATTAAAAAATAATAAAGCAAAAACTGAATACTTTTTCATTTTAAATAATTCAAACTGAACACAATTGTCACACTATATTTCCACCTTTTACAAGGATTTATTCGTACACAAGATAAAGAATCCAACAAATAATTAACCATGGTTACAATGGGAGCATCTACCTTATAATTATTAAACTATTGAATACTCAATTACTACAATACAAATAATTAATTACTGCTGTTATAACAACAATGCAGCTAGAGCTTAATATAATTTAATTAATTAATTGGCTTTAATATAATCACTTAGAATTCGAAGCATGTCCAGTATGAGGGGACTTCCCGCCGCGAAGCCGCTTCTCGTCAGATAGCATCTTAGCAAACCTGAAAAATAAATTAATTGTTAAATGACATTTAATTACATAGTTATATGCATATCGTGTTTAATGGACAAAGATAGAACTCATCCAAAAAAACTAGTCTAACCAATTTAAGAGTTCAGTAACTTGGTGATATGAGATAAATACAATTTTTGTAATCTGTATATAAACAGTTATATATATATATATATATATATATTTGTATACATACCTTACAAGAGCCTCTTTGTTAGTCTCATGGCTAAAAGGCTCAAATACGCCAGTCTCCAAATTGACCCTGGAAACAGGTTTCTTCAATAGTTCCTCACCAACACGGACAAGATCATTCAAATTCTTCTCCGTGGCTATGTCTACCGATGATACCACTCCGGTTAGCGTGTCATCCTGTATTTTTCCCCATTCAAATTACATATATATATATAAAATATCAAATAAAACTTCGAATAATTCGAACGACATTTATATATATGTATATATGTATATGTTGTGTTGACAACATCTATCGTACCTGAATTCGGAGGTAGTTTTTCTTAGAATGCAGGGCTTGAAAAACCACAGAAAGGTTGAGGTCGACCATGTCGGAACTTGAGTGAGAAAAGGCATCAATAATTGGGGTGGAACCACCACTGGTTAACCAACTTAACAAACCCCATTTAGCAGCCTCTGGTGCATTATACTTCATTTCGACTTTTGGAGATCCTGTTCCTAATGATATCACAAGAAATCTACCGTACTCGAACGGTTTTATTGGGAAAAAACCTGGATTTCCCTTGATAATCTGTTTCGTCACTTCACCTACAGCAACCAGAGTCTGATAAAAAATAAAATAAAATTGAAATTTCAGTTATATTTATGTCTAAGTTAATGTAAACAAAATTAAAAATCTTTGGTTACATCTTTTTATTTTTTTGTACCGGATTGTTTGCAGCGACACCGCCATCGATAAGGTTAAATTCTCTAAGTACTTTGCCTGCATCATCGGTGGTCTTGAAATAATGAGCTGGAAGATATGTTGGCGCCGCCGAGGTTCCAATGCATATGTCTGCGAGTAAGGCATCGACGGAGGGATTTTTCTTCACCTGTTTGCTTGACATTATTAGATCTTGTAATTTTGTCTCCAATTATCAATAAAGACATCACATTGAATTTAAAGCAGTCTAGAAATCACAAACAAAAATGGAACTGAATTTGAAAGAGAAATTAAGATGATCATTTTTAGATGTCGGACTGGATTATTTACCTCATAGCTAGAAAAGATTGTTGGCTGTTGGTTCTTGATGTCATACGTTGGAATGACAACATTAGTCAAAGTCTGGTGCAATTTTGTGTTGCCCAGTTTTTCTTTGACGAGTTTATGAAGATACTTGCCGTCGTATTTTGGTCCTGATAAGGCTTTGATCATCTTTGTAAGATCAGGGAATACCGGACAACTGTTGAATGTTTGAGAAATTCATTAAAAATCATGTTTAATATATATAGATATATAGAAAAGCTTATACATATATACATATATATATATATATGATTAACATTGATATACATGTACTCTTACTTATTCTGCGGGAAGATTTTGGGGCCTTGAGTAAGGTAGAAGTCCTTGATATCTTTGGCGGCAAAAACAGGACGGTTATTTTCGTTAGGGGCGGTTAGCATGGCCGTCACTAGACCTCCTGTGCTTGTCCCTGCAATCACGTCAAAGTAATCGGCAATTCTTGCGTCCTCACCGTCGAGCTTCTGCATTCCCATATACGTAATCTCAGCTTTACTAAAAAGGATATTGTGAGGGTAAGCAAGTACACACTAAAGAACAAATAATAATACCGTACTAATATTGCTAGTTTTCAATATAAACAAAGTTCCACTGTTGCACATGCCTTATATTATGGAAAGGCAAATTATTGCTGGTATATATATATATAGATATGTTTGTGTGTATGTATGAGCTAGCTTGGGCATATATATATATATATATATATATATATAAAACATGTTGTACGAACCTGAAGCTCGGCCTCTAGGAAATCAAGGATAGTTCCGGGGATAAGACCTCTGATTCCACCTCCATCGATGCTGAGAATAGTAATTAGGTTTCCATAACTTGGAGGCTGCAGTACATTGGTTCCTTCCATGTGTGTTTGTGTGTGTATATATATATATCGAGAGATTATTGGATTTAATAAGTGTGCTCTAGTTATCAATATATAACAAGAGAGATAAGTATATAGAAAGGATTTGAGGTAAGTTATAAGACTCTTGAAAATTATAAATTTGAACTTTGAAGAGCTTAATTTGAGGAAATAATATTAACGGATCAGTTCTCGTCCTTGAGATTCGTGCAGTTGAGGAAGTTCTAAGGGGTACTTATATAGGGCTTTAACAAGTAAGTGGACCTTGTCGAGTTTCAACAATGGGACTGGATAACGTTTCCCACAAGACGAAACCAATGAGAAAGATCATGTCAAGATTTTCGACGTTGAATCTCCTCATACATTTGACCCCATTTCTCTCTCTCTCTCTCTCTCTTGTGAATCTGTTGCTTTATTTCACCTAATCGGTACGTAATTTAATTTCTTTATCGTACGTTTTATCATAGTTTTATTTTTCAATTAATATATGTTCATCAATCTTTAAAATATATGAAAACTTCAAATCTATATATAAAATTCCAACTTTGCCCTTGGGGAATAATATAAGAGAGCAAATCATGAGTGCATGAGAATTGTAGGTGAGACTCTTTACAAGGAGAATTGTAGGTAAGACTAGTTAGGTAAATCCATGAAAGACAACTTGTTAATTACTACTAGCCAGTTAGGCGAATTCCAAAGGTACATTGTAGTGGTTTCCCGATCAAAGTGTCCAATGAATATTCTCTAGATCAATATAATACTGAGAAAAAAAAAAAGAAATAATATTTTTAGGTTACATACAAAAAGGAATCATGATAAACATGCCTAAATTTTTATTCAAATGAGATCATTCAACACGGGAGTTTTGATTCGTAAAAGGCGGTGTCTCAATCCACGAATGATAGAAAGAACATGATAGGTCAATTAGGGCGACGCGAGCTATATCTCGAATGATTCAACAAATTAAAGCGAAAGTTCAATGGTATTTAAAATTATTATTTATCATCTCTAACTTCACCATACCCACCTCCTTCAATGCTTATAAATGAGCCATGTATTAAACATGGAAAATAGTTCATCATGAATAGTTAATTATGATGTGTGTATATATATATAGATGAAACGCGTAAATAACTAGTTTTAATCAGTTAAATTCTAATTATATTAATTCTCTAAATATATACGTCTTGAAAAATGAGATGAGGTGGCTAAGGAATTATTATTATTATTCTTTTTTGAGTTTAACTATGTGGATGATCGATCTGACGACCAAAATCTGATATGATAATATGATTAATATGATTTCACTCAAGAAGGGATTGAAAGGACACACACATTGTATATTAACCTAAACGACAACCAATGTTCAATGCATTGATTTTTCTTTTTTCTTTTCGTTTTTGATGATGATTTTACAATATGCCACCTATGTCTATAATGTGGCAGCAATTCTTCGCATTGAAGATGATAGAACTTTATTTTGTTAGGCCTCTAAACGCACGTTATGAAAGCCTTCCTCTAATTTTATTTTTTTATAATTGGGAAAACGTAAGAAAGTCCAGCTTAAAACAAAGTTCATATTAAAGAGTTTAATGTTTTTTTTTAATTTTTTAACTTAAAAATAAAGAGATTCAAACTATACACCTTATAATAAAGTTATATATAAAATTACCATGAGGCTATACATACCTAAAACCAAATATCCAATTTTGCTTCTAACTATGTTCTTTGGAACAACTGAAATTCGATTAAAGATAAATTAATTAATTAAATTCGGTTGTTACTGTTAACTCAACTAGGGCAGTTTGCTTCTTATGCGGTTGTTACTGTTAACTCAACTAGGGCAGTTTGCTTCTTATGCGACTAAAGTTCAATCTGGATTTGGTTACTTTTATCTTTCATTAATCTAGTATTGAACTCAATTACTATTTCTTTTTATAAACCAACTAGCGGCTAATCTCCTAATTTAGTTTCCCAACTTTTTCTTTTCTTTCCAAATTAATTATTAATTTGTGAAAAACCCTTATATATACCATAATGAGACAACCTTTGTTAGAATTAATGCACCTTATAAAACAATTTATATGTAACATCCTTTTGTAGACATACTGAGGAATAAAGTTTAATTATTATTCATCTGATATAATAATCCATTATTCTATTTATATCAATAATTATTATAAGGATCCTATATACTAGCTGTATAATATCCTTTAATTTTCTATATGATCAAATGTTCATGAACACAATATATAATTTCAATTGACTAAGTATATATAAATTATTAAGTTCAGAATCAGTAACCAAAATTTGATACTTTATTTTGATAAGATTATGGTGTTGTCTGTGTTCAGTTTTAGTGTAATAATCTTATATGAATCATTAATGTGATTATATGATTAGAAAATAATAAATAAACTTATATTTTGTAAATACATTAAAAATTGACCACAATATAATTTTGTAATTTGAAAAACTGTTTTGGTGAAGAATTAAATTCTATTAACTGATGATCATTGATTGACTTTAAATTTGAGTGATTAATAGACGCATAGTCATTTTTTATGTCTTTGATTTATTAATGAGTGAGATTAGTTTATTAAAAAAAAAAAAAAGCGAGATTTTGCAGACATGCTATTTTACATAGACGGGAACAATAACTCATAGACATGAAACCACAACTTCTTCAAGACGAACAATATTAATAATATTTTCATGAATATTAACTCGGTATTTGGATGAGATCTCAACCTATTTGACATGTGATATCATATAAACTAAAATCCTATTTACAGATCATAAATAAATAATTGCCTACTAGATAATTAAAGAAACTCATTAAATAAATAAATAATAATTAGAGAGGGTGACATATTAAATACCTAGCTAACTAATATTACATTGATATCAAGAGTCGCATTGAGATCATGGATAAGGTTTAATTATATTAATTGTAATAAATATACTTTTATAAAAGTGCAACTTTGATTTTAAAATGATACAAATCAAAATTCACTGTCAACAAGAATATACTATCATAAAAAGCATTTATAAATATAAAAAAAAATACAATAGCTCATTAATAAGAAGAGTAAAGTAAATTATATATATAAAAAAAATTGAAATGAAAATAAAAAGGATGAAATTCAGTGAGGCATATGTGAAATATTTTAAATCTTAATGGAGACAAGATGAACAAGTCATAAATTTCAAAAGATTTACACTGTAACACCCGAGTTTCTTCGGTTTACATTTTATAGAAATTTCGTGTAAACATTTACCGTAATCGGTATTTCATGAGGAAGTTCGTTTTAGAACTTAATTTTATGAAACGAGTTCTTAAGATTTATTAAGACTCGAAAACAAATTTCATGAACTCGCAAAAGACCTTTATGAATGAAAGGAGGTCGTATTTGCACATTTCAAGACAAGTCGACGTTGACCGATAAGTCAGTTAGACCAAAACGGTCGAAAACGTCAAACAAGAATTTTATGATCGCAGTACAAGCGAAATTACTGCTAAAAACTCATTTCTTGATCAAGATGAGTTTGAATAGAATTAAAATCACCTTAGAAAAATCAAGCATACTAAGCTAGGGTTCAGGGCGAAAGGATTCGGAAAAATAAGAGAAAAATTTTTCCGATCGAGTTTTTCACAGATCGAAATTTTAAATGCAATGTAATTTTGATACTGGGTATTAAAGCACCCCAGTATTAAAATTTATTGCAATGTGTTGAAATTACACAATTTTTCAAAAAGAATGAACCAAACAAGCCTTTAAGCTTAATTACATCACAATTAAGCTAAGTTAGGATATAACCCTTCACACACTTGGACCTATGAGCATGTGACACCTCACATATGAGTTGTCAAATCACTCCCCATTTCTCTCCCCATGTCAGCCGGCCACACTCAAGCCCCTATGGGCAATGGCTTGCAAAAGTTAGAGGACCAATTAGCAAGATTTGAAGCAAAATTTGCCTTGGAAAAGAAACCTAAGATTTCCCCTACCTAGAGGCACTATTCCTAGGGATTTCAAGCCCCAAAGTTAGCTGCCATTAACCCTCTTTCTCAGCCAAAGACTTTGGCATTTCCACTCCAAGAAATCCGAAGGAGAGAGAGAGAAAGAGAGAGCTAGAGAGATCAAAAGAAATCAAGCCAAATTGTGTGAGAAAACCCCCCTAAAGTTCGGTTTTCTTGAGTGATCAAAGGAGAGATTGTTCAAAATTTTTCCCCTCTTTTTCTCATCATTGCCGAGTGTTTGGGAGGTGAGAAAATCCAAGAAAAATTTCGGGTTTTAGCTAGAAGCAAGGGTGGAGTGAAGGTGTGATCTAGAGCCAAGAAAAACCAAGGTTTTTGTGAGTTGGTGCTAAGAAGATCCACGAATTTTTAAGGTAAGATTTTTGAGTATTTTCTTCTCTTTTGCCAAGGTTAGTTGGGGGAGGAAGCTAACAAATTTTGTGACCTTTTTTGAGGTCCAAACCGTGCACCTTGGAGGCCAAATCTCAACTAGGATCAAGCTTTTGCACTCTCGGATTTTTTTGAGGTAAAAATCCGAATTTTAACCCTAGTCTTTGGTTCATATTTTTAGTTCATTTCTCAAGGGTTTTATCATGTATTTCAAGCACAAAGTTGTAAGAGCTTAAGCTCATGATTTCGGTTTTAGCCCTAAATAGCTTAGGTTATATTTTTATGCTTGATTTAGGTTTTTGGGTGATTATTTTGCATGTTTGGTTGGAGATATGTTCTATGATTTTTTGTGAGTTAGAGATGCATGCTAGGGTTGCTATTTAAGGTTTTATGTCCCTAATATGTTTATCATAATTTTTAGAAGCATGTTTTTAAGGTTTGTATGATGATATGTTTGAAGTTTTGTTGTATGTATGTTTTTCTCTCAAAACCGTGGACCAAGGGGTCTCGGCCTTGAGTTGAATCCGAAAACATGGGATTTTATATTTTATGTGTATGAGGGACGTTAGAAGACGTGCATGTGTTAGTAGGTCCCGCATTGGGCGGTCGAGCTAGAGCAACGCATAAGAACGTAAAAATTGGACTAACACCAAAACTGCTCTCGGGTCCAACACCCGGCAGCTCGGAAAAGTGGAATTTACAGGTCCTTAGAGGCCGAATGGGTAAAAACTCAAAACATGAAAGTTGTTCGTTAGGGTGTTTCCTAGGGGGTTACGTGAACAGATTTTAAAAATAAGGCTCCAATGGCCTTTTGTTTTAAGAAAAACTGAGAACTGGTCAGGGTGACCAAGTTCCAACGATTCACACGTGTTCAAACAAAAACTGGTATCAATTGAGCCAGAATCAGAAAATGTTCAAAACATGAAAGTTTTAGATCTTTTTGTTAGCTACAACTTTCATGAAGAAATCGTTTCCAAATTCGTTTTAGATTTTAAGTTATGAATTTTCAAACAAAAGCCATGCAGTGAGCAAAATCTCATGCACGTGATTTTCTAGACCAATGACTAGGAAAAATATTTTTCTAACTTCCAAACACCATTTTCAAACCCGAAAACCATTCCAAAGGCGGTTTTCGATCCCCAAATGTTTTATAGAAATATTTTCAAGTGTTTTGGTAATTTTCAAGACAAGTTTGGGTATTATTCACCAAACTTACTTAAATGAACAAGAAAATGATATTTTTAAACAAGTTCAAGATTTTCAAGGTTAAAATGAAAAAGATACTCCGTTAGTAGCCGGAAAATTATTCCGAGTTACTAGGGCCTTGCCCAAGCCCAGAGTTAACCTTGCAGATTGAGGATTTAAGTTAAGATTATGGTTCTCTACAAGAACCCTTAAATAAATATTCCGTTGTGGGTTACACTGTGTGACCCCTTCACATGTATTAGTAGAGGGACATATAACCGATATATATATATAGGTTGGTTTAATCCGACATTAAACGATATTAGAATAGAAACCTCACGTGTAAACGTCCATGGGCAGGAGGTGACCTGCGAGCGTGCCCGGAAAAAGGAAATTCGATCACGCGAACGACGAAGACAAGTAAGTACAACGCCGTCTACAGCATAGGCTAGAGTTGTATGTTTACCAAACATGTTGCTTTACACTGTTAAGTGTTATTTGATGATTTGCTCGATGGTTGCAATATGCCTACTATATGTTGAATGTTTCAAATGCTAATGCCATGTTTTAAATGTATGCTTCAAGTATTGTTATTATGCTTACATGAAAAAGTATGCCTGTTCATGCATTGATAGAACATGAGATTAGGAGATAACATATAAGTATGCTCACTAATCTATCAAGTGGAAAGATGTCAAGAAAGACATACAAACAGAACGTTTGAGAAAAGGCCACAAGAGCCAGTGTCGTGCCCCCTGATGACGATCGGGTCGAAAACTTGGGAAATCTACTCAAGTTGCGCGCCGGGTACGTGCACATCAAGTTAACGGGCCCACAAGTAAAATCAACAAGATAAAGTTTGATACAAGAAAGCAAGCATAACTGGACATAAACGGTTCATGCATTTCACGATAGAATGTCAAGTTTAAGATGAAGAAGTCGATGATATGATGCCATGTTTATGCTTTCATGTTTAAGATGCCATGTAAAAGGTTATGTATGTTCATGTAATTGGTTTGCGGTATAGGAGTTGTACTTGCTGAGCTTTCGCTCATTGTCTGAAGTTTATGCTGTAGGTAAACAGCCTGTTCTGAAATAACTGCATGGTGGAGGGTGAAGCCGGTGGCTGTGAAATGATGAATGGGTTGGGGTTCGCAACTCCGATGGATTTAATAAAGAAATCTATTTTGAGAAAACAGACAGTTATTTTATTTACGTATGAGTGTATGTAAATATTTTCTAAGTATAATGCTTCCGCTATTTAAAAAAAAAAAAAAAAATCCCCACTATTTTCAGGATTAAAAATGGGATAAAACAAGTTTAAGTTCAAGCAAGTTAAGTACAGTGACGGCCTGTGCAAGGCGGGTCGTCACAGATTGGTATCAGAGCGGTTTCCTGCGACATCATTTCACGGTCTGCCTGCCATCGCCGCCACCATATGTAAGTTTAGATTTACTTTATGTTTTATATATGTATGCTTATAGTTAAGTATTGCGTGTTAGATACGGTACGATGGACCCCATGATGACCGAAGAGGATAGAGACTCCGTTACGGTTTTCTTCCGCGCACACCCCCTATCCTTTGACAGCACGCGGCGTACAGTGCACGTCGAGGCGTGGCTCCACGATATGGAGCAAACATTCTTGATGTGTCACATCCCGGACTATCTGGAAATCATGCTCGCTGGTAAATGTCTTTACGGAGATGCGCGGCTATGGTGGATCGATATTGGTGAGCGTCAAGTGCCTAGTCGCACCTGGGCGGAATTTCGTGCGGTGATGTTAGAGCGCTACGGACCACTCCCACCCAGAGATGAGGGTGCACCTGCCAGAGATCCGGATATTTACCGTGATATGCGTCATACACGGTATCAGGTGTTATCTCAGGCCTGGCACGCATACCCGGGCGAGACGATGAGCCACTACTGGTGGAGGTTTGAGGAGATGATGCATCCCCATGTACCCCAGGATCTTCCGGAGCCCCAGTTGGAGGCAGTGACTCTACTAGTGAACGGAACGCCGCCTCACATCAGACAGCATGTTCCGCAGCCTACCCTACACTCGACCGTCGCTGGAACCCTCGACGATATCTTAGCGGCAGAGATCATTGCTCAAAACGCCGGGAATGATGCTCCAGCGAACCCTGAGCAGCCCCCAGTCGATGATGTTGATGAGCCCGAGCCACTGTATGAGGTGGGGCCGCATGCCGGCGAGGACGAAGAGCCACAGTATGAGGTCGGACCACTTGAGGATGAGATGGAGCACGACCAGAATCCACTCATCATCATATCCAGTGATGATGAAGATGAGGAGGACGACGATGAAGACATGGAAGATCTCGAGGAGATTCCGGACGACGAGGAGGATCCCGAAGAGTTTCCCCTCGAGGACGAGCCACATCACATCGTTCCAGATGACGGGGACTGGGAAGACGATTTCGAGGACGACACAGATTCCGATATCCGCGCTTGAGATCGAGGTCATCCGTTAGATTAGGGTCGTTTTGTTTCGTACCCTCTTTCTTTTGTACTTAGAATTTTATTTATATTTGTTATGTACATTCGGACGTTAGGATGTACCTTATGTATGATGGAAAGTGTTAGATCACTTCCATCTTGTTGTTTTAACCATGTGTATTTTGGTAAAGTGGCAAATATTTTTGAAAATATGTATATGTATCAGTACCCGGCACCTTTTTGTAAAATGCCGAGGGAACCATGTATTTTGAAAAACTTTGTATTTTGGTTATGTACAAAGAGACCGTGCAGACACGGGTTAAATGAAATCAAATGATATTTTCATTTCTCTTTACGAGTTTCTTTTTACAAGTAAATATGTCATTAAATATCTGCCTTTGAGTTATGGCAAGATACAAGTATATTATGATGTTACATGCATGTTGTGATGTAATGATAATAATTATATGAAAGAAGAGATGTGATTAATATCTTTTCTTGCTATAGAGGTTACAATATGGTACGTCCGAGGAGAACAATGCCGGTAAATCCTCCAGCACAGGATTTGACCGCCATATTAGCAAATATACAACGCCAGCTGCAAGAGCAGCAACAAGAGATGACTCTTATTCGTGAGCAGCTAGCTCAGCAGAATCAGGGACCCAGAGTCCAAGAGGTTCCACCACCGGCACAGCCAGTCCCTCCGGCAGTGCCGCCAGTGCAACCTATTCCTCCCGTAGCACCCCAAGTGCCGAATATTCCTCCGGTAGCCCAACCAGAGGTCAGGCAGGAAATTCCGCGGAACGCTGAGGTTCCAGTAGCCCCGGCTGAAGTACAGATGCAGCCACAGCCGGTGAGAGAGGACCTTCTGTATGAAAGGTTCAGAAGGATGAAGGCGCCCGAGTTTGAGGGGCCAATTGATCCGATTGCAGCCGACAACTGGCTGATCGACATGCAAGTCATTCTGGACTTTATGCGCCTGACCGAGCAAGAGAAAGTACTCTGTGCATCCTTTGCGCTGAAAAAGGACGCGAGGCACTGGTGGATAACAGTGCAGATGAGAAGAAATGTGCTGACTATGTCCTGGCAAGACTTCGTGGACGAGTTCAGGGCTATGTACTACAACAAAGAAGTCCTGGCTGCCCAGCAGGACGAACTCACCAGCTTCACCCAAGGATCCATGACAGTGATGGAAGCTGTCAAGAAGTTCGAGCAATTGGCCCGGTTGTGCCCGAACTTAATTACCGGTGAAACTGAGAAAGTGCGGTTGATGATGAAGATGTTCCGCACGGATATTGCCCGCCAAGTGAGCGCTGGAGACAGTCCCCCTGTAACAGTATCGGACTGTATTGAGAGAGCCCTGAGAGCCGAGTATTGGATCAACAGGGATAAGGAGGCCAGAGCCCAATTTTACAAGTCCAAGAAAGAAGAGAAAGCTTTAGCCAAGACGAGCCAATCTCGTCAATCCACGGAAGCTAAGCCACAAGCCCAGGCCAGCAACCCCAATGCACAGGGTCTCCGACAGCCCGGAAAGAACAAGCGGAAGGGGAATTTCAACAACCAGGGACAGCAAAGAAATTTCCCCCAGAAGAGAAACAACCAAGGCAATGAGAGGAACGAGAATAGTTACCCTCAGTGCAACAAGTGTGGTAAGAAGCATCCGGGTGTCTGTCGTCAGGGGACCAACACTTGCTATGTCTGCGGCAAGGAAGGGCACTATGCGAGGAGCTGTCCTCAGAACACACAGCAGCAGTACCAGCCCTATCCGAACAGAAACCCCCAACACCAGCAATTACATGCAGTCCAGGCTTCACTCGAAGGTCCGTCGATTGCCCAGGGTAGATTGGAGGCACCCGAGTCACAGGCCAGGATCTACGCTTATACAAGGGGAGATGCAGAAGCGGGCACCTCCAACGTGGTGACAGGTCAGCTTTCTATCGCCACCTATGATGTAATTGCCCTATTTGATTCTGGCGCTACCCACTCGTTCGTATCGATGGAGTTCGCTCAGAAGTTAGGCAGAGTAGGGAGTAGAGTAGAGCAGACCTTTTCGGCATCTTTGCCATCGGGAGAAGTTTTGTGGTCCAACTTTTGGATCCAAAATGTTCCTATTAGGATCAATGGCAGAGAATTACTCGCAGATCTCATCGCAATCAGGCTTACACGATTTCGATGTGATCTTGGGGATGGACTTCTTAGGCCGTCACAACGCAAAGATCGACTGTCGAAAGCGTAACTGTCACGTTCAGCCCCTGCGACGATGAGGATTTCAGTTTTCAAGGACAGTCCCGACGTTCCACCACAAAGCTCATCTCCACAATGAAAGCCTGGAAAATGTTAGCCAATGGATGCCAGGGATATTTGGCTAATTTGGTGGACAAGGAGCAAGAAGAAGAATTGACACCGGAAGGAGTCCTATTATTAGGGAATATCTGGACATCTTTCCACAGGATCTACCCGGACTTCCACCGGAGCGTGAGATTTCCTTCGAGATCGAGTTGCTACCCGGAGCTGCACCAGTGTCAAAGGCGCCGTACAGAATGGCACCGGCCGAGCTAAGAGAACTCCAAGTACAGTTGCAGAGTTACTCGACAGAGGATTCATCCGACCAAGCCACTCTCCATGGGGAGCACCTGTCCTGTTCGTGAAAAAGAAGGACGGATCGTTGCGCATGTGCATCGACTACAGAGAATTGAACAAGCTGACGATCAAGAACAAGTACCCACTGCCCAGGATCGACGATTTGTTCGACCAGCTTAGAGGAGCAGAAGTGTTCTCCAAAGTGGACTTGCGATCAGGTTACCACCAACTTCGAATCAAGAGTCGGATGTGTTCAAGACGGCTTTCAGAACGCGCTATGGGCATTACGAGTTTTTAGTAATGCCATTCGGATTGACGAACGCCCCAGCTGCATTCATGGATCTCATGAACCGAATTTTCAAGGAATACTTGGACAAATTTGTCATCGTTTTCATCGACGATATTTTGATCTACTCGAGATCCAAAGAGGAGCACGAACAACACCTCAGGCTGGTAATGGAAATGTTGAGGCGACATCAGCTATACGCCAAATTCACAAAGTGTGAATTTTGGCTGGAGAAAGTTCACTTTTTGGGGCATGTAGTATCAAAAGAGGGAATTTCTGTAGATCCAGCGAAGATTGAAGCGGTTAGCTCATGGCCGATTCCCAGGAACGTTACCGAGATAAGAAGCTTCCTAGGACTCGCTGGATACTATCGACGCTTTGTAGAGGGATTCTCCAGGATAGCAGCACCCCTCACGGCCCTCACCAGGAAGGACAAAAAGTACGAATGGACTCCAAAGTGCGAGGAAAACTTCCAGAAGCTGAAGAAAAAGCTGACAAGTGCCCCGGTGCTCATCATTCCTAATGTTGATGCGGGAAATTTCGTAATCTACAGCGACGCTTCCAAGACTGGGTTAGGAGCAGTTCTGATGCAGGACGGAAAGGTAGTAGCTTATGCATCAAGACAGCTGAAGAATCATGAACAGAATTATCCTACGCACGATTTGGAGCTAGCAGCGGTGGTCTTCGCACTTAAGATATGGAGACATTATCTGTATGGAAACAAGTGCGAGATCTACACAGATCACCAGAGCCTCAAGTACATTTTTACTCAGAAGGAGCTAAATATGAGGCAAAGAAGATGGCTGGAGTTAGTAAAGGATTACGACTGCGAGATCCTTTACCACCCTGGAAAGGCCAACAGGGTAGCCGATGCGCTGAGTAGGAGATCAGTAGGCACACTGATGTCCATTGAAGCACTTTCCAAGGCGTTGCAGAAAGAGATCAGTAATTATCAACTGGAAATAATCACCGGGAGATTGGATTCACTGACTCTTCACTCCGATTTGCTGGACATAATCAAGGCGCATCAGGGAGAAGATTCTTCGTTGAGGAAGGCGCGACTTGCTGATCAGGACGGCAAGGATTTTACGACTTCTGCAGATGGAATAATCCACTTCAAGAGACGGATTTGGGTTCCAAAAGTGAAGGATTTAAAGGAACAAATCCTAAAAGAGGCACACCAGACGCCATATTCTGTACATCCAGGAGCTACCAAGATGTACAAGGACCTCAAGGAGACATACTGGTGGCCCAACATGAAGAATGACGTGGCAGAATTCGTATCGACTTGCTTAACTTGTCAGAAAGTTAAGGTAGAGCACCGACATCCCGGAGGCGAACTACAGAAAATTGAACTCCCAGAATGGAAATGGGAGCAAATTACGATGGATTTCGTAGTAGGATTGCCAAGGACGTCAAATGGGAATGATACGATTTGGGTTATTGTCGACAGATTGACCAAATCAGCCCATTTTATCGCCATCAAAGCCACCTTTTCTGTAGAAAAATTGGCCGAACTCTACGTAAATCAAGTCGTCAAGCTGCACGGAGTGCCAAGATCGATCATATCCGACCGCGATGGGCGTTTTACTTCGCGTTTCTGGACCAGCGTTCATATGGCAATGGGGTCGAGATTGAAGTTCAGTACTGCATTTCACCCCCAAACCGATGGTCAATCGGAGAGAACTATCCAGACGCTTGAAGATATGCTGCGATCGTGTGTCTTGGACTTCAAAGGAAATTGGGATCAGAAGCTTCCGTTGATCGAATTCTCGTACAACAACAGCTATCACTCTTCGATTGACATGGCACCATTCGAAGCGTTGTATGGAGAAAGTGCAGATCGCCAATTAATTGGCAAGAAGTCGGCCAGAAGCAGCTACAAAAGACAGACTTCATCAAAAAGACCTCCGAGGATATCCAGAAAATCAAACAAAGGCTCGACATAGCTTTCAGTCGTCAGAAGAGTTACGCTGATAAGCGTCGCAGACCTTTGGAATTTCAAGTTGGGGACGCAGTCTTCATAAAGATTTCTCCAATGAAGGGAGTAATGAGGTTCGGTAAGAAGGGAAAGTTGAGCCCGCGCTACACAGGACCGTTCGAGATCCTGGAAAGGGTTGGAAAAGTCGCATACAGACTCGCTTTACCGCCAGAGCTATCATCGATGCACGACGTTTTCCACGTTTCGATGCTCAAGAAGTATATCTCGGACCCTTCCCACATACTTCATCAGGAGCCGGTAGAGGTTCAGACCTGATATGACATACGAAGAGAAGCCTGTCAGAATCCTCGATAGGGAAGACAAGGTCCTGAGGAACCGAACGATTCCTATGGTCAAGGTTTTGTGGAAGAATCATGCGGTTGAAGAAGCGACATGGGAAGTCGAGAGCGACATGAGAAGAAACTACCCCGAATTGTTCTGATTTTCGAGGACGAAAATTTTTAAGGGGGGTAGATTGTAACACCCGAGTTTCTTCGGTTTACATTTTATAGAAATTTCGTGTAAACATTTACCGTAATCGGTATTTCATGAGGAAGTTCGTTTTAGAACTTAATTTTGTGAAACGAGTTCTTAAGATTTATTAAGACTCGAAAACAAATTTCATGAACTCGCAAAAGACCTTTATGAATGAAAGGAGGTCGTATTTGCACATTTCAAGACAAGTCGACGTTGACCAATAAGTCAGTTAAACCAAAACGGTCGAAAACGTCAAACAAGAATTTTATGATCGCAGTACAAGCGAAATTACTGCTAAAAACTCATTTCTTGATCAAGATGAGTTTGAATAGAATTAAAATCACCTTAGAAAAATCAAGCATACTAAGCTAGGGTTCAGGGCGAAAGGATTCGGAAAAATAAGAGAAAAATTTTTCCGATCGAGTTTTTCACAGATCGAAATTTTAAATGCAATGTAATTTTTGATACTGGGTATTAAAGCACCCAGTATTAAAATTTATTGCAATGTGTTGAAATTACACAATTTTTCAAAAAGATGAACCAAACAAGCCTTTAAGCTTAATTACATCACAATTAAGCTAAGTTAGGATATAACCCTTCACACACTTGGACCAATGAGCATGTGACACCTCATCTATGAGTTGTCAAATCACTCCCCATTTCTCTCCCCATGTCAGCCGGCCACACTCAAGCCCCTATGGGCAATGGCTTGCAAAAGTTAGAGGACCAATTAGCAAGATTTGAAGCAAAATTTGCCTTGGAAAAGAAACCTAAGATTTCCCCTACCTAGAGGCACTATTCCTAGGGATTTCAAGCCCCAAAGTTAGCTGCCATTAACCCTCTTTCTCAGCCAAAGACTTTGGCATTTCCACTCCAAGAAATCCGAAGGAGAGAGAGAGAAAGAGAGAGCTAGAGAGATCAAAAGAAATCAAGCCAAATTGTGTGAGAAAACCCCCCTAAAGTTCGGTTTTCTTGAGTGATCAAAGGAGAGATTGTTCAAAATTTTTCCCCTCTTTTTCTCATCATTGCCGAGTGTTTGGGAGGTGAGAAAATCCAAGAAAAATTTCGGGTTTTAGCTAGAAGCAAGGGTGGAGTGAAGGTGTGATCTAGAGCCAAGAAAAACCAAGGTTTTTGTGAGTTGGTGCTAAGAAGATCCACGAATTTTTAAGGTAAGATTTTTGAGTATTTTCTTCTCTTTTGCCAAGGTTAGTTGGGGGAGGAAGCTAACAAATTTTGTGACCTTTTTTGAGGTCCAAACCGTGCACCTTGGAGGCCAAATCTCAACTAGGATCAAGCTTTTGCACTCTCGGATTTTTTTGAGGTAAAAATCCGAATTTTAACCCTAGTCTTTGGTTCATATTTTTAGTTCATTTCTCAAGGGTTTTATCATGTATTTCAAGCACAAAGTTGTAAGAGCTTAAGCTCATGATTTCGGTTTTAGCCCTAAATAGCTTAGGTTATATTTTTATGCTTGATTTAGGTTTTTGGGTGATTATTTTGCATGTTTGGTTGGAGATATGTTCTATGATTTTTTGTGAGTTAGAGATGCATGCTAGGGTTGCTATTTAAGGTTTTATGTCCCTAATATGTTTATCATAATTTTTAGAAGCATGTTTTTAAGGTTTGTATGATGATATGTTTGAAGTTTTGTTGTATGTATGTTTTTCTCTCAAAACCGTGGACCAAGGGGTCTCGGCCTTGAGTTGAATCCGAAAACATGGGATTTTATATTTTATGTGTATGAGGGACGTTAGAAGACGTGCATGTGTTAGTAGGTCCCGCATTGGGCGGTCGAGCTAGAGCAACGCATAAGAACGTAAAAATTGGACTAACACCAAAACTGCTCTCGGGTCCAACACCCGGCAGCTCGGAAAAGTGGAATTTACAGGTCCTTAGAGGCCGAATGGGTAAAAACTCAAAACATGAAAGTTGTTCGTTAGGGTGTTTCCTAGGGGGTTACGTGAACAGATTTTAAAAATAAGGCTCCAATGGCCTTTTTTTTAAGAAAAACTGAGAACTGGTCAGGGTGACCAAGTTCCAACGATTCACACGTGTTCAAACAAAAACTGGTATCAATTGAGCCAGAATCAGAAAATGTTCAAAACATGAAAGTTTTAGATCTTTTTGTTAGCTACAACTTTCATGAAGAAATCGTTTCCAAATTCGTTTTAGATTTTAAGTTATGAATTTTCAAACAAAAGCCATGCAGTGAGCAAAATCTCATGCACGTGATTTTCTAGACCAATGACTAGGAAAAATATTTTTCTAACTTCCAAACACCATTTTCAAACCCGAAAACCATTCCAAAGGCGGTTTTCGATCCCCAAATGTTTTATAGAAATATTTTCAAGTGTTTTGGTAATTTTCAAGACAAGTTTGGGTATTATTCACCAAACTTACTTAAATGAACAAGAAAATGATATTTTTAAACAAGTTCAAGATTTTCAAGGTTAAAATGAAAAAGATACTCCGTTAGTAGCCGGAAAATTATTCCGAGTTACTAGGGCCTTGCCCAAGCCCAGAGTTAACCTTGCAGATTGAGGATTTAAGTTAAGATTATGGTTCTCTACAAGAACCCTTAAATAAATATTCCGTTGTGGGTTACACTGTGTGACCCCTTCACATGTATTAGTAGAGGGACATATAACCGATATATATATATAGGTTGGTTTAATCCGACATTAAACGATATTAGAATAGAAACCTCACGTGTAAACGTCCATGGGCAGGAGGTGACCTGCGAGCGTGCCCGGAAAAAGGAAATTCGATCACGCGAACGACGAAGACAAGTAAGTACAACGCCGTCTACAGCATAGGCTAGAGTTGTATGTTTACCAAACATGTTGCTTTACACTGTTAAGTGTTATTTGATGATTTGCTCGATGGTTGCAATATGCCTACTATATGTTGAATGTTTCAAATGCTGATGCCATGTTTTAAATGTATGCTTCAAGTATTGTTATTATGCTTACATGAAAAAGTATGCCTGTTCATGCATTGATAGAACATGAGATTAGGAGATAACATATAAGTATGCTCACTAATCTATCAAGTGGAAAGATGTCAAGAAAGACATACAAACAGAACGTTTGAGAAAAGGCCACAAGAGCCAGTGTCGTGCCCCCTGATGACGATCGGGTCGAAAACTTGGGAAATCTACTCAAGTTGCGCGCCGGGTACGTGCACATCAAGTTAACGGGCCCACAAGTAAAATCAACAAGATAAAGTTTGATACAAGAAAGCAAGCATAACTGGACATAAACGGTTCATGCATTTCACGATAGAATGTCAAGTTTAAGATGAAGAAGTCGATGATATGATGCCATGTTTATGCTTTCATGTTTAAGATGCCATGTAAAAGGTTATGTATGTTCATGTAATTGGTTTGCGGTATAGGAGTTGTACTTGCTGAGCTTTCGCTCATTGTCTGAAGTTTATGCTGTAGGTAAACAGCCTGTTCTGAAATAACTGCATGGTGGAGGGTGAAGCCGGTGGCTGTGAAATGATGAATGGGTTGGGGTTCGCAACTCCGATGGATTTAATAAAGAAATCTATTTTGAGAAAACAGACAGTTATTTTATTTACGTATGAGTGTATGTAAATATTTTCTAAGTATAATGCTTCCGCTATTTAAAAAAAAAAAAAAAATCCCCACTATTTTCAGGATTAAAAATGGGATAAAACAAGTTTAAGTTCAAGCAAGTTAAGTACAGTGACGGCCTGTGCAAGGCGGGTCGTCACAGACATTATGAGGCATGTTCACCAATTCTTATGATAAGAATAAGATCAAGAATGAGATGATGAAAAGTAAGCATAATGGCAAGCAAGCTTGCCCGTGTCGTACCGACCCGCGTTAGGTCGGGTTGGACTATGGTTTGAGTTGGAAATGGACTGGCCGCCCCAACCACTCCATAGTTGCGCGCCCGGTACGGACACTTATGTTAAGGGGCCCATAAGCAAGATAAGTTATGAAAGAATGATATGAAAGAATAAGAAAGGATAATGAAACATAAATGGATCATGCATGATTAAGTATGTTATGCTATGATATATTATGATATGTTACGTTTTGTTTTTATGCCGCAGACGTTTAAGTTGTACTTGCTGAGCGAAAGCTCACGTCTTACGTCTATGCTGTAGGTAAGTAACCTACGGGCAATCTCTGATGCAAAATGGGGGAGCGTGGCAGGGCGAGCTGTGAAATGTGGGAATGATAGCCGCTACGCGTTTTGTCTTTTTATGTACATTATCTGATGTTCAAACATCTTTATTTAGTTATCGCTTATACGCTCGTATACTCCGTATAAAAAAAAATTATGCTATTTTCGATAAGTAAGTAAGTACGATATGTAAGACACGTTATGTATGTATGTATGTATGGTAACGGCCTGTGCTAGGCGTGTCATTACAATGCATACCATGCTTCTTCTTAAGCATGTGGAGACATATAACAAACACCTACTAAGCATACACTCATACCATAATTTCTAAAGCATAAGATCAAAAACAAGCACAAACTCATAGATCAAGATCACTAAAACCCTAATCAAGCACATACTAAGCATACTAAACTATTGCGTGAAAAATAGAAGGTGAGCTTATGCTCTTACATCCAAGATTGAAATACAATTAAAATCTTGATCAAAACTTAATAGAATACTTAGGGAATTAAGATGGTTACCTCTAGGTCTTGAAGATGATTCTCAAGCTTGGATCAACAATTTTTCTTCTTGCTTTCCTTCTCCAAAAATCCGACCACTTTTTTTTTTTTTTTTTGGGTTCGGTTCCTAGGGGAGGGAGAGAGACTTGAGAGTGAACTAAAATGTTAGGGTTTCACTAAGTGGTCCAAACTTAACCCCACCTCACCTATTTATAGGTGAAATTTAATTTATTTTCTAGAATTATTTTTTTGCTCCAAAATTGCATATTGGTCCTCAAAAGCAAAAATATTTGCTCAATGATCCAATGAGGTGGCCGGCCATGAGGGTTGCTTGTAAGCCAAGTAATCTCTCAATGTTCATCCATTTAATTCTTTCTACATTTTCCAAAAATCCAAAAAATTCACATAATTATCATGATGAGGTGTCCCCCCATTAGGGCTCAATTTGGCTTTCCTCCTAAAATGCAGTCCATTTCCATACTAATACAGATATTACAATTATTGTTTTCAACTAATAATAGTACAGTTGTACTGAATGTAGTCCATAATTTATCTGCATTTAACTGGAATGCGTTTAGATTTTTCGTAAGACTTGAAGTCACTTAGTCCTTATTGTTCTAAATATTGTGCTTGATTTTTCTAAAGTGGTCCCGTACCTTATTCTCGCTTCTTCATCCGTAATGACGGTTTTTTTCACAGTATAATTTTCATACTGCTTGTTATACTACAGTACCATCTTAATCATATCTTAGAGCATTCTGGTCAAACGTTGACCGAAATAAAATCATACATAAATCCTAATTCTGATAATTCAGATCAGGCATTTCATACATAGTACAAACTTTAATTCCTTAAAAAGAAAATCGTAAATTTGTAAAAAAATTGGTTATTACACTGATTGTTTCCTTTATTTTGTTTAGGCCTTTGACTTTGACTTTCCTTTTCTTTGTAATCAACCTAGACATCCTTTGTAATCAGCCAACTAAGGGGGGCTAATTGTTTTCTTTATTTTTAGTCTAGATTTTTAGCCTAGGGAATGTAATGTTTAGGGAATGTACAGCTATTAAAAGGATGTCTAGGAAATGTAAAAAGGCAGATCATTTATCAGAAAATTGTGAGAATTCTTTCTCTTTGGTTCTTTGAAGAACTATTCGAACCTATCAGGATTTTTCGTGGCATTCACCAACGACTTATCAATCAAGCATTCCATAGTTGATTGTGGCATCATCACCATACCAAGTTTCTTACCTCTTATAGGTAACGGGTCAGGGTTCTTTCCATTCGAACCTGTTCATAGAAACGATCTTGGAGACCTCTTCGAATACGGGTTTCGTCACATAGTTGGCGTGGTTCGTATCATTTGTTATCAGAGCTTCGGTTCTAGTCTCAGGTTTGCCTATCCTTTAAATTTTCTTTTTGTTTGAATCCTAGTTTATTTCAGTTCCTGATAATTCAAAAAAAAAAATATCGAATTAAAAAAAAAAAAGAAAAGAAAAGAAAACAGAAAGGAGTCCGTTACAAAAAACACGAGTGAACCTTCCTTAAAATTTTTTGTTTGATTATTGTTTCTAATCTGAGCCTCCTTGGTAATCTGTTTGTGAATTGTCACGAAAGTTTCAATATTGATTTGACTAGTTTTATAAGAACTGAGTGAGAATTAACGAGTGGAAAAAGGCAAGAGAGGCGAGAGCATTAGAGTGGACAAAAGTCGAAAGTATTGAGTGCAAACACGAGTGAAATTGAGCGAACCATTTCACGTGTGAAATAGGTAAGGGAGTGTGGTAAGGTCTTTTGCATTGTCTCTTATGTTGTTTTGCAAAAAAAAAAAAAAAAAAAAAAAAAAAAAAAAAAAAAAAGTCAAACAATAGCAAGAACACTACTAAGGGTACCTCTGGAGCAACAGATCCAAAACTCCTCGTGGAGGCAATCATAGGTGAGATGAGGCGTTTGTTAAGAGGAGAGTTGGAATAGCTTGATGAGATGGTAGACCGGATAAAAAACACATGTGTGGAACAACCACAAAATGTTCCTCATGCGCATAGGTGGGAGAGGGTTCCGGTTAGAGGAGAGGTTGATGACTATTACGGGATTGATAGGGATGAGTTTGATGAACGAGAAGATTTAGCGGGTAGTCACCAGAGATTTGGACGGAATAGAGGAGATAGGAATCGGGAAAATGATAGTTTGAGTGGCATAAAAATGAAGATACCATCATTTCAAGGCAAATCCGATCCTGAAGCATACCTAGAATGGGAGAAAAAGATGGAGTTCATCTTTGACTGCCACGACTATTCCAAGGCGAAGAAGGTAAAACTAGCTATAATTGAATTTTCTGATTATGCTATTACTTGGTGGGATCAGTTTGTCATAAATAGGACACGAAATAGAGAACGACTTATTGAGTCATGTGAAGAGATGAATATCGTGATGAGGAAGCAATTTGTACCAGCTTACTACTAGCGGGAGTTGTACAACAAACTACAAAATCTTAAGTAAGGCAGCCGGAGTGTGGAGGAGTACTATAAAGAAAGTGAAAGTCAAAGGCCTAAACAAAATAAAGGAAACAATTAGCCCCCTTATTTGACTGATTACACACACCTAAGAAAAGGAAAGTAAAAGTCAAAGGACTAAACTAATAAAAGGAAAGTAAATATACAATCAGGCCATAGAATATTCCTAAACATCCCAATTTAACTTGCTAAAATTAAGCTTAGTCTTGGCCAGATTCTTCTAGAACTTGAATCACGCATTTGTTGGTCTGATTGTCACATGCAATTCCCTCAATGGGCCTCCATGCAATAGCTTGAGACCAAGTTGCCTCAATCAGCCCAATAAGTGCATATTTAAATTTCTTCGCGCGAGCTCTCGTAACTGGACCAATGGGAACTTGAATTGGATCTGAATATGTCTCATCCCACGTGCTCTTGCTTGTGCTACCGAAGTCCTCATTAATGATAATGCATACAAGTTAGACTTGCTAGGTGAGTATGGTGTAAGTGCCACCTTTAATGTTTCTGATCTAAGTCCTTTTGATGCAGGCGACGATTTGAGGACAAATCCTTCTCAAGAAGAGGGGAATGATGAGGACAAATCCTTCATGGTTCCTTCCATTCGAACCTGTTCATAGAAACGATCTTGGAGGCCTCTTCAAATACGGGTTTCTTCACATAGTTGGCGTGGTTCGTATCAACACAGGTATCTACCAGAAAGCCATGGAAGGGATCAAATCGAGAGAAATCATTAATTTATTTTTTATTTTTTATTTTGATTAGCTTAATCATGAAGAAATTGAACTTACCCGATCGATCGGATCCTTAGGGATTGCAAGAATCTGAAATTGGAGGAAGTGGGAAAACTAAGCCTAAAAATGCCATTGTTGATCAACATGCGATCCTTTTGAATAGGTAGCACTTTTTTCCTCATAAATTTGTCACCTTTTAAATACTTATCCCAAATTTTTAATTTTGACAATTTACTCTATAAACTTTTTAAATTGTTACAATATGTCTCATAAGTATGGGGAGGTTTAGAAGTGGCATGAACGGCTTCCCCTCTTCTCTTTTGCTCTCCTCAGCCATTGCCGAAGCATCTTTACTTGGAAAATTTCCCCGTCTGAACAGTCGACTTCATTGTCGATGATGGAGCTTGACGACAGAGAGAGATTGGATTTGAGATAGAAGATTTTAAGGCAAGCTAAAATAAAACTACTTGCGTACGGGAACTTCATTATTAAGTATGAATTGGAAAACTTTTGAGACAAAACATTTTGTTGCATTTAATGTATTTTGCCAGAAATTTTATTTTTCTTTCACTGATTCTCATAATTAACTAAATTTTATATCTAAATTTTATAACTTTTTGGCAAAATTTGTATAGTTATTTAATGTCGTTTTTTTTTCCTACTAAATATAATTTCTTGCTAATAATAAATGTTTAGCTACAATTTTTGTAGGGTGTATATACAGGGATCTTGTCCTTATCATGTGGCAGTTGGTAAACTGGAATATTTTTTTATTCTATGGAAGACAAAAGTTCCATTAATATTTTCAAAGCTAAAGCATCACAGGTATATATCTTATCCTTAGCATGTGGCAGTTGGTAAACGGGACAGGTATCCTATCCTTAGCATGTGGCAGTTGGTAAACGGGACAGGTATCCTATCAACTGGAATAATTTTTTATTCTATGGAAGACAAAAGTTCCATTAATAATTTCAAAGCTAAAGCATCATGACAATCAAAACCAACACACACACACGCACGCACACACACACACACACACACACATATAATTATATATACGGACAAGTAGAACTATGTAGGACCATGCAGTTTTTGCATTACTAAGCAAGCATATGGGCGACGTGCTAAATGACATGTCATTCCCTAAAGAGCGAAAAGTTTGACTTAAAAATAAAAATATAAAACTTCTCTCCAAACTTGGCTCACAGCTTTCATTATGCACAGAAATTGGAAATCCAGCATTTATTCCCCTTGATTTCAAGACGTTGAGAAACGAAAATTGCAAGAGATATAAGAGTAAAAACATATCACAAAGAAAAAAAATTGCTAGAGATATAGAAATATAATCAGAGGAGAAAAGAAAAGATTTTAAAGAGAATAACAGCTAGAGATAAAAATAAACTAGAAATCTTATTATTTATTCATTAATCAAATAATTCTGAAAAAACTTATTTGTACAGATACTTCCTAAACTTTTCAAATTTAGTAATTTAGTCTCTAAATTGTTTTCTTGGCAATCAGTCTCTTGAATTTATATATATTTTTTAAATTAAGTCTTTTTTGCTCAAATTCATTAAAATTTGAATGGTTTTTTACACATAGCATGCACATTATAGTCCAACAGGAGCATGTTGATCAGTTTTGCTTTATTTCAATACATTTGTTTTTGAAAATTTAAACCTAATTCAACTATAATCAAACTTATACCTAAATTTTCAAAGAAAATTGTATTAAAATTAAATAAAAATGTTCAGCATTGTCCCTTTTAAGCTATAATGTGTAAGTATTTGAATGGTTTTTTACACATAGCATGCACATTATAGTCCAACAAGAGCATGTTGATCAGTTTTGCTTTATTTCAATACATTTTTTTTTTGAAAATTTGAACCTAATTCAACTATAATCAAACTTAAACCTAAATTTTCAAAGAAAATTGTATTAAAATTAAATAAAAATGATCAGCATTGTCCCTTTTAAGCTATAATGTGTAAGTGTTATGCAAATATTGATCTTAATTTTAATGAATTTAAGTAAAATGGCTGAATTGCCAAAATTAAGAAGTTCAGGTGGTTGTTGCTAGGAAAAAAGGTTTAGGAATTAAATTGCCAAATTCAAAAGTCACAGAGGGCATTCATACAAATAACCTTTTGAAAATGAACATAACATAATTATCTTATTAACAGCAGCCAAATCCTAATAATATATAATTTTTAATAGTTAAAAGGACTAATTTTATAAACACCCCCTGGACTATGTACCCTATTTCATTTTACCCCATGAATTATTTAAATTGTTCATTATGCCCCCTGAACTATATAAAATTATTCAATTTGCCCCTTCCATCCCCTTCTACTTATTTATTTAACAGAATGCTGATGTGGCACAATTTAAAGATTAAACAAATCTATTTTAAAATATAAACAACCCCACAACTGACACGACCCGCCTATCGTAGGCCGTTACGGTACATACTTACTACATTGCCAAAACTTGAGCTAAATATTTTTTTTTTTTTTTTTTTTATACATACAATATAAAACTTGAACTGAAATCTTTTTAATAATTACATACATACTTGTACATATAATTGGCTACATGTTATAGTAAAGAAATCTTGTACTCAAATACAACATACTTAGCATAGCATAATTTAACAAAAAGAAACGTAGTGATTCCCGTCCCACAGTTTCACAGTTTGTCTTGCCATGCTCCACTGTCTTGTATCAAGTATTGCTATAAGTTTGCTTACCTACAGCATAAACATGAACTATGAGCTTTCACTCAGCAAGCACAACTATTTATCCGCAACATATCACATAATAACATAATGCATGAACCAATTATGCTTTCTTACTGTTTTCATAAATTAGCATAATTTTTAGGGCCCTTACATAACATAAATGTACGTACCGTGGCGCGCTGCCATGGAGTGGTTGGGGCGGCCAGCCCTGTCCAACTCAAACCATGAACCAAACCCGACCTAACGCGGGTCGATACGACATATTGCATCCTGCTTATCATAATGATGCTTTAAATCTTGTTCTTATCTTGTTTCGTTCTTGAAACCTTATTTCATGATCTTAACCAGTTTCTTAACTGAAACTGGGATTTCATATCTTACCGATTAACTTATCATAAATGAGCATGCTTCGTGATGCCATAATATCAACTATTCATCGAATGAACATACATGCTCTAACATACTTCATATATCTCCTAACATAAATTTAAAAGCATACAAGCCATAACATTCATCATTTCATGGAGACATACATACATACCATAAACATTCCTTATAGCATCATGAACTTGGTATCATACAAGTCATAAGCATTTCATCACACTTATATCATCATATACTTAAAGGCATACAACAAACAGTTTTGTTTATGCTATAGGCGGAGTCGTACTAACCTTTACTGCACCTTGAGTTAAATTACTTCACTCAAACAAGTTGTTTTCCTGTTTTCAAGAAATCATAGGATAAGCATCATCCTATCATAATTTCATAACGATCCTATTAGCTAACAAACTACAAATCCTAAAATTCAAACTCCTTTTTGAATTTTTAGTAAAACCCTAAAGTTCTCAAAACCGGGTTTTAAAACTATTACATAGTGTTTGGTACTTTTCTTACAAATCCGTTTACAATTTGGAAAAGTTTTCTTCATGAAAGTTGTAGACCTTGAAGTCTCCTACAACTTTTGTTTTTAACTCAAAACTCAAATCTGTCTTTAACGTGCTTGTTTCTGCCTTTGAAAATTCTTCAACCATATACACTAATTATAATTTGGTCTCGGGTTTTTGCAAAAACAAAGGTCTTAAGGGTCTTGTTTTCAAAAACTGTCCACGTTGACCCCTAGGATTTTCCCTTCTCTACAACTTTACAGTTTAGACTTTTTCCAAATTCGGCCTCTAAAGGCCTCAAAATCTGGTTATTAGAAAAACCATTCAGTTTTGATCCTTACTCATGCATACTTAAACCATAGTGCATAAAACTTAACAAACTAAGCTCATGCTCATACTCAATGATCTTATACTCAAACCCTAACTGAAACTTAAATAAAGAACTAGAGGATTCAAGTATTTACCTCAAGTTCCACGGATTAAAATCCTTAACTAGAGCTTTGAAACTTTCCTCAAACTTTCTATGCTAACCGAAAACTCTTTCTCTTGTTTTCTCCTCTCTCCTTTTTCTTTCCTTTCTTTTCTCGGCTCCTAGGGCAGAACTAGGGAGTATGTGCTGCTTATGTGTGTGTTGGCTAACAAAATATAATGAGAGAACCTTCACCTATTTATAGGTGAAGCACAAACTCTTAGAATTGCTCAAAAGTCCCTAGAAGAATGCAATTTGACCTTGATTTCTTGAGAGGTGGCCGGCCAAGATGCCAAGTAGCCAAGCTAGGTTGCTTACTCATGATAGCTAGGAACCATGAGGTGTCCCTTCCTTAGTGTGGCCGGCCTTAGGTGGAGCTTGTGCTTGCTTTTGCTAACAAACAAGTAAGCCTAGCAAGCTTACTAAGCTAGCCTATGTGCATGAGGTGTCAAGAGCTAGAAGAGTTCAAGAAATCCATCTTATGTAATTTTATACTTTGATCCTTAAGGCTACAAAAATTTCTCCTTAGTCCCTATGTGTTGGCCGGCCTTCCTTGTCCTAAATTGCCAAGCAAGCCTAGCTAGAATGCTTGCTCATCAAGGCTACATGTTTGATGTGGCATTCCCTTGTGATGGCCGGCCCTAGGGTGAGGTGTGCAAGCCTTGGCTTGCCAAGGAGGCTAGGCTAGGGAGTCTAGGGTGTGGATTCATCAAGGCTAGGCCAAGAGGTGTTGCTTCCTCAAGTGGCCGGTCATGGTGTGGCTTTGGCAAAGCATGAGCTTGCCATGTGAGCAAGGCTAGTCCATGTTGCTCACCAAAATGGATCCATGTGTTGGTTCCTTGTGGTGGCCGGCCTTGGTGCTTAGGTGTGCAAGCCTTGGTTTGCCAAGGAACAAGGCTAGGAGGGTGGCTCATCCAAGCTAGAAGCATGAGGTGTCTCACCCTCATGTGACCGGTTTTGGTGATGCCATGTGAGACAAGGTTGCTAATTGAACCTTAACACAAAATTAACCAAGCAAATCTAAGTGCTTAGTTGCTAAACTTAGGGTATGATTTGTAAACTTTTAATGACACTTAATTTCTTCTAATTTGCATAATGTTCCACAAAAACTAGATCCCTTGCTCATAAGGCCCTGATGTGGCCGGTTCCAATGGTGACACATGGAACGTTTTGATTGGTTCTAGCTAGATTTATCTAGTTCAATCTTAACTTGTCTTCCTTGATTTCCAACCAATCTAACCGAACTTGAAATGGATCATTAACTTAATTGACTTAAGAAACTGTAATTAAAAAGTCCCTGGTTCAAAAATTTACATAATTGCTGATAAGTCCACAAATTTTCCCAAAATTGCACTTTAGCCCCTAACGGCAAAAATATTTGCACTTTAGTCCCTATAGATTGGCCGACTAAATTAAGCCTACTAAACTTCAATTTATTGTTAAATCCTTCTTAAAAAGACTTCCTTAACTTTAAAAACTTCAAAATCATGAACTTTCTTAAATTTGCAAATTGACCCCTAAACATAAAATATTTGCGTTTTGGTCCCTGTAAGGTGACCAATCATGGCAATGACACTTGTCATCTGAGGTGTCATCATTAAAAGCTTTGTTTGGCTTATTTCCTAAATGCAGTCCATTTTCATACTAACATAGATATTCATATACTGTTTTCAACTGATAACAGTATAATTTAACTGGACCATCGTCCAAAACTTATCTGAACTGCGCATAGGATTTTCTTAAAATTATAAACTACCACATAGAGTCATAAATCATAACTTACCCCCTTGTAACCAAAGGGTCTTAAACTAACATTATCGAATCCTTTAACAAAAGATTCAACTTCTTTTCTTAGAAAACATACCATATAAAATATATAAACATACATATCATAACTGTGATTCTTAACAAAAGAAATCATAAGCTTATAGAAAATTTGGGTCATTACATCGAGTTTGAAATGGAAAACATATAAAACTGCATACATATATAACGACAAAATACGTAGTGGTTCCCAGCCCGTAATCTCATAGATAGCTTTGCTGCGCTCCACTGTCTTGTATCAAACATTGCGGGAATTTTCGTCGTGATAGGGAATTTTTTCAAAAAAAAAAAAATTTTTATCAAAAAAATTTTTTTTTGACCTACCACGAAGGTAGTGATCTACCACGACGGTTTTTTTTCAAAAAACCGTCGTGGTAGGTCAAATTTTTTTTTAATTTTTCACCCTACCACGACGGTTTTTCTCAAAAACCGTCGTGGTAGGTATGAATGTGGGAATTTTGAAAATTTTTTAAATTGTTCAACTTTTTGGAGCATATATTAAAACCCAAAAAAATACCATCTTTCACACCCCATTACATTCCGAGCCTTTTTCACTCTCTAATATAAACTCTAACTCCAAACCCAAAGCCGCCCATATCCTCCCTCCAATTATTGCTCTCCGCTCCCTCTCTACATTCTCGTCGTCATTCCTCTCTCTCTCTCTCTAACTCCAAGCCTTTTTCCCTCTCTCTTTAGCTGCCATTCCTCCCTCTCTCTCTAACTCCGAGCCTTTTTCCCTCTCCCTCTCGTGGCCATTCCACCGTCCCCTATATTCTCTACCACTCCGCCCGTACCCACACTCGACAATCCGGTAAGTTGAAATGTATCTTGCTTGGGTAAGGCATGGATTTGAGAATTTTCCGTCCAAAATGTTGATTTTGTTGATTGTGAAATTTCCGTCCAAAATGTCAAAAATCCACAATGTTCCTTCCAAAATGTTGATTTGATCGATTGTTGATTTGGGAATTTTCCGTAGAAAATTGTCCAAAATCCATCCTTTCGGTGATTGTTGATTGTCGTTGTGATTTAGATTGCTTTAAAATTGATTGGGTAAGACACGGATTTGAGAATTTTTTAGAAAAAATGTTGATTTTGTGAGTTAAATTTTCCGGATTTGCCACCCGTGGGAAATGAAATTAATTCGTAATTTTTTTTTTCGACGGACCCTACCACGACGGTTTTTTCGAAAAACCGTCGTGATAGGTGGACCTACCACGACGGAACCGTTGTGGTAGGTCCGCCTATCACGACAGTTTTTTGTGTAGAACCGTCGTGGTATGTTCTTAAATATCCACATTTAGGTCCTATTTTTTGCCTATTCTACGACGGGTAAAAAACAGTCGTGGAATCTGAAAAGATTCCACGACGGTTAGAAAACCGTCGTGGAAATTTTACCACGATGGTTAAAAACCGTAGTGGTATCCACATTCTATACTAGTGTAAGATCAAGTCATGTACATTAATTAGAATATCATGTTTAATAAAATAGCATGTTATATCAATTGAAAGACAATGCCACTTAAAATATTTAAATTAAAGTGATATATGATATTATTATGGCGATAAGAAAAAAGAATGATATTGTAGGGGTTAAAAAATGGTTGCTTCAGCTCAAGAAGGGTGCGGAAAGTTGGAGAAGACAGCTCATTGGAGCTTTTGAGTAAAACACACACACACACACACATACAAAAATCAGGCACATAGAAAAGGATTATTATTATATATCGTTGGATATAACTACAATAACACTAAAATATAAGAATCACTAGTAAAAATTATGGATTACACGACGGTTTTTTACCGTCGTGTAAAGTTTACACGACGGTTACCCAACCGTCGTGTAATCCAGTGTCGTGGAAGATAACACGACGGTTATTGAACTGTCGTGGTATCTCAATGTTACACGACGATTAAAAACCGTCGTCGAAACAAGGTACACCGTAGTAGATACAAGTAATATAGAGACATTACACGACGGTTCTTGGCCGAACCGTCGTGTAATGCGGACATTACACGACGGTACTTGGCCGAACCGTCGTGTAATGCGGACATTACACGACGGTTCTTGGCCGAACCGTCGTGTAATGCGGACATTACACGACGGTTCTTGGCCGAACCGTCGTGTAATGTCTCTTTTATTTAAAAAAAAAATTATGGTTTTTTGGTGATTTCTCACGGCTGGCCTAACCTGTATGTTATCCAATACACGATCCAAGATGGTAACTTCAATGATCAAAGTAAAATTACATATCAATTTTTACATTACAAGTTCACATATCATAATTAATGAATTGCATTACATGGCTAACCCATTCTCCCCTTATCAAATTCAAATCCTCAGAAGCAAAAAATTCTTTACTTTCAAGTACATCAATTCCATTCAATACTATGTCCCTCATAAAACCTAAAATAAAATAACCACATTCAACACTTCCCTCTTGGAGAGGACAAGGACGGTTCGAGATTTTTGTTTTACAGTCTCGTCTCCTTCTTCTAATCCCTTCTCCGGTCATAATCTTCCAATCCGTTAGGGCCCTAGCAAATTGATAAAATTCAAACTAATTAAGATGTATATAATTAAGATTAAATAAAAGAAAAACTCATTCAGGCATTTCATCGAGTATGTTGTGGGCGCAAAAAATTTATGTTGAAAAATGTGTGTAAAGTGCCAAAACCAATCACAAACCATTCATCTACAAAGAGCAACATTAAAAACAAAAACATTCATGTTCAAAAATGGATATTTAATGGAAAACAACAATACAAGAGAGCAAATGTGTTTTAGTTTATATAAGAAGTCACCTTGCTTTTCTTTTAAAAAGAATATGCACGGCCACACGAAGAGGGAGGCAACTTCGGCAACGGCGGCTTGACCGGATTCTAAAAGAGTGGTGGCAACGGGTTGGTGAAGGATGTGGGTACTTGAGAAATGTAGAGAGTGATAAGAGAGAACTTAAGAAATTCGTGCGGAGATGAAGAGAAACGAGGAGGAAATTGTATTTAAGTTATGGGTTTTGGCGCGCGAATTTCGAAAAATTAAATTTGAAAATTTTTAAATTTTTTAGAAGATTACACGACGATCTATTTAGAACCGTCGTCCAATACCGGAGATTACACGACGGTCCCAGGGGACCGTCGTGTAATGTCCCCCTGAGGGGCGGATTACACGACGGTCCCCCGGGATTACACGACGGTCCCGGGGGACCGTCGTGTAATGTCCCCCCGAGGGGCGGATTACACGACGGTCCTCACGGGACCGTCGTGTAATGTCCCCCCCTCGGGAGGGATTACACGACGATCCCCCGGGACCGTCGTGTAATGTGGCGGATTACACGACGGTCCCGGGGGACCGTCGTGTAATGTCCCCCCGAGGGGCGGATTACACGACGGTCCCAAGGAACCGTCGTGTAAAGTGCGCCTTTACACGACGGTTCCTTGGGACCGTCGTGTAAAGTGGATTTTACACGACGGTTCCAAGGAACCGTCGTGTAATCTCCGTCGTGTAATCTATCTTTTGTAGTAGTGAATGGTACAATGTAATGACAAAGATCAATGTTCTAGAGAGATAAGCTCTCAGACTATTTTACGATTTGATTGTAATACCAACTCACAAAACAATTAAATATAACATATTTTTTTAAGTAGATGTAACATTTAATATCTTTTAACATGATGAACCTTAGAAAAAAAAAAAAAAAAAAATCTACCTCCTATGGTATATCGGTTGTTAGAAAAAGTTGGGATGGTTTGCATAATTCTTTACCATATAGATTTAGGTCCAACAATATAACGTAAGCCTAAAAATTAAGAACAATACTTTCCTTTAAACAAAATATACAAAAATTATAACAATATTTTAGGACACATGTGGTAGTATTAAACATCACTTATTAATATAAGGTGAGTTCTATATAAATATTGACTTTATTGACTTTATATATTAGAGACACCTTTTATTTGTGATGGTGTTTGGCGGTACGCAAGCATTTTTCAGAAAGTAGGCACATGCTTAAATGAAATCAGACTGATTGATTCTTCTTCTTCTTCTTCTTCAAAAAAAAAAAAAAAAAAAAAAAAGAAATCAAACTGATCATGAGGTGAAATAATATACAATCAGCACAGAATAAATAAACTAGATTCCTTGATTTGAAGAACCTCAAGTTGACTATAGCAATTACATAAAATCAAACCACAGGCACTCATTATTATTTTATTTTTATTATTATTAGTTTTTATTTTTGCAAACCACCAACTTAATTATTTAAAAGATGCAAGAATGGATATCTCCGTTACCAACTTAATTATTGTGCACACATACCCCACCCAACTATGTGTAAACATTTTTTTTTTCTTTTTTTTTTTTGGTTTCTTGATCCAATTCTTTATCTAGGCGGAAGCTCAAATCTACCCAAACTCTTGTAACTCTCGTTGATCTTGCTTTTCTTTTGGGACTCAACATCATCAGTACTCTCTTTCTCTTCTTCGTCAGCGTTCAAACCATGTGAAAAACACTCCTCAATTTCCACATAAATCTTCACCAATCGCAAATAGATATACACGCCAAACATAGCGATTCCAATCACGAAATAACTGAAAAGAAGGTTGGCAAGAGACTTTGCCCGGTGAAGCGAGGTTTCTCCGTCGCAACGAACCACATAGTGAGCTTCTTCGTAGTTCATCCAACAGCCCTTGGCAATCAAAGCAGGTGTCCACAACATAACCCTCATTACAATAAGCCAAACCCTTTAAAAAAATATACTCAAAGACCTAATAAAGCAGACCATAAAGCTATTGGGAAATCCGATTCCAATTAGGGTTGCGATCAAAGCCACTAGAATGATGAGCTGAAAAAGCCAATGAAACTGTCCCTCAGGGCCCGCGTGGTCGGTCGAGTGGAGGTGGAAGAGAAGGAGTTCTTGGCCGAAGGCGATGGTACCTAGGAAATGAGTCAAGCCGTGTTGTGCCTGATGTTTATTAAAGAGATAGAGATCAAAACTATATATTGATATTCTAAGATGAGAAGAATGGACTATGTGTAATAGCCAAACTTTTTACAAATTACGATTTCTTTTATTTGAAATCAAAGTTTGTATTATGTATGTTTATATGAAATGCCTAATCTAATTTTATCAGAATTAAAATTTATGTAAGATTTTATTCCGGTTAACGTTTGACCAGGAAAATCTAAGATATGATTGAGACGGTACTGCAGTATAATCAACAGTATAAAATTATATTGTGAAAACCCGTCATTAAAGATACGGAAGTGAAAGTAAGGTATGGGACTATTATAGAAAAATCAAGCTCAATATTTAGAATAATAAGGCCAAGAGGTTTCAAGTCTGGAGAAATTTTTTATACAGTCCAGTTAAGCACAGATGAATTTTGGACTGCAGTTCGATATAACAGTACTGTTTTTAGTTGAAAACAGTATTGACAATATTCATATTAGTATGAAATGGACTGCATTTGATGAGACAAACCAAATGGAGCTTAATTAAGGGACACCTTATCAAAAAGTTTATTAAGTAAATTTTTGGATTTTTTGTAAATTATGGAAAGAATTCCAAAAGTAAGCATTAAAATTTGGCTTGTTCACCAAGGAAGACTATGATGGCCGGCCACCTTGCATGGGGTTGGTGTGAAATTATGGCTCTTTGAAGGGACTAAATTGCAAACTAAAGAAAAATAATCACATACATATATGTGATAAAAGACTAAGTTTGACCATTTAACTTTTAGTTCACCTTTTTACACTAAAACCACCACCAAGGCCGAAAACAAGGGAGGACAAATAAACCCATCTTGGTCGGATTTTCTTGAGAAGGAAAGCAAAAAAAAAAAAAAAAAAAAAAAAAATTGTTGGATTCAAGTTCAAGGATCATCTTTCAAGTTTTGAGGTAAATCCTCTCAACCCCTAAGCTTTTATTCAAGTTTGAAGCAAGATTTTCTAAGTGTATTTTCAAGTTTGGAATGTAAGAGCATAAGCTCATCTCTTTTCTTTTTCTTCATGTAATGGGTTTATGGAGCTTGATTTGTGCATGTTAGGGTTTAGAGAGTGTAATTTTATGATTGTATGTGTTTTTTTTTAAGTTATGCTTTAGATGACATGTGTTAAGGGTATATGCTCACCAAGTGTTTGTTTATATGTCCCCAAGATGTTTAAGAATGATTTTTGGATTGTTGATAATGGATTTATGATGTTTGATAGGTGGAGGGTTGGAATAACCCCAAAAACCATAGCAATGGTTGCATTTCCCATTAGGGCTTATGTGTAAATAGTATGGTATGTATGAGATGTATGGCATGGAAAATGTTAGTAAATGCGCTGCATGTATGTCGTAGGCTCACGGTTTTAACCGTTTGAGGTAGTGTGCACGTAATTTTGCGTACGAACCAACGAAACCGAAAACTGCCAGTTTTGGACCAAAACAGGGCAGCAATCTGGAATCTGAGTTTTGAGGCCTTTAGAGGCCGAATTTGAAGAAACTCAAAACATGAAAGTTGTAGAAAAAGGAAAATCCTAGGGGGCCGCATAGACCGTTTTCAAAAATAAGGCTCCAACGGCCTTAGTTTTTAGCAAATTCCGAGCCTAGTCTGGGCAATCCAGTGCTTACGGCCAGGCAACTTCAACGAGGTAAATGGGTAAGTTAATGGCTGAAATGAATTTTGAGCAAAATAAGAAAGTTGTAAGAATCCTTAAGATCTACAACTTTCATGGAGAAGACTTTTGTAAATTCAAAACCAATTTTAAAGTAAAGCTGAGTTTTTAAACTGGGTAGTAAAACAGGAAATTCCTGCACAGGATTTTCAAAACAGTGCAGGATTAGATAGTTTCTGCACATACAGTGTTAACTGAGTTTTTGGGACTATTTTCAGAAATGGTTTTTAGATTTTCGTAGTTTTACTATTTTTAAAAAATAGATAATGATAAGTAAGGATTTATGGTAAATGAATAATTAATTGGGCCGGGTAATCAGAATACCCATAGTAACCACAAGGAGGTTACTAATTTTTATATGACAAGCTTTGGACTCAAGGTTACAGTGGTGACCTAATAAGAAACTATAAGATTTTATAATTGAGATTTATGGTAAGTAAACCATCAAACATTGTTTGGTTGATAGTTGATTAAGAGCCTTGTCACGCCCCGACTTACACCATCTACGTAGTGGAACGACTACGTAGACGTGGGCCGGGTCGTCACCTTACTTATATACTTAAATTAAACTTGCGGAAAATTTGGGAAAGATTTTCTTTTTTTTTTTTTTTTTTCTTTCTTCTTTATTTTAAAACTTTCAACTGATTGGTAGGTACTTCCTAGAGTACCGAACTTTCAAACCTTCCTTGAAGGCCATCTAAATCATGTTGTAGACCGAACCCGAACTAAGGTGGGTTGGTACCACAAGAGGCAACTTGCTTGCCTTATATAAACTTTGTCACCCATACTTAAAACGTCATGAAAATACGAAAACCATTTTTCATTACAACATATTTTATAGAGTATATATATTATTATTATTATTTTTTTTCAAAAGCTGTGGCAGTGTCCATCCCACATTTCACAGTCCGCAGCACCAGCCTTCCACAGTATTGCATCAGAGATTGCTGGCAGGATACTTACCTACAGCATAGACGTAAGACGTGAGCTTTCGCTCAGCAAGTACAACTATCACATCCGCGACACAAAACATATCATTGTGCATGAACCAATTATAATCTCTTATGAATCAATTATAATCTCTTATGAATCAATTGTGGATTCATAACTTAATTTAGTTCTAATCCTTTACATAACATGTGTGCTCGTACCGTGGTACATAGCCAAGGAATGGTTGAAGGTGGCAGTCCGTTTTAACTCAAACCATGAAACACAAAGTTTAACATGGAGTAGTTTAGGTAGCCTTCCAATCCAACTCAAACCATGAACCATACCATTTAAACCCGCCTTTGTGGCAAGTCGGCACGACACAACATCCTACTTGTCTTGTTCTTACCAAGTGATTTAATATTAGTGAACATGCTTCATGATGTCACAATATTATAACATAATCAACATTAGTCAAAACATGACCTTTTTGAAAACATGGCATTTTTGTAAACATGGCATTTTTGAAAACATGGCATTGCATGTCATAACATAACTTAGCATATCATAGCCATAGCATAGCATAACACATTATCACATATCAGCACATTACATCAGGCAACAAAGGGCCTATGCTGTAGGCGGAGTTGTACTTACCTCTCTCGTTATGTCCTACGAAGTGCTGCTCCTCCTCTGGGTACAGCTGCAGGTTTCCTCCTGCTAGTTGAAGGACATAGGTAATGGTCTAATTAGTATTGTGGAATGTTGGGGATCTAACCAACATATCTACATATTCCTAGTTGTATGTCCCCGATACTAGATGTCTTACTGGGTTACAAATAGTAACCCTATACCTTAGCCCAGTTTGTTAATCTTGATGTCCTTTAGGGTTATCTTGACTAACCCTTAAGGTTATACTAAAATCCACTTGTTAGTCAACCAAAGTCAACTATGGTCAACAATGGTCAACTTCGGTCAACTATGGTCAACCGTTGTTGGGTCAACCTTGGGCCTTGGGCTAAGCCCAGTAACTTGGGTACTATTCCCGGTTACGGTCCGTAATCGGCTTGCTTACAATTTTATCTCAAAAATTCTATTTCCCTTCCTTGGAAAATTTAGGAAAATTAATCTCAAAACTTCATTCTTAACTTATAAAAATCCTTTACTTAAATCGTAAAAATCCAAACTCTCGGATTAGTGCTTTTATAAAATCATTTGAGGTTGAAAACTGCCTTTGGAACAGTTTTCCATAATCATAACAATAGTTTGTAGTAGAAAAATAGTTTTCTAAAGACATTGGAAAGGCTAGTGGTGCAGGAATTTTCGGATTCCCTGCGCACCCTTCGAAAAACGACCCCAGTTTAAAAATTGGTTCGTAATCTGAAAAAGTTTTCTTCACAGAAGTTGTAGCTCTCGCAAAATACTAAAACTTTCGTGTTTTACAAAAATTCCAATTCAGCCTAGATTCGTCCCAGTTTTTGTTTGAAACTGGCTGATCCCGAAAAACTGAGTGAAAACTGGGTCTGGGGATCAGCCACAGGTTTTGGGGTAAACGGAGGCCATTGGAGCCTTATTTTTGAAAACGGTTCACGTCTCCCTCTAGGAAAAACCCTTCTGAACAACTTTCATGTTTTAAGTTTCTCCAAATTCGGCCTCTAAGGGCCTCAAATTTCCCTTTTCCCGAAACTGGTCAGTTTTACCCGAAAATGGCAGTTTTCGGTTTTAAGTTCATTTTACGTAAATTTTACGTGCACACTACCTCGAACGGCTTCGGCCGTGAGCCTACGACAACCTGCAGTGCTTCTAACGTAAAATATGCAGTCATACATCACTTAAACATCTTCATGCAAAGCAAAACCCTTGGGTGTTCTTGCACCAAACCAGGGTTTGCAAAACGTTTGATTTGCAACACCATACATCAATCAAACACAACCCTAAAATCCTAATTAGGGCAGAAAATTAAATGAGCTTATGCTCATACAAATCAAGCTTGAAATACATTTAAATTTCCCAAATGAAATTTAAATGAAACACTTAGGGTTTAAGGATTTATACCTCACATAGATCCAAGATTTGGCTTGTTTTTCTTTCCCCTTTCTCCTTCACCACAGCCGGCCTTCCCCTCCAATTGGGGTTCCAAAATTTTCGGCCATAAACATAGGAAACAACACACATAAGCATCTAGATCCAAACTCAATAAAAGACTTAGGGTTAAAGGGATTACCTCTAGGGTTTGAAATTTGATTTCTCAAGCTTGGATCTCAAATTTTTTTCCCTTTCTCTTGGCTGCCACTAAAACCGGCCTTGCTCCCCTAAAGCACCAAAATTCTCAGCCACTTGATGGCTGCCTCACTAAAAATCCGGCCATCAAGAAATCCGGCCAACTTGAAATTTTTCTTACTTTCCTCTCAAGAAATCCGACCACCACATGGTCTTTTCTCTTGCTTGGGGTTCGGCTTCTAATGGAAGGGAAAGGAGAAATGAAAGGCTTAGAATGGGTTTTATTGGTTAATGAGCAAAATACTTGCTCATCAAGCCACCTAGGTGAGGTGGTGTGGCCTTATTGGCTAGCCATTCCCTTGGAGAACAAGGGAAGACTTCTTTCCCTAAAATCCAATGATGATTTGATGAGGTGTCCTCCCCCCCATTGGTGTGGTCGGCCATAAAGGAGGCCTTGGAGGCCAAGTACTTGCTCACCAAGGCAAGTGCTTGTTCAACAAGAAAAAGCTTGCTTACCTCACCTAGCTTGTGTCACCATGCTTGCATCATTTGTTGACATCATCAAGCAAAATTGCTTGCTCTCCAAGCCATAGACAACCGGCCTTTGCATGTGTGGGAGCCAAAAATTGGCTTGCTCAACAAGCCTTTCTAGAACATACACTTGTCATCATGCTATCATGCCATGTGTGAACCAAAATTGGCTTGCTCACCAAGCTTCTTGATTGCTTATCTCACCCTTGCTTGTGTCACCTTGCTTACCTCACCAAGGTAAAAGCTTGTTCTCCAAGGCTCTAAGACACCAAAGACAACCGGCCATTGTGTGAGCCAAGAATGGCTTGTCCAACAAGCTTGCTTGTTCACCAAGTTTACTTAGTCACCAAGTAACCCTTGCTTACCTCATCTTGATGACATAACCAAGCTTACCTAAGCATGCTTTCATAAGCAAATTTCCTTGTTCCCCAAGCATGAAGAACCGGCCATGAGGTGCCATGTGGACCAAAAATTGGCTTGTTCAACAAGCTTTGTTTGCCTTGTTCACCAAGCTACCCAATGTAACCGATCAATGTAACCGGCCATTGGCTTAGTTCAACTCTAACTGGAGACTTGGTTAGGAATATCCATAAATTCCATAATTCAAAAATTACAAAATTGTACTTTAATCCTTAATGACAAAATATTTACACTTTAGTCCCTGTGAGGTGGACAGTGTTGGTGGAGCCACTTGGCTTCAATTCCATACCTAATGGTCCACTAAATTCCCAAAAATCCTTAAATATTGGGTTGCAGTCCATTTCTCTACTAACTCAATCAGTACTAATACTGTTTTTCACTTAAAACAGTACTGTTTCACTAAATTGCAGTCCGGAGTTCATCTTCGTAAAATTGGACTGTGTATGGATTTTTTCTTCTTAGAACTTGAAACTGCTAAATCCCCATTGCTCCAAATATTATTCACGATTATTCTAGAGCGATCTCATACCTTGACTTTTTGGTCAACTTTGACTATCTTGGTCAAACTTTGACCATCATGAAATCATGAAATTTCATCACGTCATTTTCCTTAAAATGCCTTAAACTGGCCTAAGTAATCCATCGTTGAGTCTCGTAACTAATTAAATGAGAACTCAAACTTATACCGATATTCCATTCCAAACATGATCTAGACTTAAGTTTTCCTTGTTCAAAGGAAATCTAGAGTCATAAAAATTCGGGTTATTACATTCTACCCTCCTCAAAAGATTTTCGTCCTCGAAAATTAGAATAATTCTAGGTGGCTTTTCATCAAGTCCACTATAAATTCATTGTAGTTTATTCTCATTTGAAAATCTTAATAAGATCAGGTCTTTTATATAGAACCATAATCTTCTTTCATGTACTAACATATCCTCATACTTTCATGCTTTCATTTCATACCATCATACTTTCCTTTCATACTGCATCACAAGAACTATTTACATGAAAAACTGAACAAGTATATCTTATAACTTGCCATCTTTGAAAAGCAAATTTATAACTTTTCCATACTTTAAAAACATATCGTATCACATAGCTTTTTCATATTTGAAAAGCATATTGTGTTTTATTATCTTGTCTTAACATGTGGGCCCGTAGTGTACGTACCAAAAGCGCGTAATTTCCAGATAAAGCTAGGGTTTGCAAGGCCCTAACAGTTCTGGGAATTTTAACTGGACCCTTCACGATCACGAATTTCGATCACGGAAGGTAATACTAAACTGTAGCCTCCTTAACTAGGGGAGGTTTGTACGACACCTTACTGTTACTTATCTGTTTATGTATCTTAATATGTTATTACATTTAAGATACTTTTTGGAATCTTTTCCAATTCAATCATGAAAATCAATAATAAATAGTATTGTTGAAAACATATTACTGTTCAAGTGATGCAATAGAAAGTATCCTTGTATCAACTAGCTACTTGTCAGCTAGTAGAAACGTTCTTCTTGCCTTTAGCATTTCCTTTAAAGCTCAAAGGCATAATCATAGTTCTAAGGGATATCTAAAACTCTCAATCATCATCTCAAAATTTCCATTATTTAAATGGTTGCCTTCCGTCGACCTTAATTATCAATTATATGTCGACTTCAGGGTTGGTGCCATCGACCTTAACCTAATAAATTGTTGTTGGTAGCATATTGCTTATTTGCTACCCCCAAACTAAGACATCCTCAAAATCTTCCCCATATCTAATATTTCTCTTATGGGGCAAAAGTTTCTCAATCATGAAACTTTTAACTTTCATGGTCTCAATCCAATTCCTTAAATGGAAAGATTCCTTATCATTACTATACCCAAAATGAGACAATAAGCTATCTAATCTTAGAGCCTACTCATTTCTTATTGCTATTCTAGCGATCATCATATCGTAAGCTTAGTTTATCCATCACGCTTCCACTGTGCTATTCTGATTCACTGGCGATAAAAGCCCATAAACTCGTTCGGAGGAGCATGTCAACTGCAACATCGCTGACGTATCTTCTCATGTACATATTCTGGTACATCTCGATATTGCGGTAATACATGGGCGACCCTTGCTGTCGTCAAGAAATCCATTTAGGAATCTCCTCTCAAGATCCTCTTGGCCAAGGCTCCTTGCACGAGCTTCCTTGACTAGACGTCGGCTCGACTGGCAAGCATATCCTGAAGATACGTTCCTGCATGACATAATCTGAGGAGGGCCTCAATATCGTGCAACCACTCCTTGAGTCTTATTGAAGATGCGAAGCTTCTCCTCCATTCCTCGGAATGTCAACGGAGCCTCGTGGTCCTCTTTAGTTCGACCCAAATTTAACACTAGATACATGCCATTATATTAATCTTATAAAACAAAGTAAGAAAACAAACTTACAAAACTGTGGCGCTGGCAGCAGAACTGTGAAACTGGATGGCAGGAACTCTGCTCTGATACCAAACTGTCACGCCCCGACTTACACCATCTACGTAGTGGAACGACTACGTAGACGTGGGCCGGGTCGTCACCTTACTTATATACTTAAATTAAACTTGCGGAAAATTTGGGAAAGATTTTCTTTTTTTTTTTTTTTTTTCTTTCTTCTTTATTTTAAAACTTTCAACTGATTGGTAGGTACTTCCTAGAGTACCGAACTTTCAAACCTTCCTTGAAGGCCATCTAAATCATGTTGTAGACCGAACCCGAACTAAGGTGGGTTGGTACCACAAGAGGCAACTTGCTTGCCTTATATAAACTTTGTCACCCATACTTAAAACGTCATGAAAATACGAAAACCATTTTTCATTACAACATATTTTATAGAGTATATATATTATTATTATTATTTTTTTTTCAAAAGCTGTGGCAGTGTCCATCCCACATTTCACAGTCCGCAGCACCAGCCTTCCACAGTATTGCATCAGAGATTGCTGGCAGGATACTTACCTACAGCATAGACGTAAGACGTGAGCTTTCGCTCAGCAAGTACAACTATCACATCCGCGACACAAAACATATCATTGTGCATGAACCAATTATAATCTCTTATGAATCAATTATAATCTCTTATGAATCAATTGTGGATTCATAACTTAATTTAGTTCTAATCCTTTACATAACATGTGTGCTCGTACCGTGGTACATAGCCAAGGAATGGTTGAAGGTGGCAGTCCGTTTTAACTCAAACCATGAAACACAAAGTTTAACATGGAGTAGTTTAGGTAGCCTTCCAATCCAACTCAAACCATGAACCATACCATTTAAACCCGCCTTTGTGGCAAGTCGGCACGACACAACATCCTACTTGTCTTGTTCTTACCAAGTGATTTAATATTAGTGAACATGCTTCATGATGTCACAATATTATAACATAATCAACATTAGTCAAAACATGACCTTTTTGAAAACATGGCATTTTTGTAAACATGGCATTTTTGAAAACATGGCATTGCATGTCATAACATAACTTAGCATATCATAGCCATAGCATAGCATAACACATTATCACATATCAGCACATTACATCAGGCAACAAAGGGCCTATGCTGTAGGCGGAGTTGTACTTACCTCTCTCGTTATGTCCTACGAAGTGCTGCTCCTCCTCTGGGTACAGCTGCAGGTTTCCTCCTGCTAGTTGAAGGACATAGGTAATGGTCTAATTAGTATTGTGGAATGTTGGGGATCTAACCAACATATCTACATATTCCTAGTTGTATGTCCCCGATACTAGATGTCTTACTGGGTTACAAATAGTAACCCTATACCTTAGCCCAGTTTGTTAATCTTGATGTCCTTTAGGGTTATCTTGACTAACCCTTAAGGTTATACTAAAATCCACTTGTTAGTCAACCAAAGTCAACTATGGTCAACAATGGTCAACTTCGGTCAACTATGGTCAACCGTTGTTGGGTCAACCTTGGGCCTTGGGCTAAGCCCAGTAACTTGGGTACTATTCCCGGTTACGGTCCGTAATCGGCTTGCTTACAATTTTATCTCAAAAATTCTATTTTCCCTTCCTTGGAAAATTTAGGAAAATTAATCTCAAAACTTCATTCTTAACTTATAAAAATCCTTTACTTAAATCGTAAAAATCCAAACTCTCGGATTAGTGCTTTTATAAAATCATTTGAGGTTGAAAACTGCCTTTGGAACAGTTTTCCATAATCATAACAATAGTTTGTAGTAGAAAAATAGTTTTCTAAAGACATTGGAAAGGCTAGTGGTGCAGGAATTTTCGGATTCCCTGCGCACCCTTCGAAAAACGACCCCAGTTTAAAAATTGGTTCGTAATCTGAAAAAGTTTTCTTCACAGAAGTTGTAGCTCTCGCAAAATACTAAAACTTTCGTGTTTTACAAAAATTCCAATTCAGCCTAGATTCGTCCCAGTTTTTGTTTGAAACTGGCTGATCCCGAAAAACTGAGTGAAAACTGGGTCTGGGGATCAGCCACAGGTTTTGGGGTAAACGGAGGCCATTGGAGCCTTATTTTTGAAAACGGTTCACGTCTCCCTCTAGGAAAAACCCTTCTGAACAACTTTCATGTTTTAAGTTTCTCCAAATTCGGCCTCTAAGGGCCTCAAATTTCCCTTTTCCCGAAACTGGTCAGTTTTACCCGAAAATGGCAGTTTTCGGTTTTAAGTTCATTTTACGTAAATTTTACGTGCACACTACCTCGAACGGCTTCGGCCGTGAGCCTACGACAACCTGCAGTGCTTCTAACGTAAAATATGCAGTCATACATCACTTAAACATCTTCATGCAAAGCAAAACCCTTGGGTGTTCTTGCACCAAACCAGGGTTTGCAAAACGTTTGATTTGCAACACCATACATCAATCAAACACAACCCTAAAATCCTAATTAGGGCAGAAAATTAAATGAGCTTATGCTCATACAAATCAAGCTTGAAATACATTTAAATTTCCCAAATGAAATTTAAATGAAACACTTAGGGTTTAAGGATTTATACCTCACATAGATCCAAGATTTGGCTTGTTTTTCTTTCCCCTTTCTCCTTCACCACAGCCGGCCTTCCCCTCCAATTGGGGTTCCAAAATTTTCGGCCATAAACATAGGAAACAACACACATAAGCATCTAGATCCAAACTCAATAAAAGACTTAGGGTTAAAGGGATTACCTCTAGGGTTTGAAATTTGATTTCTCAAGCTTGGATCTCAAATTTTTTTCCCTTTCTCTTGGCTGCCACTAAAACCGGCCTTGCTCCCCTAAAGCACCAAAATTCTCAGCCACTTGATGGCTGCCTCACTAAAAATCCGGCCATCAAGAAATCCGGCCAACTTGAAATTTTTCTTACTTTCCTCTCAAGAAATCCGACCACCACATGGTCTTTTCTCTTGCTTGGGGTTCGGCTTCTAATGGAAGGGAAAGGAGAAATGAAAGGCTTAGAATGGGTTTTATTGGTTAATGAGCAAAATACTTGCTCATCAAGCCACCTAGGTGAGGTGGTGTGGCCTTATTGGCTAGCCATTCCCTTGGAGAACAAGGGAAGACTTCTTTCCCTAAAATCCAATGATGATTTGATGAGGTGTCCTCCCCCCCATTGGTGTGGTCGGCCATAAAGGAGGCCTTGGAGGCCAAGTACTTGCTCACCAAGGCAAGTGCTTGTTCAACAAGAAAAAGCTTGCTTACCTCACCTAGCTTGTGTCACCATGCTTGCATCATTTGTTGACATCATCAAGCAAAATTGCTTGCTCTCCAAGCCATAGACAACCGGCCTTTGCATGTGTGGGAGCCAAAAATTGGCTTGCTCAACAAGCCTTTCTAGAACATACACTTGTCATCATGCTATCATGCCATGTGTGAACCAAAATTGGCTTGCTCACCAAGCTTCTTGATTGCTTATCTCACCCTTGCTTGTGTCACCTTGCTTACCTCACCAAGGTAAAAGCTTGTTCTCCAAGGCTCTAAGACACCAAAGACAACCGGCCATTGTGTGAGCCAAGAATGGCTTGTCCAACAAGCTTGCTTGTTCACCAAGTTTACTTAGTCACCAAGTAACCCTTGCTTACCTCATCTTGATGACATAACCAAGCTTACCTAAGCATGCTTTCATAAGCAAATTTCCTTGTTCCCCAAGCATGAAGAACCGGCCATGAGGTGCCATGTGGACCAAAAATTGGCTTGTTCAACAAGCTTTGTTTGCCTTGTTCACCAAGCTACCCAATGTAACCGATCAATGTAACCGGCCATTGGCTTAGTTCAACTCTAACTGGAGACTTGGTTAGGAATATCCATAAATTCCATAATTCAAAAATTACAAAATTGTACTTTAATCCTTAATGACAAAATATTTACACTTTAGTCCCTGTGAGGTGGACAGTGTTGGTGGAGCCACTTGGCTTCAATTCCATACCTAATGGTCCACTAAATTCCCAAAAATCCTTAAATATTGGGTTGCAGTCCATTTCTCTACTAACTCAATCAGTACTAATACTGTTTTTCACTTAAAACAGTACTGTTTCACTAAATTGCAGTCCGGAGTTCATCTTCGTAAAATTGGACTGTGTATGGATTTTTTCTTCTTAGAACTTGAAACTGCTAAATCCCCATTGCTCCAAATATTATTCACGATTATTCTAGAGCGATCTCATACCTTGACTTTTTGGTCAACTTTGACTATCTTGGTCAAACTTTGACCATCATGAAATCATGAAATTTCATCACGTCATTTTCCTTAAAATGCCTTAAACTGGCCTAAGTAATCCATCGTTGAGTCTCGTAACTAATTAAATGAGAACTCAAACTTATACCGATATTCCATTCCAAACATGATCTAGACTTAAGTTTTCCTTGTTCAAAGGAAATCTAGAGTCATAAAAATTCGGGTTATTACAAGCCTAAGGTTACAATTAGTAACCAAGTTAAATATCAATCTTGTATGTAAGGGGACATATAACTAAGATTATGAATAATGGTTGGTTTGGATACCAACAATGAATGTGATAAATTATGGTAAGATAGGATGATTCTTACGTCTTTTTGTAACAGGTGACTAACTGTTGTTGCAACTCATTGGAGTAGCAAACATCCGATCTAGTAAAACTCGTAAGTACAACTCCGCCTACAACATAGGCAGATTGTTTGATTGAATGCATGTTTTTTTTAAAGCCCTACATTTATGTATAAATGTGTATGATTTATGATTCTCATTGTGACATCATGAAGCATGTTCACTATTGATAACTCATATGGTAAGAATAAGATCAAGTTTCAAGTAAGAAACTATTTTCAGAATATGATGTTTATGAAAGATGATAAGTAAGTTCTGTGTCGTATCGACCTGCACTAGGTCAGGTTTGGTCCGTGGTTTGAGTTGGATTGGACTGACCGCCTCAACCATTCCATGGCAGCGCGTCACGGTACGTACACTTATGTTAAGGGCCCATAGTATGTTAAGTTAAGAAAGAATAAGAAAGCATAATCAAAGCATAATTGGTTCATGCATTGTTTTGCAATGAAATGTTTTGCAGATAAATAGTTGTACTTGCTAAGTGAAAGCTCACGATTTACGTCTATGCTGTAGGTAAGCTCCCTACTGGTAATGTTTGATACAAGACAGTGGAGCGCAGCAGAGCTATCTATGAGATTACGGGCTGGGAACCACTACGCGTTTTGTCGTTATATATGTATGCAGTTTTATATGTTTTCCATTTCAAACTCGATGTAATGACCCAAATTTTCTATAAGCTTATGATTTCTTTTGTTAAGAATCACAGCTATGATATGTATGTTTATGTGTTTTATATGGTATGTTTTCTAAGAAAAGAAGTTGAATATTTTGTTAAAGGATTCGATAATGTTAGTTTAAGACCCTTTGGTTACAAGGGGGTAAGTTATGATTTATGACTCTATGTGGTAGTTTATAATTTTAAGAAAATCCTATGCGCAGTTCAGATAAGTTTTGGACGATGGTCCAGTTAAATTATACTGTTATCAGTTGAAAACAATATATGAATATCTATGTTAGTATGAAAATGGACTGCATTTAGGAAATAAGCCAAACAAAGCTTTTAATGATGACACCTCAGATGACAAGTGTCATTGCCATGATTGGTCACCTTACAGGGACCAAAACGCAAATATTTTATGTTTAGGGGTCAATTTGCAAATTTAAGAAAGTTCATGATTTTGAAGTTTTTAAAGTTAAGGAAGTCTTTTTAAGAAGGATTTAACAATAAATTGAAGTTTAGAAGGCTTAATTTAGTCGGCCAATCTATAGGGACTAAAGTGCAAATATTTTTGCATTTAGGGGCTAAAGTGCAATTTTTAGAAAAATTGTGGACTTATCAGTAATTATGTAAATTTTTGAACCAGGGACTTTTTAAGTACGGTTTCTTAAGTCAATTAAGTTAATGATCCATTTCAAGTTCGGTTAGATTGGTTGGAAATCAAGGAAGACAAGTTAAGATTGAATTAGATATCTCTAGCTAGAACCAATCAAAACATTCCATGTGTCACCATTGGAACCGGCCACATCAGGGCCTTATGAGCAAGGGATCTAGTTTTTGTGGAACATTATGCAAATTAGAAGAAATTAAGTGTCATTAAAAGTTTACAAATCATACCCTAAGTTTAGCAACTAAGCACTTAGATTTGCTTGGTTAATTTTGTGTTAAGGTTCAATTAGCAACCTTGTCTCACATGGCATCACCAAAACCGGCCACATGAGGGTGAGACACCTCATGCTTCTAGCTTGGATGAGCCACCCTCCTAGCCTTGTTCCTTGGCAAACCAAGGCTTGCACACCTAAGCACCAAGGCCGGCCACCACAAGGAACCAACACATGGATCCATTTTGGTGAGCAACATGGACTAGCCTTGCTCACATGGCAAGCTCATGCTTTGCCAAAGCCACACCATGACCGGCCACTTGAGGAAGCAACACCTATTGGCCTAGCCTTGATGAATCCACACCCTAGACTCCCTAGCCTAGCCTCCTTGGCAAGCCAAGGCTTGCACACCTCACCCTAGGGCCGGCCATCACAAGGGAATGCCACATCAAACATGTAGCCTTGATGAGCAAGCATTCTAGCTAGGCTTGCTTGGCAATTTAGGACAAGGAAGGCCGGCCAACACATAGGGACTAAGGAGAAATTTTTGTAGCCTTAAGGATCAAAGTATAAAATTACATAAGATGGATTTCTTGAACTCTTCTAGCTCTTGACACCTCATGCACATAGGCTAGCTTAGTAAGCTTGCTAGGCTTACTTGTTTGTTAGCAAAAGCAAGCACAAGCTCCACCTAAGGCCGGCCACACTAAGGAAGGGACACCTCATGGTTCCTAGCTATCATGAGTAAGCAACCTAGCTTGGCTACTTGGCATCTTGGCCGGCCACCTCTCAAGAAATCAAGGTCAAATTGCATTCTTCTAGGGACTTTTGAGCAATTCTAAGAGTTTGTGCTTCACCTATAAATAGGTGAAGGTTCTCTCATTATATTTTGTTAGCCAACACACACATAAGCAGCACATACTCCCTAGTTCTGCCCTAGGAGCCGAGAAAAGAAAGGAAAGAAAAAGGAGAGAGGAGAAAACAAGAGAAAGAGTTTTCGGTTAGCATAGAAAGTTTGAGGAAAGTTTCAAAGCTCTAGTTAAGAATTTTAATCCGTGGAACTTGAGGTAAATACTTAAATCCTCTAGTTCTTTATTTAAGTTTCAGTTAGGGTTTGAGTATAAGATCATTGAGTATGAGCATGAGCTTAGTTTGTTAAGTTTTATGCACTATGGTTTAAGTATGCATGAGTAAGGATCAAAACTGAATGGTTTTTCTAATAACCAGATTTTGAGGCCTTTAGAGGCCGAATTTGGAAAAAGTCTAAACTGTAAAGTTGTAGAGAAGGGAAAATCCTAGGGGTCAACGTGGACAGTTTTGAAAACAAGACCCTTAAGACCTTTGTTTTTGCAAAAACCCGAGATCAAATTATAATTAGTGTATATGGTTGAAGAATTTTCAAAGGCAGAAACAAGCATGTTAAAGACAGATTTGAGTTTTGAGTTAAAAACAAAAGTTGTAGGAGACTTCAAGTCTACAACTTTCATGAAGAAAACGTTTCCAAATTGTAAACGGATTTGTAAGAAAAGTACCAAACACTATGTAATAGTTTTAAAACCCGGTTTTGAGAACTTTAGGGTTTTACTAAAAATTCAAAAAGGAGTTTGAATTTTAGGATTTGTAGTTTGTTAGCTAATAGGATCATTCTGAAATTATGATAGGATGATGCTTATCCTATGATTTCTTGAAAACAGGAAAACAACTTGTTTGAGTGAAGTAATTTAACTCAAGGCGCAGTAAAGGTTAGTATGACTCCGCCTATAGCATAAACAAAATTGTTTGTTGTATGCCTTTAAGTATATGATGATATAAGTGTGATGAAATGCTTATGACTTGTATGATACCAAGTTCATGATGCTTTAAGGAATGTTTATGGTATGTATGTATGTATGTCTCCATGAAATGATGAATGTTATGGCTTGTATGCTTTTAAATTTATGTTAGGAGATATATGAAGTATGTTAGAGCATGTATGTTCATTTGATGAATAGTTGATATTATGGCATCACGAAGCATGCTCATTTATGATAAGTTAATCGGTAAGATATGAAATCCCAGTTTCAGTTAAGAAACTGGTTAAGATCATGAAATAAGGTTTCAAGAACGAAACAAGATAAGAACAAGATTTAAAGCATCATTATGATAAGCAGGATGCAATATGTCGTATCGACCCGCGTTAGGCCGGGTTTGGTTCATGGTTTGAGTTGGACAGGGCTGGCCGCCCCAACCACTCCATGGCAGCGCGCCACGGTACGTACATTTATGTTATGTAAGGGCCCTAAAAATTATGCTAATTTATGAAAACAGTAAGAAAGCATAATTGGTTCATGCATTATGTTATTATGTGATATGTTGCGGATAAATAGTTGTGCTTGCTGAGCGAAAGCTCATAGTTCATGTTTATGCTGTAGGTAAGCAAACTTATAGCAATACTTGATACAAGACAGTGGAGCATGGCAAGACAAACTGTGAAACTGTGGGACGGGAATCACTACGTTTCTTTTTGTTAAATTATGCTACACTAAGTATGTTGTATTTGAGTACAAGATTTCTTTACTATAACATGTATCCAATTATATGTACAAGTATGTATGTAATTATTAAAAAGATTTCAGTTCAAGTTTTATATTGTATGTATTAAAAAAAAAAAAATCTAGCTCAAGTTTTGGCAATGTAGTAAGTAAGTATGTACGGTAACGGCCTACGATAGGCGGGTCGTGTCACTCGAGTGCTCGAGTTAGTACTTATATATGTATGTATGTTTATATGTAAGTGTATGAATCAAGTGGAAAAAAAAATGTAGTCCGAAGTTCCTCTTAAATTCCTAAGTAAGTAATTATGTATGTTTTGTAAGATGTAACGGCCTACGTAAGGTGGGTTGTTACAGAGTTGGTATCAGAGCGGGTTCCTGCCTTCTGGTCTCATAGTCTGCCTGCCAGCGCCACAGTCATTGTAAGTTACAATACATCTTGTGTATGAGTATTTATTTTGTAAGCATAATATGGAAATTATATGATATAGATCCGAGACTTATAGACGCGGATCGGGATGCTGCACAAGTGTTTTATGAGATGCAACCCCAACTTTTTGATGGGACCCGGCGGACGGTAGCGTTAGCAGGTTGGCTTCACGATATGGAGTCAATATTCTGAATTGGTCATATAGAGGCTCATCTTCAGGTCCCATTAGCTAGTCGATGCCTTGTGGCAGGTGCCCGGATATGGTGGATAACATTAGGAGAGCCGGCGATACCCAGAGGGACATGGGCAGATTTTTGCACCCTTATTATCTCTTGTTACGGGCTTTTTCACGACGAGGACGCCAATATGCCTTATCGTGATCCTGATATCTACCGCGATATGTACCTTGGACGATACCTTAGTTATGTTACGGATTGGCACGCGTACCCGAACGAGTCTATGGGCCACTACTGCCAATGATTTCGGGATGCGATGTTGCCTTTTATTCCTCGCGACTTGGGTGATCCAGAGTTGCAGGCACTACATTTTCTTAGGGGAGGGTTACCTCCCAACGTTAGGCTTTTCATTTTGGAGCCTATGGCGGGTATGACATTAGAGGATATGATGAGTGATATCATGGAGGCAGAGATAATAGCGCATACGATGCAGGTAGCTGCTATGGAGGATGATTATGTCGTTCCAGTTGATGATGCTGGAATTGCGGAGCCATTATTTCACGGAGGTCCAGTTATGCCGGAAGATCCTATTCCAGCCATGCCATTTCAAAAGATTCCGCCACAGGTGGCGGATGCCAACGCCAACAATAATAAAGTGGACCTTGCCGATTTCTTGGCTGCTACTAAGGATCAACCCGAGGATCTTCCAATAATCATCATTGCCAGTAATGATGATGAAGAAGAAGTTAAGAAAGAGGTAGAAGACGTCAAGGACAATCCAGAAGAGATCTTATTCGATGATGATGATTGGGACGTGTTCTCTGACCTAACGACCGAGTAGATCGTTTAGACCTAAGTTTAACTTTTATCATTTTATTCTTTTTTGACTTAAGGGTTGTATATAGGATAAGTATGATAGCAAAGTGGTAGACACTTCCATCTCATTTTTGACCCTGTATGTATAGCAAGTATAGGGTGTATGTGATATGTACATAATAGTACCGAGATGATGTACTTTCGTATGATGTATGAAATGACAAGTTTAAGTATGAAATGTACATAAGGAAGTTACGATGTTATGATTAAGTATCAGTTACGAAAAGTTTATGCATGATTCATGATGAAGTCATGATATGATAAGCTGAGACCACGATGGATCTCGAATATGATGCTTTTATGATATGATACGATGATGCTATGATATGATATGATAAGTTATGACTATATTATGATAAGATGTTTTATGATATGATGTGATAAGTTATGAATGAAAGAAAGGATATTAGAAGTATGATAATATTTTTTCATAACTAGGAAATTAAAAGATGGTGCGACCACGAGCTCGAGCTAATCAAAACCCGTAAGATCTTGGTCTTGCAAACGTGGTAGCAACGTTGCAATGACAGTTAATGGAGCAGCAATGAGAAAATAATCGACTTCGGGAATGGATAGCCCAATTAAACCAGATACCCCAAGCTAATGTAGTTTCACCTCAGGAAAACCCCGTACCTCCAGTAGTTCCTCAGGTACAGGAGGTTCACCACGAAATTCCACGGAATGCTAAAGTTCCGTTACCAGCCGTAGGGGTACAAGTAAACCCACCCTTGATTAGGGAGGATTTATTGTATGAGCGCTTCAGGTGAATGAAGACGCCTGAGTTCGAAGGACCTACGGACCCAGTAGAGGCCGATAATTGATTGTTAGATATCCAAGTAATTTTGCATTTTATGGGATTATCAGAACAAGAGAGAGTTCTGTGCGCATCTTTTACGCTTAAGAAAGATGCTCGACATTGGTGGATGACTGTGCAAATGCGTAGGAACGTGGCAACCATGAGCTGGCAGGATTTCGTAACCGAGTTTAGGATTATGTATTACAACAGGGAAATCCTTGCAGCTCAACAAGATGAGTTCAATAGTTTCAGACAAGGGTCGATAACAGTAATGGAAGCTATTAAGAAGTTTGAACAGTTAGCCCGTTTATGTCCGGAACATGTACCAAATGAAACCGAGATGGTAAGAAGGATGATCAAGATGTTTCGGACTGATATTGATAAGTAAATTAGTGCTGGCAGTAACCCTCCTACTTTGGTGTTCGATTGTAGTAGTCGGGCAATAAGAGCTGAGTATTAGATTAATCAAGATAAGGAGGCAAGGGCTCAGATTTTTAAGGCTATGAAGGAAGAAAAGGCTATAGTAAAGCATCCACAACCCCGACAAAACCCTGAGTTTTATTCAAAGGGTCAGTCTAGTAATATTGGCCATAATACTTGACAACTCGGGAAGAATAAGAGAAAGGGAAATGTTATGAGCCAGGGCCAATAGATGAATTACCCTTAAAAGAAGATCGACTGAGGAAATGAGGGTAATAATAATAATAATAATAATTATCCTGTGTGCGCCCAGTGTGGGAAGAAACATTTTAGGGTATGTAGATCAGGAACAAATGCCTGCTACCTTTGTGGCAAAGAAGGCCACTATGCGAGGTATTGTACCCTAAACAGTCAGAACCAGAACCCCTAGTTTCCAAACAGGAATTCAGGCAGTTAGTTGCATGCTGCCCAAGTAAAGATCAAAGCCCATTCGATCACACAAGGAAGGCTAGAGGCTCCTGAACCTTAAGCAAGAATTTATGCCTACACAAATGGGGATACCGAAGCGGGAACTTCTCACATGGTAACTGGTCAGATTTCTATCACCACTCATAATGCAATTGTTCTTTTTGATTCCGGGGTTACCCATTCGTTTGTATCGAGGGAGTTCACCCAAAAAATTAGGGAGAAAAGTTAATAGTTTAGAGCAACCTTTTAGAATATCCCTTCCATCGGGAGAAATTCTTCTGTCTGACTACTGGATTCAAGATATTCCAAAAGTCATTTGTGGCAGAGAATTGTATGTGGATCTTGTTGTGAGCAAACTTCAAGATTATGATGTGATCCCAGGAATGGATTTCTTAGGAAATTACAACGCTAAGATTAATTGTAGAAAGCGTTGTGTCTAAGAACTCATCAACCCGGCTAGTCTCGGCAATGAAGGCTTGGAACATGTTAGCTAATGGATGTCAAGGATACTTAGCTAACATGGTGGTCAAAGATCAAGAGGTGTAGCTAACACCAGAAAACGTCCCCATTATAAGGGATTACGTGGGCATCTTTCCAAAAGACTTACCCGGACTTCCGCCGGAGAAAGAAATTTTGTTAAGATAGAGTTGTTGCCGGGAACTGCACCCGTATCGAAAGTGCCTAACTAAGAGAACTCCAACTACAGTTATAGGAACTACTTGACAAGGGATTCATCTGGTAAAGTCACTCTCTGTGGGGAGCACCAGATGTGCTCGTCAAGAAAAGGGATGAATCGTTGTGAATGTGGATCGATTATCGTGAATTGAACAAGATTTCGATCAAAAATAAGTATTCCTTCCCGAATATGGATGATCTTTTTGTATCAACTTAGGAGTGTAGTAGTATTTTCTAAAATCAATTCACGACTAGGATACCATCAGCTCAAGATTAAGGAGTATGATATTTCTAAGATGGCTTTCCGAGCACGGTATGTGCATTATGAGTTTCTCGTCATGCCATTTGGATTGACAAATGCCCCAGCCGCCTTTAGGACCTTATGAACCGAGTGTTCAAAGAGTACCTAGACAATTTTGTTATTGTCTTCATTGAAGATATTTTAATATACTCAAGGTCCAGGGAGAAGCTCAAGCAGCACCTTAGATTGGTGTTGGAGATATTAAGAAGGAATCAACTTTATGCCAAATTCACAAAGTGTGAATTTTGGTTAGAAAAAGTTCATTTCTTAGGCCATGTGGTGTAAAAAGGGAAGCAATATGTATGAACATAGAAGTGCGAAAAGAGCTTCCAAGAGTTTAAGAAGAGACTCATTAGCGCACTAGTATTGATATTCCCGACGTGGATGCATGGAAATTTGTAATTCAGAATGACGCCTCTAAAACCAGACTAGGGGCTATCTTAATACGGAATGGAAATGTAGTTGCCTATGCCTCAAGTTAGCTAAAGGATCACGAATGAAACTATTCGACACACGATTTAGAGCTCACGGCGGTGGTTTTCGCACTAAAGATTTGGAGACACTACTTATACGAGAATAGATGTGAGATCTATACCGACCATCAAAGTCTCAAGTATATCTTCACTCAAAAGGAGCTCAATATGAGGCAGCAAAGATGGTTAGAACTCGTGAAGGATTACGATTGTGAAATCCTTTACCACCCAGGAAAAGCAAATAAAGTAGCGGATGCTTTAAGTAGGAAGTCATCCGGTATATTGATGTCTCTTGACAAGATGCCCAAACCGCTTCAGAAAGAAATTTCAGATTTCAACATAGAGATGATAACTGGGAAACTGGTTGCTTTGACTCTTCAGTCCAATCTCCTAGAAACTATTAAGCTTTATCAAGGGAATGATTCATTTCTGCTTAAAGCGTAACTTTTCGGTGGAAAGAATAAGGAATTCAAGACCTCTTCGAATGGGGTAATTTATTCCAAGGAAAGGATTGGTGTTCCTAACTTTGAGTTCCTCAAGAAACAGATCATGACAAAAGCTCATGAAACGCCATATTCGGTACATCCTGGAGCTTCCAAAATGTACAAAGATCTTAAGGAAAATTTTTGGAGGAGATCTTCAAAAAAAAAATTGAGCTTCCAGAATGAAAATGGGAGCGGATAACGATGGATTTTGTAGTAGGATTACCCAGGGCTGCAAGTGGGAACAATATGATTTGGGTTATTGTCGATAGATTAATCAAATCAGCCCATTTTATTGCCATGAAAGCCACTTCTTCGGTAGAAAGGCTTGTTGAAAGCTATGTATCTTAGATCGTAAGGCTGCATGGAGTGTCAAAATCGATTATCTTAGATCGTGATCATTTTACCTCTCGATTTTGGATAAGTGCTCACACCGTTATGGGGTCAAAATTGAAACTTAGTACAGCTTTTCACCCCAAACTGATGGTTATTCAGCACGAACAATCCAAATACTATAAGATATGTTAAGATCATGTGTTTTGGATTCAAAAGTAGCTAGGATCAGAAGCAGCTTCACACCATGGATTTAATCAGAAAGACCTCGAAGGATATTAAGTTGATTAAACATGTAACACCG